>VWZX01005383.1:1156394-1283990 GCA_013399015.1 Galbula dea
CCAGGGCTGCTCACAGCTTCCAGACTCTAATAGCTCACCTTGGCAGTTAAGGGGCTCAGCCTGGCCTTGCTCCTAAGATCCAACACCCAGTACTCATGTCCTGGGTGATTGCTTTGCACCCTGGTCTTCTCCAAGCACTGGCTGCACCATCCATGGTCTGTAGGATCTTTGCTGCTGGAATTTTGAGGAAGGGAGGGGGGGAAAAAAATGCAGTAGGGTAGATTGGGAGGGAAGAGGAACAGATCTTGTGTTGGGTGACAAAAGAGGCAGCAGGGAAGCAGTGCTGTATGTGACAGGGGAGTCAATCTCAGGTACCACCACCCCAGAGGGAGATGGAGGAAGGTGCCACGGGGAGCTGGTGTTCCCCACTGCTGTCTGCACCCTGCCAGACTGTGGTTTGTGTTCAGGAGGTTGTAACTTCAGCCACACCTTCCATCCCTTGCAGGAGTTGAGAATGAGCCACACACAGCTCTGTGGCTTTGTGACCTTTTGGTCCCTTGCTGTAAGAACAGCTCTAGCAGCCTTACCAGCTGAGGTCCATCCTCTCCTGGCTGGATGCCTTTGCAGTAAAGAGAGTGATTTTTAAGGAGAATATTCTGAAGCCTTCTCCAGATCACTGTGTTGCCTGCAAGATGCCAGTGGGTCTGCTCCCAGCTTTTGTTGGAAGGTGAAGTGTCATCATTTTCCTCCCTTGGGAATTGGCACTTACCCATCACAGAGAGGAGAACTATCCAGGGAAAGAGGAGGTCAGAGGAGAACTGGATGAAGCAGGATGTAGTGGAAAAACTTCAGGCAAAGCTTTGGGCAGGAGGTGATGGAAGTTCACCTTCCAGCTGCAGACCCTTGGAGCAGACTGGTTCCTTGCTGTGTGCATCCCTGCAATGCAGGTGAGAGTTAAGAGCCAGGACACATTCCTCAGGAGCAGGTACTGCCAAAGTCTCAAGTACCAACCTCTTCCCTTCTGCCCTTTGCTCTGCTGGGTTGGGCTTTTTTTTTTTGGGGGGGGGGGGAGGGTGTTTCATTTCTCCAATTTAATTTCTAAGGCTGTTTGAAGTGAATTTGGGCCCAGGGAGAGGGATACTGCATCTTTACATGTAGGGCTCATATTTATAACAATGTGTAATGACTGTAGCAAAAGTCCTTGTTTCTATATGTGAATGGACAGAGAAACAAGTGCTCTATTGTATTGATTAAACTAGTTCCAATGAGTCCTGTATCATTGTATCTCCTATTCTGGATTAGTGCCTTTTGGACAGTAGACTGTTCTGTAATTAAAATGTAGTATAACTGCTTTTTTGTACAGTTTTGTTTTAATAAAACTTTTTTTTAATTTGTGTTTATTTTAGTATTGTACCTATTAGAAAATAAAAATGTATAACTCAACACTGAGCCACTTTCTTCTCTGCTCCTTTTAGGTCTGGGGGTTGTTTTGTGCCAAGCTGGCTGGGGGGGCAAGGCCAAGAGAGGCCTTGGACACAGGTCACATACTGAAATGTACCTGGAGAACTTAGTAAATACAGAAACTGGTAACTGACTTGAGAAAGACTTAAGGGCAAGTGGAGGCTCCTGCCCCTGGGGAGGAAGAACCTCATGGAGCAGGACAGGTTAAGGGCTGAGCTGCTGGAAGCAGCTCCAAGGAGAAGGACCTGGGAGTGCTAGGGGACAAGAAGTTCCCCATGAGCAAGAAGGCCAGTGGTGTTCTAGGGTGCTTTATGAAGAGTGTGAGCAGCAGGTGAAGGGAGGTTCTCCTCCCTTTCTACCCTAGTCAGGCCACAGCTGGAGTCCTGCCTCCAGTTCTTGGTTCCCCAGGTCAAGAGAGGCAAGGAACTGCTGGAGAGAGTCCACTGGAGGCTAGGAAGATGCTGAGGGCACTGGACCACCTCTGGGGAGGAGGAAAGGCTGAGAGCCCTGGGGCTGCTTAGCCTGGAGAAGAGCAGCCCCAGAGGGGAGCTGCTCAAGGCTGAGCAAGAGCTGAAGGGCAGAGGGCAGGAGGAGAGAGGGCTGGAGATGGGTGACCAAACCTGCAAGGAGCACAGGGAGGGCTGTCATCACCCTGCTTGGCCCTGCTACCTCTGCCTGCATTCCAGCTTTCCAAAGACTCCCTTCCAACCTGGGATTCCATGAGTTCTTTTGTTCCTGAGGAACCAGATGTTCAGAGCACATCTTAAAACAACCCCAAAACCCACAAAGCACTGACAGGTCAGTGTCCAAAGGTGAGCACAACCTCCTTAAGCCACCAACCCAGCTTGTGACAGAGATCTCCTGGCCTGGCTGAGGCAGGCTGAAGTGAGAAGCCCACCTGTGCCTCCTCCTCTCCAGCACCACTCCCACACTCACCCGCTCCTCATTGCCTCCTCCAGCTGAAACCCAGCAGCTCCCTTCACCTCCTGCCTTGCCTCTTGTGGCCGAGGGCTGGGAGCCACGTGAGGCCGAGGCAAGTGGGATGAATGGGAAGGCAAGCAGGGGAAAAAAGAGTTCTTTGTGGCTTGGTTGGGTGGTGGTTTTTGCTCCTTTTGATGGGTGCCTTTTCAAGCAGCTCTGGCTGCAGCACAGAAGGTGCAGGGAAGGGCTGACAGCCACCTTCCGGGAAGAGCAGGGTTTGAACAAAGTAACAGCACTTCAAAAGGCTGCTGTGTTTCAGCCTAAGAGGATTCTTTTTTTCTTTTCAGAAGGTAAAACATGAAAGGGAAGTGGCTTTAAGAATTAAAAAAAACCACCACAACAAACCCAAAACCCAAACCAGCAACAAGAAAAAGGAGCTGTATTTTTCCTGCACTGATTGTAAGACAACACTGATAAAAATATCCTCTGCTAAATTACATTGAGCAGGGATTGTGGAATCAACACAGCATTTGTTGCTTAAAAAAAATAAACCAAATAAAACCAAACCACCTCCAAAGCATCCAGGTCAGACCCTGGCAGTTATTTCCAAAATGAAGCTGGAGTTTGTAGACAAATGTTGCCAAAGAGAAAATAAAATGATGTGACCTAGGAAGGGAGCTTCAAGGACATCCTGCTGCCCAAAAAAACATTGGTTGGGTCTGTTGGGTTTCTCAGAGCCCCAAGGTTTTCTTGGCTGGCAAGGTTGGAGTGATTTCCTCACAGCACCAACCTCACTGCTTGTGCCTGTATAGAGTCACAGAATCATTCAGGTTGGAAAAGAACTCCAAGATTATGGCCAACCCTTAACCCAGCACTGCCAGGTCACCACTAAACCATGTCCAATACCTCCATGTCTTTTCAATCCCTCCAGGGATGGTGACTCCACCACTGCCCTGGGCCAGGGCTTAGACAAACCTTTCACAGACTTTCCTCATGTCCAACCTAAACCTCCCCTGCTACAACCTGAGGCTGTTTCCTTTCATCATGACACTTGTTTCTTTGAACAAGACACCAACATCCATCTGGCTTCAACCTCCTTGCAGGGAGTTGCAGAGAGTGAGAAGGTCTCCCCTGAGCCTCCTCTTCTCCAGGCTAACCAAGCCCAGTTCCCTCAGCTGCTCCTCACCACCCTTGTGCTCTAGACCCTACCCCACCTTCCTTGCCCTTCTCTGGCCACACTCCAGCACCTCAGTGTCCTTCTGGGAGTGAGGAGCCCAAAGCTGAGGCCAGCATTGGAGCTGTGGCCTCCCCAGTGCCCAGCCCAGGAGGACAATCCCTGCCCTAGTCCTGCTTCCACACTACTGCTGAGCTAAGCCAGGAAGCTGGAGGGAGGAGGGAAGGTAAAGCCCTGGGTTTCTGCTCTTCAATGGGAAGGTCCCTAACTTGCAGGCAAGAGGACAAAAGTCTTGTGTGAAACAGATCTCTGCACCCTTGAGTGATGCTGCTCTATCACAGGGCTGCAAATGGATCCAAGGTGATACCAACAGGATTAAGAGAGCACAGACTTCCTGGCTCTAAAGAAGAGGTTTATTTAGGTCCTGCAGGCTGCATTGCATGTATAATACAATATTACAGTAATTTAGTATTGTACAGAAATAATTAAAAACTTTACAGCTCATTACAAAGTATCTTTGGATTTTAGCTCATGTGAAGCACACCAATGGCCACACAACTCCACAGGGGAAACAGCCACTCTTTATATACAGACCCACCACATTTACAGAACTCAACAGACAGAGGAACTGGCAAAGGCTCTCCTGAGACACAGCAGACATCAGAGCAGTGGTGGAAAGGCCAAACATGCCAGCAGCATGCTGGGGGAGGAAGGGCATTGGAGACAAGGATGTCTGAAGCAAGGCCAACTCACACCCTGAGCTCCTGCATGGGCTTCAGACCCAGTTTGGCAGAGGGGAGAGCAGCTCCTTCTCCTGCCCAACACAAGCACTGCTCCCACTGAGCAGTTAGGGCTGGTGACAGGAGAATGTCCTCAATGCATCATCCCTCCTCCTCTCAGCCAGGCACTCCTGACTCCTGCTGGCTGTGAGGAACCCCAAGCCACATCCCTGCTGCTCTCTCCACTGCCAGGACAAGGCTCATCCAGGCTGCACCTGGAGGATCTGCTGCCACTGAGCTCAGCCTAGCCCAGGGCTCAGGGCAGACAGTGGCAGCTGAACCTTTCTTGGGAGGGGGAACCATGATGGTGGTTTAGGAGGAGGGTGGAGAGCACAGAAACCAAAGCAAAGCTGGATAAGGAAGGTCTAAGAAGAAGACACTTAGTTATTGACCCCAGCTCAAGAGCATTTTGTAGTGTGAGCAGTCTGCACCTTTACCCAATGGGATCTTCCTCTCCTCCAAGCTGGGCAGCCTTGAGGACAGCTTCACACCATCCCCTCACTGCATCAGCTGCTGCCCCTGGGATAAGGCACTGAAAAAAACTCAACTTCTTGTGCAAAGAACTGGCAGGAGCAGCATAAGGACAACCCAGAGCAGGCTCTCCAACAGCTCTCTTACCCTACAAATAGGTCTGGACAACACCCAAGCTCATCTTGTCCAGCTTTTCAGGACTGATAGGCAGGAACAAAGGAGGTTTCTTGGTTCACAGGAGAGCAAAGAGGTGTTGAAGAGCAGCAGAAGGGAGCTTCTACTTCAACCAGTGGCAAAACTCTCTCCTTAAGGACTTGGGCAGTAATACCACAAAGAAATCATTTCCATCAGTGCTCCTCAAATAAACTACATCATTAAACAGCAAAGAGCCAAGGCCCTTGAACTGACAAGGTGTTATTTGGGACAGAGAGACCAAAACACCATGAGAGCTGGAAAAAAGCAGAGGGAAAAAGTCTTGGCTTGGTTGGAGAAAATCCCAAAAAATGTCCCTCCAAAAAAACCCATCCTCCTCTTGGCTAACTCAGAGCAAACCACAGCAAGGCCCAGGACCCCACACCTGCTGGGGAGGGACCTGCAGACCTATGGACACAGGCTTGGACTGTTAGGATTCCAACCCACCCACACAAGTTCTACACCCAGGATCCAAGCCCCATCCATGGTCTGGAGATACAAAAAGCAAACTCACAGCACCAAGCAGACACAGGAGAGGAGACACTCACTACAGATCACACTTCCTGCATTCCTTCTTCTTCTTCCTTCTATAAAGTGCATGAAAATCTTGGAAAATATGCATAGCTACAAAGAGGCCAGCCTGGGGCTGGGAGGTTCCAGTGAAGAGCACCTCCTCCTTTATGCTAAGGGTAGAGTTTGTCTCATGCTATCAATAAAAGCCCCCACCTACCACCTTCATTATGGTTCTAAACTGTTTTCTGGTCAGTTGGCTTAGCTGGGGCAGAGTAACAGATGGCTTTGAGCAGAGGGATGTGCACTCACTGTGCTGACATCTTGGAACAGACCTTTAGGAGAAGCCTCACGTGCCCTGGAAAGCTGAGGCCAGCAGGAGGGAGTCAGAGAAGTGCTCCAAGACCATCCTCATGGTCAGACTTGATTTGTTAGGCTCTCTGGAGCTTGCACCATGTTGGGATGACTTGGTGAGGGTGGCTCTGTTTTGGGGGCAGGTATCAGGGTGGGATTTAAGGAGAGGTTTAGTATTAAAAGCCAAAGGAGATGGTAAAACCCAAGGGAGCTGTGAGTCAAATCCTCCTTCCACCAAACTCTACCAAGTGCTCTGTCAACAGAGCCATGTTGTCATGGCAGTCACCCAGTCCTGCTTGAACACATGCTTCCTGAAGGGAAGGTACCAGCTGTATTTAAGATGTTTGCTTCCAGGGCAAGTTATCCCAGAGAAAGCAGGTAGTAGGTTGTCTTCAACCCACGTTCCAGGCCCCTCTAAATCTGCATAACACAGTTCTATCACACAACTGAGGGCAGGTGGAAGGGGAAACCCACCCCAGATCAGTTGGTCACAGCCTCCAAGCACGTGAAACACCAAAACTCATCCTCCCACAGTCAGAGCTGTAGTACAAACATGGCCTGAAGAACTTTCAGGTGGCATCAGAAATGTTGAACCCAACTGCCTCCTGCCTGACCCTTTCAATACCTTCACAGTGGTGCTGCAGAACTGCAGCCTTCAGCGACAGCAAGGGCAAGAGGAGAGGCTGCAGAAGGACTTGGGCAGGTTCTTCCCTTCATATCTCCCTGAAAGGAGCCACCTAGCAAACCTCAAGCAGTTCTTCCAGATAACCCTAAAAATACAGTAAATGAAATGCTGAGACTAAAACCCACAACTATCAGGTGGGGGGCTGCAAACTTCCTGCAGCACATCAGAACAAAGTGCAATCAGAAAAACCCTAAGGATGGAGCTCAGAAAACTCAGGCAGACAAAGAGGCAGCAGCAGCTGCTCTGTCATCAGCAAGACTCATCATAGCCCAAACCAAAATGTCCTTTTGTGGCATGAATCACCTCAAGGAACACTGTCCAAGTTTGAAACCCCAGGGTTTTAGGGTCTGAATTCCTTATTGCTAAGCTCCTCCCATCATCTCAGCCTGACTGGGCAGGAACTTCGTGCCAAGGAAACGGAGGAACAACTCATCCACTAAAAATCTGGTTGAACATGGATCTCTACATTTGATATTAAGATTTTGTTAAGAAAATTTAGGAAACACTGAAAGTAGCTACACCAAGGTGAGAGGAGAGATGAATCCCTGGCAGTACCACACGTGCTGCAGCATCGTAACCCATCCCACCGACTTCGGTTACAGATTAGTTTCTATTTTAATTTGATTCCTTCTGCATAAATGATATTAATTACAGTAAATCAGCATAATCACCTCCTTTGCCAAGCATCCCAGCACCTCCTCTGATGATGACACCGAGTCTTTTTCCCTTGGACCTCTGAACCAGATGGTTAAGGCACTTGGATAGCCACGGGCAGCGACCAGCTACACGTTAAAAGTTCCATCGTTAATTCTGCATCCTAAACACTCCTCATGTAGAGAAAAGGTCTAACTGCTCAAGCTCTTCCATCCTCCTCTGATGGCTCCACAAGACAGGAGCAGCTCAGAAGATCCAAGTCTGTGGCCATCAACAGGTGCACATGCAGAGACACACCCAGGGGACAGGAGTATGGAATTTGGGCCACAGGCAGGTGGAAACTAGGCAAGGGTTACCAAAATTAAAACCAAGTTAATTCTAAAAGCCAGCTCAAACCTCCCACTGTCACGAGAGAGATCAGCTTTGGGGAGGACACTTGGGCTGAGGTTGCTGAGCTGAGCTGGTGATGGAGGCACCTCCCTCCTCTTTGGATTGACGCTGGGGATGGTGCTAGCAGAGCTCCTCCGAGCGACGTCGGGCGGTGGCTGATTGCAGACCGCAGGCATTTCATGTTTTAACAGAATAAATAAGAATAAATAGATTGGATTAATCCTGTGACCTGGAGAGCAACCTTCTGCTTTGTATAACTGGTAAAAACCCCAAGTGTCTCCAAAGGCTGGGTGGGATCTCAGAAGCACTCAAGTGCTGAGATCTCTGCTAAAAGCCTCCTGGCCCGCAGGGCAGAACCAGTTGGTCCTGCTGATTTGGGGCAGGTGAGAGAGGAGATCCTGCCATGGTGAGAGCACATGGTCAATGGATTACACAGCAACTTTGCTCAACATTCCCTTCCTTCCTAAAAAGGAGGGATCCAAAAATATTATAGAGCAGGTCACAGGCCTCCTCCCTTTCCCATCAAATCAGCTGCTAAGATTGTGCTGATTTCCACAGGAGAGAAGGACAAACAGGCACTGGTCCCAGGTCACATAACCCAAGAGCTGCTGCTTTGGGAGGGGGTTAAAAAACCATTAAATTACAGTTTAAATATAAAAGGGGATTCTTTACTTCCAAATAAAGGTCTATGTTCACTTCTCCACCTGCCTGGGCTCCTCATGACCTGGCCCTTGCCTGGGCTCATCACGACCTGGCCCTTGCACCATGTGCTACACAATCTGGACACAGCCCTTACAAAATGAGGGACAATTGTTGTTTTGGGGAGGTTTTTGTTTTAGAACTTCCCCGTCCCTCCAAGAGAAGCACAGGAGCATGGGGACTGTTTTGTAGCTTTTGGAAAGCCATGCCATAGTTTGAACCATTTAGGAGTCTCTTCCTTCTCTGGAGATGGAAGAGAGCTGAGCTTACACCCACGCACCACCACGAGCTTTCACCGGCTGCCATCAGCCATACCCTGACACATCACAGCTTGGAGCAGGAAGGTTGGAGATCCAGCACCATGACAAGGCAAAGAATTAACATGTCAATCACCCAAAGCAGAGGGGGANCCCAAAAACCTTCATTAGTGTTTGCCACCAACTAGAAGTTCACATGGTTGGCGGAGCTTCCCAAGGTGAGATGACCTGCTCCCCTGGGGGCTGTGGTGGGCAGGATGCTCTCAGTTTGCCCAGGATTTCCTGTTCTCTGCATTCTTCTGGCTCTTCTCTAGTCTCAGCGTGGCTCCACCTTCGGATTTCACCAGGGCTGTGAGGGAAGCCAGGTTGGAGGCTGAAGCAGAGAAGCTGCCACTCTTCCTGTTCTCATTGGGCGTGGGGGTGGCTCCTCCTTGCAACCTCAAGCCGGTGCTTCGCCGTCTGGCTGCTCCCGTGGCCTTTTTAACCCTGCCTGGTTTCACAAGCAATCCGTAGCCTGGGTTGCACCTGAAATACTGCTTCCCTCCAATGGAACCATCGTTCTTACCTGGGAGAGGAAGAGAAAGGGTGATAAATAAAATGGCTTTTAGTTCGTGCAAGGGGGTGTGCTCCTAGGAGGACATCAGAAGAGGAAAGCAAGAAGAAAATGCTGAGAGGAAAAACTATTGTTCCCTAAAAATAGACTGTGAAGGCAAACACTGAGGACTAGGCAGCACTTATGGGCACTAGAGGACAAAGCTGCTTCGAGAGCAAACAACGCTGAAGATCAATATACTTACTGACATAGCCAACTACCAGGAGTGCAGAAACAGGAGTACCCCTTCTACAGGAGTGAATCACAGAACCCTAGAGTGGCAGGGGTTGGAAGGGAGCTCTGGGGATCATCTAGTCCAACCCACCTGCAAAAGCAGGGTCACCCACAGCAGGTTGCCCAGGGTCACCTCCAGCTGCCTTGGGAATCTCTCCACACAAGGAGACTCCACAGCCTCTCTGCAAAGCCTGGGCCAGGGCTCCAACACTCTCACACCAAACAAGGTTCTCCTTACGTTACAGATGGAACCTCCTGGGTTCCAGTTTGTGCCCAGTGCCCCTTGGCCTCTCCCTGGGCACCACTGAGCACCCAAGTGAGGGCCAAGGAGATCTCCCTCATCAAACAGCAGCGTCAGAAACGAAGGCTCCACGCTTTGACACGCTGTTAGCTTTACCCCCAGTCAGGATCCCATCTTACCTGAAGGCAAATCCAGTTCAACACCAACCCATGTTCCCTCCTGGAAGTCTGTGGGCCCAACATATCTCACAGTGCCTGTCTTATTTGCCCCAACTGTGACATATTCTCCCTCTTTCAGCCACTCAGGAATTTCGTTGGCATCTTCACAGTCAGAAGTCATCTCCAGCTTTTCTTCTGCCATCTCTGACCCATTATGGTTCAGTCCACGGGGAGTGGATGTGCTCTTTCCTCCTCCTTGCTGCTCTTCTGTGCTGAGTGAGGATGTGGGATCTGTCCCCAGCATGCTTGTGAAGGACTTCAGCTCTGATGTCTTGACTTTCTGGATTTTGAAGGGAGAGGCTGCAATGCTAGCCTGGGACAGTTGGTCAAGATGAATCTGTGCTTTGGGAAAGCCCAGTTCTGAAGGCCCAGAAGCCATTTCTTTTTTCCTAGCTTGTCCTGCTGGCTCCATTGATTGTTTGGGTGACAACTCCTTCTTTGGAGTGGAGGTAGAAAGAAAGGTTTTAGAGTCAGTGGCTCCAGAGGCATCGTTTTTCTGCTCACTTTGAGTCCCAGGAGATGTGCAGGACTTTGATTTCAAAGCTGCACTTCCATTCACTTCTGTGCTGTCCTTAGGCCTCATGTGAGCACTTGGAGAGCTCTCTCTCTTAGTAGTAAGACAGCTTTCTGAAGAACTGTCTGAATGCCCTGGCATATCAGAAGAGGAGACCTGAGCCCCAGCAGGAGCTGGAGAGTCACTCACTGCAGGCATCTGACCTCCTGCTTGAGTCACAGCATCACCTCCTGCTGCAAGGGCTTCAGAGAGGGTGGCTGTTGAGACACTATGAGAAAAGTACCCACTGGAGGCTTCACTCAGGGGACTTGGAGGTCCTTCCTGGGAGTCCTGCACCTGGCTGTCTCCTGTGGGCTGCTGCAAAGGCACTTTGGGTGTCTTTTCCAGACTCTTGTCCACCTCAGAGGTCTGCACCGCAGTCTCCAATGGCTGTTTCCCTGCTTCCTCTTGGTTAACCTGAAACAGAAGAGGAGAGGGACCACAGAGCTCTGTTATCCAAAATGCATGGGCTAAAGAGGTAGACAGAAGACCTCTGGGAAGTACTAAGGCCTTCAAGCTTATCTCCACAAGATGCCAGCTGATCCAAAGTCAGCTTTGCAACCCTGGGAGGATTGTCAGCTCATTTCTTGCATTAATAAGGAAAGTGTCAAGGGAAAGAAATACATTCCCCAATATTTACTGAGAAATTATTTATATTCCAGGAATGGTCATTTGCTGTTTGACTAGGAAGATTTATAGGGAATGTGAAGCAGCCACAATCTATAAGTCTCTCTCAGTTCTTTGGCCTAAGCCTCTGGATGGATAAATCATGCCTCTCCCACTAAACTGGCATTTATGTCCCTGTTTCCCAAGTGCCATTCCCACCTCAATGCCTCTAGCACCACACACTTTCAGGGTATGAAATTAACTGCACCTCTGGAGATTAACAGCCCATTTTAGTGATGTATTTCTTGGCTGTAAAGTTTACTAAATCTGAGAGATCAATATCTTTTGCCAGCACATGTACTCTAAAAGATTAGGATGTCTCTAAATCTCTTTGGGAAGGAGGGAGGAGGCTGCTAGGATGAAGAGGGGGGGGGAAAAAAGAAGTGGTTTGGAGGATGGCAGGTTTGGACATCTTTCTGTTAACTTTCAGGTGTTGTTTCCTCTTCCTCATGCTGGGTGTTGTCCCACCTAGTGGTTTAAGCCTCCCAAACTACAAGATTTTCACCTTATTCTGAAGTGCCTTTTCCACTGGAAACGTGAGCAGCATTTGAAGAAAGAGGGATTGGATTGAGTGACAGGAATTTCAGAAGCAAAGGCTAGCTTGCTATTGCTAAGTGAAATGTAACCCAGGAAAGGGGGTTTTTTTGGAAGACTTTTGTGGATTAAAGGCATATTTTTAGCTTTTCTATGGAGAGGATGGTGCACACGTGGACCCTGGAGCTCTGCTCTTTCTTTGGGTTTTCCCTTTTAAGCATTCAGATAGCACACACTTGGCTAAGACAATAAAAAGCACAGTGGGAAAAGAGCTGATTTGCTATTTGTGAGCCTGAAGTTCTGCTGAACTGTGGGAAATCAGAAGGGGCTATTTTCTCTCCAGCTTATCAAGAACCTTTCTTCCAGGCCAATATCATGGATTGGCCTGAAATACAAAATTGAGACTTAAGCTCAACACTCAGAATCAGGCACTTTCTCTTTATAGGAAGTGTCAGAGCCTAGTAATTTGCCTTTGCAAGCAGCAAGCCAGCTACATTTTAGCTAGTTAACTGCTCATGCAATCATATGATTGCCCAGGCTTGCAAACATCACTAGAGATAGAAGGGGAGAATTTACCAGGACCTAAGGAAACACAGCAACACACTCTGCATTTCATGGTCTCACAGTGAAATCACAGCAGAAGAGCAACAGGTTTTCAGTAGCTAACTCAGCAGTTGCTTTTGCCACCTCTGCTTTGCAGACATGTGAGCATGAAAATTGCCTCCTCACCTCCTGGCACATGCTTACCTGCTTTATCTTTGCAGCAGTGGCTTCCATGCTGGCAGACTGAACCATAATCCGTGGGACTGCCTGCTGGAATGAAACAAACCCAGAGGATTAAGTATTGTCAAACTGCTAAATGCTAAATCATAGCATCATCAAGGTTGGAAAAGACCTCTAAGATCACCATATCCAACCACTGACCCAATGCCTCCATGCCACTAAACCAGGTCATGAAGAGCCACCTCTACATGGTTTTTGTAACCTCTTCACAGAGGGTGACTCCACCACTTTCCTCCTCCCAGAGATGCTCCAGTGCCCTCAGCATCTTCCTAGCCTCTGCTGGACTCTCTCCAGTAGTTCCTTCTCTCTCTTGAACTGGGCAGCCCAGAACTGGATACAATTCTCCAGCTGTGGCCTGACTAGGGCAGAGTAGAGGAGGAGGAGAACCTCCCTTGACCTGCTGGTCACACTAGTCTGCATGCACCCCAGGACCCATTACTGCCTCATGGTTAACTACTTATCCACCAGCACTCCAAAGTCCTTCTCCTTGGAACTGCTTTCCCTAACCTGTCCTGGTCCATGAGGTTATTCCTCCCTAGGTGCAGGACCCTCCACTTGCCAAGTGCTTCAGTTTAACAAAGACTAGGGAGAAGAGAGGTTAACTTTCTCATGAGAAAACCTTGCAAATGTGAGCTTTAATAGAAACTGATCCCAGTATTAAAAGGGGCAGAGTATTTAGCAGAACACTTACTCTCTCCTCTTCAACCATCTTTGAACCATGGGTTGGTCCAGCTTGGAAGTGCAAAGCCAAGCTATTAAATACTACTTTTAAATGAAAACAACATCTGTGGTCACAAGGCATTGGGGCTAATCCCTAAGAAAACACTTAGCACTTCAAACCTTTTGCAGAGGGGCAGCTGAACCTCAGAGAGAAGCCAAGGCTCTTGACTTCAGGTTGTTCATTCTCTCCCAGGGTACGTCTCACCCCTGGGAAGTGCTCTGAGGTCGAGAACTGTCATCACAGAATGGCTCAAGTTGGAAAAGACCTTAAGAAGTCATCTAGTCCAACCTGTCTAGATGTTTTCTGAATGCTTTCAGGGACAGTGATTCCACCACATCCCTGGACAGCCTTTTCCAGGGCTTGGCAACCCTTTCAGGAAAGAAACTTTTCCTAAGAAAAAGTATTTAAAGATATTTCTCAATGCCTTTGATTTTCTTTTCTCCCTTTAAAACAAATAAACAGAGGAAAGTGTTTCTTTGGATTTTTTTTATCTCTCAGACACCTTCAGTCTTCCAGCCTGTAAAGCCATGAAATCAAAAACCCCAGCTGATATCAAACAGCAAAAGAAAGAAACCTGTTAACACTTTCATCATTCCTCATCGAGTTCTCCTCCTGAAAGGAGGACAAATCTCAAAACTACACTAATTTTGCCAAGCAATGTTGAGAAAAACATGGAGGGGGGGGGAAAAAAAGCAATTCTGAGAAGAGGCAGATGCCCAACTGTGGTGTTGGCAAGAATCAGATGGGCAGAAACCCCCTCAGTGGGGTAGCGAGGGAACGGAAACCACCTCTGGGAGGAAACAGGTTACTTGGGGGGGGACACAGACTGAAAACAATGTGTTTACCTGTCTCTGAAGACAATTACTGGATGATTACTGATACAGGCTGGGCAGTGACTGGCTTGAGAGCAGCCCTGAGGAAAGGGACTTGGGGGTGTTGGTGGATGAGAAGCTCAACATGAGCCAGCAGTGTGCGCTTGCAGCCCAGAGGGACAACCATATCCTGGCCAGCAGGTGGAGGGAGGTGATTCTCCCCCTCTACTCTGCTCTCCTCAGACCCCACCTGGAATANTGAGACTTAAGCTCAACACTCAGAATCAGGCACTTTCTCTTTATAGGAAGTGTCAGAGCCTAGTAATTTGCCTTTGCAAGCAGCAAGCCAGCTACATTTTAGCTAGTTAACTGCTCATGCAATCGTATGATTGCCCAGGCTTGCAAACATCACTAGAGATAGAAGGGGAGAATTTACCAGGACCTAAGGAAACACAGCAACACACTCTGCATTTCATGGTCTCACAGTGAAATCACAGCAGAAGAGCAACAGGTTTTCAGTAGCTAACTCAGCAGTTGCTTTTGCCACCTCTGCTTTGCAGACATGTGAGCATGAAAATTGCCTCCTCACCTCCTGGCACATGCTTACCTGCTTTATCTTTGCAGCAGTGGCTTCCATGCTGGCAGACTGAACCATAATCCGTGGGACTGCCTGCTGGAATGAAACAAACCCAGAGGATTAAGTATTGTCAAACTGCTAAATGCTAAATCATAGCATCATCAAGGTTGGAAAAGACCTCTAAGATCACCATATCCAACCACTGACCCAATGCCTCCATGCCACTAAACCAGGTCATGAAGAGCCACCTCTACATGGTTTTTGTAACCTCTTCACAGAGGGTGACTCCACCACTTTCCTCCTCCCAGAGATGCTCCAGTGCCCTCAGCATCTTCCTAGCCTCTGCTGGACTCTCTCCAGTAGTTCCTTCTCTCTCTTGAACTGGGCAGCCCAGAACTGGATACAATTCTCCAGCTGTGGCCTGACTAGGGCAGAGTAGAGGAGGAGAACCTCCCTTGACCTGCTGGTCACACTCTTCTGCATGCACCCCAGGACCCATTACTGCCTCATGGTTAACTACTTATCCACCAGCACTCCAAAGTCCTTCTCCTTGGAACTGCTTTCCCTAACCTGTCCTGGTCCATGAGGTTATTCCTCCCTAGGTGCAGGACCCTCCACTTGCCAAGTGCTTCAGTTTAACAAAGACTAGGGAGAAGAGAGGTTAACTTTCTCATGAGAAAACCTTGCAAATGTGAGCTTTAATAGAAACTGATCCCAGTATTAAAAGGGGCAGAGTATTTAGCAGAACACTTACTCTCTCCTCTTCAACCATCTTTGAACCATGGGTTGGTCCAGCTTGGAAGTGCAAAGCCAAGCTATTAAATACTACTTTTAAATGAAAACAACATCTGTGGTCACAAGGCATTGGGGCTAATCCCTAAGAAAACACTTAGCACTTCAAACCTTTTGCAGAGGGGCAGCTGAACCTCAGAGAGAAGCCAAGGCTCTTGACTTCAGGTTGTTCATTCTCTCCCAGGGTACGTCTCACCCCTGGGAAGTGCTCTGAGGTCGAGAACTGTCATCACAGAATGGCTCAAGTTGGAAAAGACCTTAAGAAGTCATCTAGTCCAACCTGTCTAGATGTTTTCTGAATGCTTTCAGGGACAGTGATTCCACCACATCCCTGGACAGCCTTTTCCAGGGCTTGGCAACCCTTTCAGGAAAGAAACTTTTCCTAAGAAAAAGTATTTAAAGATATTTCTCAATGCCTTTGATTTTCTTTTCTCCCTTTAAAACAAATAAACAGAGGAAAGTGTTTCTTTGGATTTTTTTTATCTCTCAGACACCTTCAGTCTTCCAGCCTGTAAAGCCATGAAATCAAAAACCCCAGCTGATATCAAACAGCAAAAGAAAGAAACCTGTTAACACTTTCATCATTCCTCATCGAGTTCTCCTCCTGAAAGGAGGACAAATCTCAAAACTACACTAATTTTGCCAAGCAATGTTGAGAAAAACATGGAGAGGGGGGGAAAAAAAAGCAATTCTGAGAAGAGGCAGATGCCCAACTGTGGTGTTGGCAAGAATCAGATGGGCAGAAACCCCCTCGGTGGGGCAGCGAGGGAACGGAAACCACCTCTGGGAGGAAACAGGTTACTTGGGGGGGGACACAGACTGAAAACAATGTGTTTACCTGTCTCTGAAGACAATTACTGGATGATTACTGATACAGGCTGGGCAGTGACTGGCTTGAGAGCAGCCCTGAGGAAAGGGACTTGGGGGTGTTGGTGGATGAGAAGCTCAACATGAGCTGCCAGTGTGCGCTTGCAGCCCAGAGGGACAACCATACCCTGGCCAGCAGGTGGAGGGAGGTGATTCTCCCCCTCTACTCTGCTCTCCTCAGACCCCACCNCATGCTGAGACAGTGGAACAGGTTGCCCAGAGAGGCTGTGGAAGCTCCATCCCTGGAAGCTTTGAAGGCCAGGCTGGATGGGGCTGTGGGCAACCTGATCTAGTTGGAGGTGTCCCTGCCAGGCAGGGGGGTTGGAACTAGATGATCTTTAAGGTCCCTTCCAACTCTGGTATTCTATGATTCTAAGATGAAAAATATTTCTGAATTGAGAGCCAAATTCTGTCTTTAAATGTTCATAGCTAGTGACTGCTAAACTAGACAATCTATATTTACCCCCTGGCAAAACATGACCCTTTTGCAGTGAGAAATTTTGGCACAATTTCTTCAACCAAGCTGACAACACAGGGAGTAAGAGAGAAGATGAAAGCAATCCACTTTAAAGCAGCTCTGAAACTTTGTAGAACAAAAAAATGGTCTTTTTTCTTTCTTAAGAGCTGCTGCTCTATACAGGGAGTTTGTAAGGATTTCTAAGAGTGTGGATTTTCTGGTCAGAGGAGAGGTCAGTTTGTACACATTCTGAGGTGACCAAAAGCCACTTAGTTATTAGTGATCTGTGGAATCTGGAGACCAACCTGGTACATTGATGAGCTTGAAGAGAAGAGCAAATGTGTATCTCACCCCACTTACAGAGGCACCAAAATGAATCCTAAATTAACCCTTTTTCATACCATTTATTATAGAATGACAGAATCATTAAGGTTGGAAAAGATCTCCAAGATCATCAAGTCCAACCATCAACCTATCAGCACCATGCCACTAAACCACAGCCCTGAACACCACAGCTATCCACATCCATCCAGTGGCAACCTCTTCACTGAGCTCAGCAAAACCACATCTGGCATTTCTATGTCATTAAACATTCTGTCAAATGCCTCTGACAATGGTGACTGATGACTTCAGTCCACAGCCTTTTGACTTCACATCACTGGGTGAAAATCCCTTCCACAAGGATTTAACACCCAGTAAAGATATTAACACCCAGTATGCTGAAAGGTTCAGTGGCAGTTAACAGAACAGACTGGGCCAGTGAGTACAAGAATTATCCTCCATGCTCCAGGAATGGTCTAGCCAAGGTTGGAGCTGATGAAATCCTACAAGGGCATTAGCAGAAAACTTCCACTGCTCTTGTCTATGCTTTACCATCCCCAGATAGGAATGAGTGAGCTCAAGGACTGTCACACACTGACAGCATTTTGCTCCCATCACCATTGAAAAGCAGCTAGTGGAAACTTCTGCAGCAGGGCATAATGCTTCACTACATGCAGATGTAAATCAGTTTGGAGCACTTGGGATAAAATATTCTCACAAGACATAGACAGCAATGTAGTAATGATTTGGCATCCTCCAGCCCATAGCCAAAAAGCTAAATCCCTCTCCAACAACATCCCTCTTTGCCCTCCATTTGAAAATCATTTTGAAGCCATCAATCATTCAAATATAAAATCTCCTACATTCCAAAAGGAGACCTGAAACTCAGTACAAGTTAGTTTCCTGGGTTTTTGGATGTTTGTTGCTTTTCTTCTCTAAAGACACTGCATTTCAGTATCAGCCCAACCAAGCTCCTCTTCTTCCACCTTCCACAGGTGGAACATTTCAGCCTGTGATACCACTTCTGAATTCCACATTTCTTTATGCCAAATTAACCAGACTGTGTTCTGTGCAGTTAAATGACTTCATCCCTAGGTCCAGGCAGATTAAAAAAGGGTAATTCATAACCATTTTTAAGTTAGCTCCTAAAGAAGTTGCACTGGTTTGCTCTAAGAACTTGAAAGACCAGTTTTCTCTACCCATTCCCATTAGAAACTATTTGTCTGAGGATGATAGGGAAAACTGCACTCAGAAAGACATTAAACCACTACCAACTCAGTCACAAGAACTAGACACAGATGAGCTGAGCTGGCCACAGAGGATCTGCTGAACTGTGATGATGACAGCATCCAAATGATTCTTTGAAACTCTGAAGGAAGCCTTCAAGATTTTAAAGCAGGTTCTTCTGAGGCCACATTATTTACATTTGATTAAGGAATGGCAGTTCTAGCAATTATAGCATGCACTCTGCACATCCATGAAGCTGTTATTTTTGTAATGCCCTGCCAGAAAAAGGCTTTTGTCTGTTTGAGAGAGCTTCTCATTAGCTGCATTTCATCCTTTCCTAAGATTGATTACGATGTCGGTGTCAGAAGGTGAAAGGGAAGGAGATGGAGAGTTGCCCTCTCCATGTGTCACACATCTGCATTTCTACACCCCAAGCCCAAATGAATTACATTAGCAGGTGGAAATTCAAAGAGTTTATTATTTGTTTTAAGCTAGCTGTGCCTCAAGACCTCTGTGTTTCAAGCTAACAAAAAGACACTTGAGCATCCAACAAGGTTTCTCAAGTATGAAGGTGACCAAAAGCCACTTCCCCAATGCACCTTGGTCAGAGGAATGTGTTTCTGCCACAGCAATGTCAAAAACCACCAGAAATTGAAATTTAATATGTACATTTTTAACATCAGCCCCCAGTGATGCCCTAAAATGTAATTACACAGGCAGTTCCTGGAGATCAGCAGGGGCAGAAGGTTAAGAAGAGTAACTCTGCTTGGTGCACACTATGGAAGCCTCAGCATGTTAATGAAGAAGACAAGCTTCAAGAGCAGGTACATAATGTAATTAAGCACAGAGAGATGAAACTCTTCAATCTCCATCCCCCTCCATATCTTCCACAAGTCTTTTAAACTTTTCCTCCTCAGCCAGAGGGTTTGGTGGGATTTTAGATCTTGCACACTGCAGGATTAAAGCTTTTTAAAGAATAGACTGGGAAAATAAAAAGCAATTCCAGCAAACCAAAAAAAGGTTTAAAATGTTGGCTTTTTTTTTAATTATTATTATTATTATTATTATTTACAGGCTACTGGCAATTAATTTGAAGGCACTGGATAATGGAGAAAATAGGCATTTTCTACCTTAAAAGTATCTAAACAGCTTCATCAGAAACCAATCTTTTAGGAACATAAACAGCTTCATCGGAAGCCATTCTGCTAGTTACATAAAGAATCCTATTATGCCAAATTAATTCAATCTAACTAATTAGAGAGCAGGAAGTTCTTTCAATTATTTTATGTGCTGTCTGAGAAACACACTTGAATACGAGAGCAGATTTCATTAATTGCAGTTCATTATTCTCCAGATTAGTTACTAAACTTGCATCAGAAGGTCAAAGACAGCAATTCTGTTACCTTGACTGGAATGTCTCTGCAGCTTTGAAACTCAGGCAACCACTGATGAGAAAACAAAAACAGCACTGGGAGAGACCATTTCATTCTGGTAACTTCTCTCTGTGCTTGCTTGAATCACAGAATCACTGTAGTTGGAAAAGACCTCTGAGATCATCCAGTCCAACCATCCACCTAACACCACCGTGCTCACCACCAAACCATGGCCCCAAGCACCATATCTCCCTGTTTTCTGAACTCTTCCAGGGATGGTGACTCCACCACCTCCCTGGGCAGCCTGGGCCAATGGCTGAGAACTCTCTCAGTGAAGAAATTCTTCCTAATATCCAATCTGAACCTCCCCTGACACAACCTAAAGCCATTTTCTCTTGTCCTATTGCTTGTTACTTGGAAATAAAGACCTCCTCCCCCCTGGCTCCAGCCTCCTCTCAGGCAGTTGCAGAGAGTGAGAAGGTCTCCCCTGAGCCTCCTTTGCTCCAGGCTAACCAAGCCCAGTTCCCTCAGCTGCTCCTCACCACACTTGTGCTTCACCTCCTCTTTATACTTTTTGCCATTTGCCACCTGCTCTGCCCTTGCACACTCATTTAGGTCTCCTACCACTGCATACTGAAGCTTTATTCTTCCCCAAAACTAAGATGCATGATTCTGTACTTTCCAAGACCCAGAAACACCACTTTTTGGTGTCCTCTCCAAAGCATGGTTTGCTACAGTTATACAAGAACTCCTAGCTTGCTGTCTTGCTCTGGCAGGCTAGAGATAAGGTGTTAAAGCCCACTGCCAAGCAGCGACCCCCCCAGCAGCCCCATCACCCACCCAGCACAACAGTCATTCACCACAGCCACATTTCTGTCTTCTGGCCACACTGGCATCCTCAGGCCATTATAAAGAAACAGCAAGAAAGATTAGGAGACATGATATTTATGAGCTTAAAGCCAGGCTCACTGCACCAGCACCTATTTATTTCCTTTGCTGCAGAGAAGAAGCTGTAGCTAGTTCTGAGGTAGTTCCTTCACTCTTTGCTCTATCTTCTGGGCACTGTGGTAGCTAACAGGAGTGAAGAAGCTCTGTTCCCTTACTGACAGAGCTGCAAAGAGCACCCACCAACCTCTCAGACCAGTCAGGTGTGTTTGTAACACAAGTGTTCTACTCCAAAACTAAAAAGTAGAGAATGATTTTAAGATTCCTTTCATTATTTGTTATTATTCTTTACAGATATATTTATTGATGTTCCATTACTATTACAATTTATCCATATTTATCAGTGTTGTACTGGATAATTCTTGTACTAAATAAAGTACTATATTCTAATACATCACAGAATCAGTAAGGTTGGAAGAGATCTTCAAGATCATCAAGTCCAACCATCAACCTATCACCACCATGCCACTAAACCATGGCCCTAAGGACCACATTATAAACACCTCGAGGGATGGTGACTCCCTATAACATATAACAACTATATAGGATATAAAATAGAATAAAGAATATAATATATAAACAATGATAATATAGTATAATTATTATAATTTATATATATCATCTCTTATATATCATATCTTATATACTGTATAATATAATATAATCATATATTGTATCCTATGTACTGTATAATATATAACAGACAGATATAAGAGGCAATAAATATACAATATATAACATACAATATTATTATATTTTATCATATTACTTATAGTTAACTACTTGTTATATGCCAGTGGCCATGGACAAAACTTAGGTTGCTCTCCAGTGCAACCAAGTGTGAAACCATCACACACTCCTGCCTACATCTCAGCTTTATTTCTGTAAACCCAAGCAGAACTAGCACTCCCTCCTATGAAACACTGCTGTGATCCCGAGCTGATTCCTTGAGTGTCCATAGGAATCCATGACAGAAATGAAAAAATCTCTTCCAATCAATGGCTTGGTAGTTTAAAAACTGACTCCAAGGGAATAATGCAAGGCTGATCTTGCAGAGTGGGAAGGAGTGGGAACAGGTGGTTAGACTAGAGGCAGGAAATTAGACCTCGCTTCTAATCTCAGCTCTCATTGATTCAGCAAGAATTCAAGCAGTTGTGAAAGGCTCTCAGTGCAATTGTAAAGAGCTCCTATTTGCATCTTCTGATACCCAAATACCTTTAAAGAAAGCCACTGTCTTCCTTCTAGTTCTCTCAATTTCATAGAGGAGCAAGTTCACATGATTCCAGTCTCTATGCTAAGGCTGCTGTCATCAAAAGGCAACATGAAAATGTAAAGCATTAAATTAGATAAGATGCAGGAGTTACATTTGCTCCTTTTAATACTTTGCAGAGAATAAAACCACAAACTAATCCTGGGCTGCAGCCCCAGCAGTGTGGCCAGCAGGGCAGGGAGGGGATTGTGCCTCTGCTCTGCTCTGGGGAGACCTCAGCTGCAGGGCTGGGGCTAGCTCTGGAGTCATAGAATCATAGAATCTCCTGAGTTGGAAGGGACCCACAGGGATCATCAAGTCCAACTCCTGTCCATGCACAGGACAACCCCAAAGTCACCCTATGTAGCTAAGAACATTGTCCAGATGCTGCTGGAACTCCATGAGAGTTGGTGCCATGACTGCATCCCTGGGGAGCCTGTTCCAATGCTGCACCACTCTCTGGGGGAAGAACCTCTTCCTAACATCCAACCTGAACTTCCCCTGGGACAGCTTCATGCCATTGCCCTGGGTCCTGTTGCTGGTCACCAGAAAGAAGAGATCAGCACCCACCCCTTCTTCTCTGGTCCTCAGACCAGCACAGACATGGACCTCTCTAGAATGGTTTGGGTGGGAAGGGACCTTTCCAGGTCATCTAGTCCAACCTACTTGCAGTCAGCAGGGACACCTCCAACTAGATCACAGCCCCAAACAACCTGACCTGGAATGGTTCCAGGTATGAGACATCTCCCACCTCTCTGGGAAACCTGGGACAGGCTCTCACCACTCTCAGTGGAAACAATTTCTTCCTTCTAAGTCTACATTTCCTCCTCTTAGTTTCAAACCATCAGCCCTTGGCCTGTCCTAACAGCTCCTTCCTGCTCAAAAGTCTGTCCTTTAAATACTGCAAGGCCACCAGAAGGTCTCCCTGGAGCCTTCTCTTCTCCAGGCTGAACAACCCCAACTCTCTCAGCCTGGCCTCACAGCAGAGAGCTTCCAGCCCTCAGAGCTTTGCTGTGGCCTCCTCTAGAGCCACTCCAACTGTTAAATTCACAAGAGCTTCTGAAAACATCCAGACTTACACTACAGAGGACTACTCCTTTGTCAATAAATTCCAGCCTCTCAAATAAAGGAGATAATATTCCTCACAATGGGATTCTGTTATGTCATCTGTGCACTTTAAAAGGCTGGAGGTTTTTCTAGTCTGCTTGGCCATGCATTAGCAACTGCTCAGAGCACAGAAGCCACATCCAGAGCAGGTGGAGTTCTGCAGCATAGCATCCAGAAAAGACAAAACCAAAATAGCCTAATGCTTCTCTGACCTGTGGAATAGATCAGAGAAGGAAGAAAAGCAACTGTCCAAAGTGCATAGCAGAAGCTGGTAAAAGGTGACATGAGTTGGGGTGAGGGGTGGGAGGAAATGGTAGATGAAATAATGAATTAAAAATAGAATTACATTTTCCACTTGGCAATAGACAAACAACACTAAGTGCACTTCATAAATTTTACTATTGTTGCTGCAAGTGGTATTACCATAAATCAGACTGGTCATGGACTTGGCACTTCTCAAAAGCCAAGTGGGCTGAGTGTATCAATAAGTTTCACCAGCTCCACTATGCTCTGGGTAAAATGGAGGGGAAGAGCAGCACAAGGCTTCACTATGACTAAAAGCTTGGTTTGCACTGCAACAGCAGAGGAAATTGCACTTTGCCAGCAAGTCTAACAGCACTCACCAATATTACTGCATAGCCTCTTTGATTGTGGCTTTTTTTACCTGCTGTACAAGAGGAGAGCTCTGTCTGCCCTTCTTCTCATCTCTCACAGGAAAGAGAGACTTCAGCAGCTTTGGCATCTGAGGCACAAAAGACTTGACAGGATTCAGATAGGAAGCAGCAAGGCTACCAAGACCTGTTGGAAAAATGAAACAATTTGAAGGTTTATGCTGGAGGAAAGGGAAACAAGCCCTAAATATGTGTGTGTGTGTGTACATATATATAGATGACAAAACACAACAACACCTTCCAGTGGTCAAAGCAGCAGCCAAGGAAAAGCATGTAGAGCTTGCTCCTCCTTTGCAAGGGAGATAGGAATTTGGATTAGGTCTGAACCTGTGGCCCCAGCAGACAGAAAGGGTTTTTTTGATGGCATGGTGTGAAGAAGCTGGCTGTTTGCAACTGGAAACACAAAATGCTTTAGGACGTGCAGAAGCAGAGACAAAAAGAAACCAAAACAAGCAGCTGAATGGAAGAAGGAGGCCCCAGACAAGACACAACTGTAATGACAATTCCAAAACTTACTAGGAGTAAAAGATGAGAAGATCCAAGTTAAGGAAAAGAAAAAATGTTAGGGGCATTCAACTTGCCTTACTCAATGCCATTGCTTTTTCCTACACTACTCCCCCTTGAGAAAATCTACCTAGACATACAAAACATGACCCCTCTGAATCTCTCTGCTCTCAGCTGTACATTAGGCACACCAGCTATAAATATCCATCCAATTCCAGCACTGCCTCTTTGCCAGAGCATTAGCAGCCTCTCTGTCTTTGCTGTTTTACCCATGTAGCAGAGAGCATGTGCTGAGCCCAGCTAACTTCTGGCTTTAGAAACAGAACTGCTGAGATACAGGTTGTATCTTCAGACAGCTCTGGACATGGGGGATTTACCTCTTAGCAGAACTAGGGGCAGATTTAAAGGAAAGGCTTGTTAGAGTTGTCTGGACTCTGAATATCTTAGCCACAACAGCTAAATATTCACAGAGGGGGAATAAATATTCACAGAGCAGGGCCATTAGCCTGGGGAAGAAATTTCTTTGCATCTCTGAAGGCAGCTCAGCTTTATCTGACTCCTTCAGGAGCTGTGGTATCTTCTCTCCATTTTTAGGGAAGCTTTAGGAAAGGCTTTACCTGGATCAGGAGAGTGGTTTTGCTGCCCAGAGCCTGGCAGAGAGGTATGAGATGGACTCATGCCTCTACTGGAGTTTGTGGCACCTTGGGATACATCTTGCTGACTCTCCCATCGGCCCTGGAGGGGAGAAAAACAAAGGGCTATTAGCACCTCAGGAAGAGTAGAGCAATATTTACACACCCTGCCAGCCTGCACAGCCCCCTCTGCAAAGCTCAGAATGCACAGAGCTGAGGAAAGACCCTTCCCCAGAGGCATGTTTAGTTGAAACACCCAGGCCTGCAGAGATAAGCACCCTCAGCTCCCATCAGCATCAAGGCATGGAAGAAGTCTGCACAGAGACCTCCAAGCTCAAGTATTTCACTCAGCTGGGCAGCTGTGTTTTGGAAGTTGCAACCAGGTGAAACTAAACCAAAATTCCCAACTGTTTTGTGTATCTGCTCAGGAAGTGGTCACAAGTGAGATCTGGATCCAGAAAGTGTCAGAGAGAAGTGGGGAGGACAGAGAGAGAGAGCTCTGAACAAGAAAAGAAAGAGGATCTTGGACCTAAAGGCTGGACATCAATGCCTAGGGGCAGATAATGGATGAGGTGATCAGATCAAAGGTTGAAGGTGACTCTGAGCAGCCCAGAGCAAAAAGCATTTCCATTTGGATCTATGTTAGTCCCATAGATGTTCTCCAGCTTTGAACAGCAAGTAGCTTGCCCTTGTGCAGAGCAGGACCTGTCTTCAGAGCTCTACCAGCTAACATCCATACTATCAGAGGGAGAGACAATATGCTTTGTTCCTGTGAAGCAACAGCTGGGATATCTAAAGGCTAATGGATGTCTGGGTTGACTGGAAGCAGCCATCCTGGATGTCAAAACTGATATAACCCAGGCTGGGACTAGCAGTAATACCAGGGGTTTGTTTAGTCTTGTGTTTTTGAGGACTTTGGTGTTTAAGCCCTTCTTGAAAGCTTCCTGCTCCATCAGCATGGATGACAGAGTTTATCTACCCATACCTTAAGCCCCCAACTTAAGCATTATCTTTGACCTGCAGCTCATTTACTTCTTACCTCAAAAATTCATGCCTGTGTCTGGAAAATTCTTTCCACAGACTGCTTCTATGAAAGCACCCACAGCAGCTTGCCCAGGATCACCTCCAGCTGCCTTGGCAATCTCTCCACACAAGGAGACTCCACAACCTCTCTGGGCAGCCTGGGCCAGGGCTCCAACACCCTCACAACAAACAACTTTCTCCTCCTGCTCAACTGGAACCTGCTGGGTTCCAGTTTGTGCCCAGTGCCCCTTGGCCTGGCCCTGGCCACCACAGAGCAGAGTCTGGCCCCAGCCTCTTTCCCCCACCCTTGAGTTCTTGCTCAGCATTGAGCAGCTCCTCTCTGGGGCTGCTCTTCTGCAGGCTCAGCAGCCCCAGGGCTCTCAGCCTTTCCTCCTGCCAGAGATGCTGCAGTGCCCTCAGCATCTTCCTAGCCTCTGCTGGACTCTCCAGTAGCTCCTTGTCTCTTTTCAACTGGGGAGCCCAGAACTGGACCCAAGGCTCCAGATGTGGCCTGACTAGTGCAGAGTAGAGGTGGAAGAGAAGCATCCTTGAAGACCTACTGGCCACCCTCTTCTGAAGGCACCCCAGAAGATCATTGACCTTCTTGTCCAGAAAGATACCCTAATGTGAGACTCAACTGTGAGGTGTCAGCAGAGCACTGACAAGTAGGTAAATCAGGGCAACAGGTGAAGAGACATTTGCAAAAGCAACTACTGGAGACAACTGGAAGAGTCAACTGCTGTGCAAGGAGTCTGCAGAGGCTAAAGGCTGTTCATGAATGTTTGACTGTACTAAGCTGGATTGAAAGATAACTTGTCTCAATCTCACAAAAGAATAAAAAAATATAACAATTATTAACTCTATTAACTTGCTAAAGTTCCCAAGTTTCACATATGCATGTTATGGAGCACCCTCACATGAGGGCTTCATGCATCCACTACCTGAAACACTTCAAAGCCTAAGCAATTGGTATTATTTAAGGGCTGTGAATCTTTCCTCTCCCAAGAAAGGTGGTGAGAGAAAGGAAGGAAGCTCATAAATCATTTGCCCAGAAGAGCCATCATGTCATGAATATATTTGGTCTCTGCCAAGTGACCAAAGAGAGGTCAAGTGACTTAATTTAACAAATCCAAAATAGCCACTGGAAGAATGCATGTCCCTTCATGTATTTTGATACAGAGCTGTTTATAAAGTGGTTTATTTCCAGAATATTTTCTCCTCTGCCTTCCCTTCTTTCACACATCCTCCATGGTAAACACCAGGGAATTTATTTTAGGTCAGCACTGACAGGCACAAAAATCTTTGGAGCAAATATGGGTGATCACTACCTAAGTCATCTGTAGGCTTTACCTGACAACAATTCTTTTCTTGAAGTTGACAGACCATTAAAATGCTGCCACTGGGTAAGAGAAATGAAGAGTTCTTGTGTTTTATTAATTTAAGCAGTTCAGAAAAGGCTCAGGATAAAGGTGACCAGGTAGCACTGAAATACAAGCATACAGCTGGGACGAAAGGCACTTGTTCTCTCTCATCAACAGCAAGAATATACTAATTGATCTATGTGGTACCAATTTGGGGAAAAAACCCTCTGGTTCCCAGTAAAACCTGAAGGTTAAGTGACTCAATCTGCTCTTACTTGGCTTTTGGATACAAGGCTTTTGAGCTACAAAGTCCTGGAGCTTTGGGAAAGGAAGGATGACCAGCATGGGCAGAATGGCTTTTGTGGAAAGGAATGTTAAGAACCACTCAGGTCATTAATGTGCTGCTATAGTCTGCAGAAGAGCTGCAAACCAAATCTTTGTGCATCTAATTCATCCAGATTAAGTCAACTGAATTTGTAAACTTGCCATACAAGCACTCTGGAACACAAACAGCCAGCTCCATATCTTGGTATCACCACTAACAGACTCAATCCTGCAGCACTGGACGTGTGCTGATGTGTAAGATGCAATAAAACTCAGCTCACTCTCCTGTAACCATACCTCTAGAGGTAACAGGAGCAAAAAAATAGGCTTTTTCTCATTTAAGCAAGCAGGTAGGAATTAGAGGTGAGACTAAATGCAGTCCTGTTAACCTAACATGAAATAAACTGTAAAACTCTCCTGAAGTAAATTCAGAAGGCATCTCCTTGCCTTCTCAGCCAGTTAGGTGGCTTCACCTCATGAGTTATGATTCAAAAACACCCCAGTGGTGACTTAAATATTTCACATGGATGCATATCTCAGTGTGAGAGTCATCCTGCTCCTTGGAAGCTCTCTGTGAGGTCAGCACACAGATAATTCTTTACCCTTTTTTCTTTTTTCCCCCCAGAAATGTGCCAAATCCCTAGCCCTGCTCCAGTCCTGGAGAAGAGCTGTTAGAATCATTAAGGTTGGAAAAGACCTTTAAGATCTCTGAGTCCAACCATTCCAGTTGCACCAACATCATCCTTAATTCTTATTCTAACTTAATATTCCTGTCTACAAGGGAATGAGTTCTGGCTGTTCACAGTGCTGAAGACTGAAGCAGAGTCCACACTCAGAACTTTAAGAGTCTGAAAGATGCTTTACATAGAGGGATGAGACTCAAAAGCCTTTTGCCAAGGCTAAAAATCCATGGTAAAGACAGCAGGAAGGTAAGGAATAATCATGTTACAATGAGAGAGAAAAATGAAGTAGTGGAATAAAATTAAGGAGAAAAATACTTTGATATGTGTTGAGAGCTTCCACTAATATTAAATATGCAGATGTGACAGAACAGTTCTGCACCCAGCTCAGGTTCCTGTTACTGATATTTCTTATGATACAATAAACCACTTGTTTGAGATCAGCTTATTATAGTCACTTGGAAACAAACCCAAATTCCTGGTCAAATAACAATTTATGACTGCTGGAGAAGTCTAAAACTCCACATCTCAAGCTATTCTCAGATCCTTTATGTGAAAAGGGATAGGACTGATCTCAGCAGTGTGCTTTCTGATGGCTGTGTGCTAAGAATTGAGCATTTCATTGGGATGCCAAAAGCTTCCCTTCATCTGCATGTGGAAACTGAACCAGAGATCTATTTGGAACTAGAAATTTCTACCACCCTCATGTCCTGAGTAACAAGTGCCTTGAAAGGAAGCATGCTGCAAGCCAGGAGGCAAAGCTACACAACCTCAGCTCCATGCTGCAGCACTACAGAGTGATCCTCAGCAGCTACAGCAACCACAGCGAAGAGCTGCAAAACCCCATGCAAACCACTACCTCCAAAGCTTGGTACAACTAAAGGGACAAACAGTCATTCCTCCAAGAGTCTTAGCATGAGACTGAGGACAAATGTGTTTTCCATTGGCCCAGTGTTCATTTCCAATCATTCTTTCCATAGAAATCAAGAGCTGGTAATGCTGAAGCCATAAAGGCTGAGAAAGGTTGGAAGCTCTCACCTCCAGGCTGATGAACACATGACTAGCATATATTTGCTTGCTTTCATGTCTATCTGGTTTGGTTTGTGGGGTGTTTTTTTTTAGCTGAAATAGGACCATTTCTGAAATCAATTCCCCCTGGGAGAAATGACATTAAATAGCTATAGCCCTGTAACAAACCTTAGGATGAGCCCAAGCAGGAGAAACTTCTCTCAGCCTTACCAGTTTCACACTGCATTAATGACAGGCTGATCAAGGGAAAAACTTATAGTGGCTGTGTACTATGCAACAGAGACACCACCAGCAGCATCTTCAAAGCAGGAAGTAAAAGCATGGAAGTGAGCAAAATAAACTTTCTAGTGAGATAACATTATTATCCCACTCATTAGGTGGACCTAATGCATTACCTCTGCTGGGACCTTTAGACTCTGAAACATGCAATGAGAGAAATCATTGAGGGGAAGGGAGGAGAGAAACAGAAATCATTAAGAACTCTGCTCTTTCAGTTTTACTTTAAACCAGCCCAGAAACAGAAGTTGTTCTAAGCACTTTATCACCTGCACATATTTTAGCATTCTCTCCATGGATCAGATGGAGCAGATTTAGCAACCCATGCTAGAGCACTACATCAAAATTCCATTATTCCACACAACTGCATTATGCATTCAAATGCCTTGCCACCACCAGACTCTCTTTTCAAATGGCTACATGTTTGGTGGGCAGAATATCTATCAGGAGAAGACCCTTCAAGTTTATCTAGGAGTTGGAAAACAAGTTCAATTTTAATCTTTCACTTTTGAAAGAAACACTTTGGATCTACACTGTTGTTTTCAAGGAGTGTAATGGGCTGATTATTGCCCCCCACAACCTTAAGACTGCTGGTTTCCCTCTGAAGGTCAGAGAGTCTCTTCAAAGCCTCTCTTCTGTCCTAAAGGTAGATCTGAACTTAAAGATGAGCCCAAATTTGTCCCTTACCCAGAAAGTTTGCACCCACTCAGGGGAAAGCTTGGGAAAAGCTCTGAAACTTAACAAGGAGTTAAGGAAACTGAACCTTGATAAATGCACTCCTGTGTGATGTTTGGCTACATTTAACCTCATCTGCTCAACTCAGGTCTGCCACTGTACATCCCACACTGGTTGGCAGTAGTGCCACATGACCAACGAAGGTCTGGGAACTGCTCCAGAGAGCTCTAGTGTAGCACATCCCTGGTTATGTCCCAGGAACAGTCCCAAGGATACAAGAAGCCCATGGTGTGCCCCATCTTCTACAGATATTCCCCAAGAATGCCCTTGTAACTGCTGTCATGTTGTCACTGTAGCTACCTTTCTTCTACAGGAGACCTTCAGAGACTCACCCTGTTGCTGCTCAGGTTGTAAGGGGGTGCTAAGTCTTGGCGGCTGGCAGAAAGCTGAAACAGTCAAGACAAGCAGAATTATTTCTCAACCAAAACTTCAGCAACTGATCAATCTGCCTCTTGAGGAACACAAGGAAGGGAGAAAAGAAACAGTTTAATGGTTCAAGCAGAACTGAAATCCAAGAGATAAAAGGTGAAATCCCAATTACTGACCCGGAATGAGTCACCATTTGACAAGTTTGATTATCAGGTCTATCAAAGGATTTCTCTCCAAATGTTGGGACAACAGAAGTCTCATCTTATGCACAAGTTCAAGTCCAGTAAATACTTGTAACTTGCTTTTGAATCTTCTAAAGAAAAAGAAAAGTCTTTGACTTGATAACTAAATGAAAAAGCTTTCAGTGTTCAGGAAAAAACCCAAATTCAATCCTAGAATGGTTTGGGTTGGAAGAGACCTTTAAAGGTCACCTAGTCCAACACCCAAATGCAGCAGTTCTTTCTAGTTGCCTTTTCAGATACTCTGGATTTATGGAGGTGCTTCCAAGCACACTAGCCTGTATGATGAAGCAGGAGTATGTGCAGATTTTGTCTCCACTTAGGTATTTACTTGCTCACAGCTAGCACAGACAAACAAAAGGAAATTTATTGCTATACACCCTGAGTCTGGCATCACAGGGACCTGTAGCTGAAAAACTGGACTTGCTGCCCATCATGTGGTGCAGAGGCCAGCATGGAATACTCACCCTGTTCACATTGGGAGAGCTCAGGCTCCTGCGGTAGAGTTTTCCTTTTCCCATCAGTTGTTCTTTTACAGCAACTTCCTGCCAGTGACAGAGAAGCAAATCAAAGAAAAGATGCCTGTTTTGCAAGAAGCCAAGCTCCAGTAATCCCAGGATAGGTTTGTCTATCCAAGAAAAATGTTTATCTAATCACAGAATGTTAGGAGCTGGAAGGGACCTCGAAAGATCATCTAGTCCAACCCCCCCTGCCAGAGCAGGATTCCCTAGACCAGGTCACACAGAAGAGTTGCACAGGCTCCTGTCTGTAAAGGCTGCTGTAATCCAGAAGCTGCATGTAACATGGTTAGAAGTAGAAGAGGGGATAAACTTTAACACCAGGACATTGCTGGTTGGCACATGTAGGACTTTACAGCCAGTTCTCATTCTAGCAGATGACTGCCACAGATCACAGAGTCTCCTGAGTTGGAAGGGACCCACAGGGATCATCCAGTCCAACTACTCTCAGGACAAGCCCAAAGTCACCCCAGGTGGCTAAGAGCATTGGCCAAGTGCTTCTGGAATTCCAGGAGAGTTGGTGCCATGACTGCATCCCTGGGGAGCCTGTTCCAATGCTGCACCACTCTCTGGGTGAAGAACCTCCTCCTAGCATCCCACCTGAACTTCCCCTGGCACAGCTTCATGCCATTCCCTTGGGTCCTGTCACTAGAGAGACTAGATCAGCTCCTGTGTCTCTGAAGACTAAGACTCCCTTTCCTAGCTGAGCTCCTATTTTAATCCTTTAAATTAATTATATATGACAGGGAACTTGCTTTCAATCCTTGGAGTGCATCACACTTCACTGTTAATTTATAGTGTGCAGGCACAGACTCCAGCTTGTTTTGCATAACTTTCTTTTGTGCTTGCATAATTTATATCCAGAAGAACAATTTTCCATAAATGTTTCTCTCCCCTGTACTTCTCCTGGTAAACAAATTGAGTCACAGGACTTCAGATTAACCCAATCAATGTCTTACTTATTGACAGAATGGCTTTGGTCACTTTAAGGTAGAATATGGGCAAAACAGGAAGAAATCTACTCACAACTTTGGAAACCATTCCAAAAGCCCAAGCTTCAGAAAGCAAAAGCTAATGCCACACAAATACTTTTGCTGAACCATCATTAGCAATGCAAGGTCTTCAAAAACCAACCAAGGATCCTATAATAGTGCATTTAACATAAAGCTCTCAGTCCCACCCAACCCATGCTGTAAGGGAGATGAGGGAGAACAGCTCTGCCAAGAGATTTCTTTCTTTGGCTGTTTGCCACACACACACTTTGTAAGGCTGAGGTATGCCCTGTGAAGTGGTGGGGGTTTTTTTTTGGTTTGTTAGTCATTGTGTGCACTTAGGAGAAGATCTGCATGGCCATAGACTGCTCTCAGGAAGCAAATTCTCTGCTGCCTGCTACAGCCTTAAAAGCAGACCTGGCGCAGGCGATCCAAGGTGAGAATGTTCTCCACAGCCAGCACGCTCCGCAAGTACTTCTCAATGTAGGCTTCAGAGTCAGCTGAAGCTGCATCTTCAACATTTGCTGCCATTCTGGCTAGTGCCTCCCTCTCTTCAGCTCCTTGAGCATCCTAGGAAGATGACAAGAAATGACAGAATCACTAACAGTAAGGCTTGGACGAGACGTCTAAAGATCATCTAGCCCAAACCTTCTCCTAAAGCAGTGTCACCTAGAGCAGGCTGAAGAATCTCCTTCTATGAGGATAAGCTGAGAGAGTTGGGGTTGTTCAGCCTGGAGAAGAAAAGGCTCCAGGGAAACCTCCTTGTGGCCTTTCAGTACTTAAAGGGGCCTAGAAAAAAGATGGGGATAGATTTTTTGAGCAGGGTCTGTTGGGGCAGGACAAGGGCTGATGGTTTAAAAGTAAAAGAGAGAGTTTTAGACTATACAATGAGGAAATTGTTTCCATTGAGGGTGGTGAGAGCCTGGCCCAGGTTGCCCAGAGGTGGGAGATGTCCCATCCCTGGAACCATTCCAGGTCAGGTTGTCTGGGGCTGTGAGAGCTAACTGCTCTAGTTGCAGATGTCCCTGCTGACTGCAAGTAGGTTGGACTAGATGACCTTGAAAGGTCCCTTTCAACCCAAACCATGATCTATGATCCTAAGAGGTTACCCAGGATCATTACAGGTGGTTTCTGAGTCTGTCTCCAGAGGAGACTCCACAACCTCTCAGGGCAGCTTGTTCCACCCTTTTAAAACTACAAAGCTCCCACACCAGCCCTGGAAAAAACCCACATTCCCAAAACATTCAGGACAGATTCAAGATTGTTCTCCCTTAAGCTCAGGAGCAGATTCAGATGTTTTGTGGGAGCTTTCTAAACCTAAGGCTCAATTACATTGAAGGAACTCATGCCATGCCAACTGCATGGGTGCTCCTACCACCTCCACAGACACCTCAAGGTATACACAGTAATTGTTCTTTTGGTTTTGAGGGTCTACAGTGAGAGATGAATTACCAAAAGGGCTGCATTCAGCTATTTTGTAATTAAAATTGCTCAAACACATCCAGGGGGTTACCTATTCTGTGAGGAAAGCAAAATCCCAAGTGACTTGCAAGAAAAAAAGAGAACACTGCTACAGAAACATCTCAACAGAGAGTGCTAGACACAGCAGAGCATAAAAGACAAGACTCAAGCAGCAATCAGGCTTCTGGCTCTTCATGTGTTAATGTTTTTCCAAGTGCTCTGATAGAGCATCTGTTTGGAGGGAAAGATTAGCATCTAACTATGAACATGCTCAGGAATCAAGAGTTGCATAAAGACATTACTCAGAAAAAGCCACTTTGGTGTTTTTTACATCTTCTCATGCTCCCTACATGAGGCACTTCACCTCCCCATCTTCATTCCCCCTTTTTCTCTCTCCCTCTCAATTGTTTCTTCAAGGACCTGAGCAAAATAGATGCTCACTCAACAAAATACATAGCAACATTGGTAAGACATAGGTTGATGCTGTCACAGCATGGAAAAGAATACGCTTCATCTTTTTTAAGAGCCAGAGCTTATGCTTGCAGCAGCAACAACTAAGGGAAAACTAAGGGAAAAATCAGAAAGTTAAGAGGCTCTTAGCCAGTTGAAAATACTCTGATTTCTTATTCACCTCTGGAATATTTGAGACTATCTCAAAAGTGACACCACAGCCAGGAATGGAACTTCTTTGAGACATTCTTCGGAGGAAACTCTGTGCAAAACCCTGGGGGGAGGCAAAAAAACCCAGAGTAAATATTTCTTGCTTTAAGGAAAACATGATTTAACATATTTCAAATGAAGTAAATACAGTTTACAGTAGAAGAAGTCCAATCCCAAAAGACTACTGAATAAATACTTTCAATATTTCAGAGTCAAAGATTGTAACTTGGAGACAAATCATTTGCTTGTCTGTATTTTAGATACAGAGAAAGGATTAGCTTCCTTCCTTGCAAGGTGACTGATGATCTTAGAGGTCTCTTCCAACCTTAATGATTCTGTGACTGCTTCACCAGCACACAAAGCATTTGCTGGTTCTAGAGGTGTTGTGGGGTTTATATTTTTTTTCTGCTAGAGCCCTAGGTGACTTGTTTTGAATATTGACAAGCACAGACATTAAATCCTTGACCAAAGAGATCATTATGAGGAATGATTTAAGGGCCATGGTCATTGTTTATGCTGACTCGGCGCCTTGCAGGGTTAAGAACTGGACTGTTGAATTAATGCAGAGATGAGTCATTCCAAGATGCTGCTGAGAAGAACACCCAGGAAAGGTTATTGACAAGGATTTGTAGAAACCCAGCAAAAAAAGGCAAAGATTCTGTGTTGGATTAAAGTGTAAAACACAACACTGACTAACTCCAGAGAAAACAGAAGCGATGAAGACTTAGCACAGTTGTAACTATGGGCATGCTCAGTTCACCTACTGAACATGCTCTGCCATTCTCCAGGACAAAGAAAAAAACTCACTGTTCCCTTCCTGAGAAAAACCTTTTGCCTAATCAAAGCATCAGGAACTGTAGCTCTTCTACTCCTAGCACCAAAAGCAGTTTAGAGCAGCCTACAGGGTTTCGGGGTGTGGCCACACCTCTTCTGCTCTTGCTTCAGGTTTTAACTCCAGATGTGCAAACAGAATAACAATTCAGGCTTTCTGCTTTGTCATTATCACTGCTAGGGGAAGTCTGAGAATGTTGAACAAACTCTTCCTCCCCATCTTCCTCAAGACTTAAATATTTTTCAGGACAGAATGCTGCAAATGGAACATCAAACCTTCTGCTGTGCATCTAGCAAACATCCTGTTCTCACCTACACAGCACTGTAAGAGCACAAGCCAACTGGAAAACAGAAAAGACCCAGAGTGATTAACTTTGACAAATGACACAGGGGGACCTCTGCTCCAACTACTGCTAGCTCATCTCTAATATCTGGCTGCATAAATAGAAATGGTTAGCAGCAAGGTGTGAACATACTCTAGGAGTGAGTTTCTTCTGATGCATAGTTTTTGTGAAACATGAACTGCAAGCTCCTGAGAAGTTAACTCTTTCTACTGTTTCAGTGAATGGGGATAAAGCACTTAGGAGGGAATACAACTAAATTTCTCACACTTAGATGTCATTGAGGCTTAAGAAAAAAGCTGCATTATCATCCCCACTGTTAAAGACACTATGAACAGCAGAAATCACTTGGTCTGTTTAGCCTGGAGGAGACTAAGGGGACACCTCGTTGCAGTTCAGAACTTCCTCAGTAGAGATGAAGGAGGGGCAGGTGCTGATTTATTCTCTCTGGTCACCAGCAACAGGACCCAGGGCAATGGCATGAAGCTGTGCCAGGGGAGGTTCAGCTTAGATATCAGGAAAAGGTTCTTCACCCAGAGAGTGGTGCAGCGTTGGAACAGGCTCCCCAGGCATGCAGTCATGGCACCAACTCTCCTGGAATTCCAGAAGCACTTGGACAATGCTCTTAGCCACCTGGGCTTGTCCTGACAGTAGTTGGACTGGATGATCCTGGTGGGTCCCTTCCAACCCAGGATACTCAAGGAGTCTATATGATTCTATGAAAATTACTTGGCAGCTTGATATCTGCATGTCATGGATCTGGTGCTTCCATTCAGGCAGAGATGGAGGCAGACAGAAGAAAATAAAAGTAGTAACAGAGTATCACAGTATCTACCAAGCTGGAAGGGACCCACTAGGATCACCAAGTCCAGCTCCTTAACCTATGCAGGACACCTCAAGAATCACCCCATGTGCCTGAGAGCATTGTCCAAATGCTTCTGGAACTCCATCAGGCTTGGTGCTGAGACAACTTCCCTGGGGAGGCTGTTCCAGGGTGAAAAACCTGTTTCCAATCTCTGGCCTGAACCTCCCCTGACTCAACTCCATCCTGTTCCCCCTAGCCCTATCACTGCCCACTAAAGTGAGATCAGCCCCTGCCCCTCTGCTACCCCTGGTGAGGATGCTGAAGGCAGCAGTGAGGTCTCCTCTCAATCTCTTCTTCTCCAGGCTCAACAAACTAAGTGACCTCAGCCACTCTCCAGAAGGTTTCCCCTCTAGACCCTTCACCACCTTCACAGCTCTCCTCTGGACACTCTCCAACACCTTCCTGTCTTCCCTATACTGTGGAACCCCAAAACTGCACCCGAGACTCAAGGTGCAACCGCACCAGCGCAGAGCGGAGCAATGACAATCACCTCCCTCGCCGGGCAGTATCACCCCCAAACAAAGCCCCAGCAGCACACTGCAACCCAAACACAGCCTTGCTCTCTTCAAAGAATACTAGAGCTGGGGCAGAGTGAAAGCCTGGAAGGTTCTAGAAGACCTACCTGCCTGCCATAGACATTGACACAGATGCGCTTGCGTAAGACCAGCTGCATGTCTGCAGGGTGGCTGAGCTGCACTGTGGCTCTCACGATCAGGTAAACCCTTTCATCTGCTGCTGTTCCCTTACTGAGCTGGATACAGTCATGGACTGTGGAATCCCAGGAGGCTTCTGCTTTCACCTGCAAAGGGGGGGGAAAAAAAAAAAAAGAGAAGAAAAAAAAAAGAGAAATGTATCCTCTAATAAGCATAATTAGGTGTATAATTAACTGTAATTAATTAAGCATCATTAACAAAAATACATAATACATAAATTTGGAGAGTCAGCTTCTCCATTTCACTCCCTGTGAAGAAAAATCCCTGCACTTTAGAAGAGGCCATTTAAAAAATCAAGATTAGTTTGCCAAATGAAGATGCTGGGATTACAAATGCCAACTTGCTCAAACTCTGGAACATTTCCTCTTAAAAAAAAAAAATTAAGATCTCTGAATACCCAGGATCATTGCAAATAAATGATAAAATATGCAGAGCTCCAGGACCATTTGGCCTCATTTATGAAGCTAAACCAGAGAGCAACAGAGATTGCAGTGAAAATCTTCCATCACACCACAGAAACTCTCCCATCTGTATTTTAGAAATAACTTTGCTGAAACATTTTTAGCTGTAGAGCAAAAGCTGAAATGACTCTTCTGGAATGTTAAAATAGAAGTATTCCTGAAGCTTTAAAAAGGGCTATCTTCAAGCCATAAGAAAAATGGTCTGGTAGACATCTTCCCAGGCTTTAAAACCAGGAATCAGAACAAGAAACCAACCCCAAACCATCAGGAATAGAATTCCTCTGCAAGTACAAAAAAAAAAATAAATTCAGAGGAAGAAGCCAAATTTTAAGGTAAAAAAAATAAATAAATCAGAGATTCTAAACCTAATAGCAAAGAAAATATCAACCAATAATTGTTAAGCTGTAAAGCTATGAACTCCATGGCAAAATGGAGTGTAAAGACTGTAAAAATGCAGAGGTAAATCTAGGAACTGAAGCAATGGTGAAGACTCTCTGGTTTCTCAGCTGGGGGCTTCCCTAGTCTGATTTCCTCAGAGGTTTTGGGTTGTTCTTATTTTAAACATTAGCTCAGAATCTCAAACTTCTGCAATGCCTGGATTTTGATCAAGGAAGATCTGCCCAGTGGAAAAGAACCTGGGGATGTTGGTCAGCAGTGGGTGAACATGAGGCAGCAGAGTGCCCAGATGGCCAAGGTGGCCAAGAGCATCCAGGCTGGGGTCAGCACTGGAAAGAGAACACTTAAAAGCCTCCTAAATGAAATATACTGATCTGCATCTCTGCTTACCTCAGTATCATGATGCTTCACAATCTGCAGCTCAAAGAATTCCTCCTCTTCTTCTGCAACCAGTGTAGCATCCCACCCAGCTGCTTCAGGGTCATCAAGGTTATCTTGGGAACTGAAGTCATCAGCTAGCAACAAAAATGAGGAGACACAAATCAACTATCCTTGCTAAAAACATCCAGCAAGTCAAGAATTCACATTTCAATCACTAACACCCCAGCTTGGCTGCTCACACTCACCTACAATGAAAACCTCCTTGCATTGTTCCACTTCAAGGAGAACCCACTTTATATATATATATATACATATATATATATACCCATNTTCCCTGCCCTGCTGCCCATGCTGCTGGGGATACAGCCCAGGATTACTCTGGCTTTCTTGTATTTGGATGTATTAAATTAAACATGATTTAAAGAAACACATAGGAGCACACAACTCTAACACTAACCTGAGCTTGTCATGCCATGGCTTTTTGATATGCAGATGCTATTACAAGTGACCTCACATTTTCTTCTAAGTCATCAGTAAAGAAATCCCAGGACACAGAATCACTGCTACATCCTAGTGAGACCTCAGAAAGAACATTGCCAACAAGAATTCTCTCTTTGTACTGCCTTTTGCTGTTCACTCCCTTAGCTGCACTTACTTTACTACTTCTATTTTACTTATTAAATATCTGCAAAACATTAGGATTATTAAAAACTCTGGTTCCCCCCATATATAATGCCATGCATTTTGAGACATGAATGTGTTTCAGAGAAAAATGGGCAATAATCAAATTAATCAGCATCCCAGGCAGTTCTTTCTTTGGTTACCTGGCTGAAACTCTACAATATCATCAGTTGTACAAAGACTGTTTCAAAGCACTCTCTCATTTTAAGAGCCACTTACCATTCAAGTCAAGGAAAATAACAGGAATGTGAGTTTCCATACCAGGCACAGGAGTCCTAAAAATGGAAGACAGGGACAATGGTGGCATTTAAAGCAGAGCAGAATTACCCAGCACACGTAGCCTATGAATCAAGCCCATGGTACATTACATTCAGTACAACTCCAATTTTAAGCCAGGCCATTGATAACCTTGGCAAAAAGCTTAATTTTAATTTACTGTTGCAGATTCCAAGAGACTCAACTCAATTGCTGGGTTTGGGGTTTTTTTTATGTTATACCAGCTCTCTACAAAGTATTATGTTCTTTGACCTTTGCTTTCAGAAATGTTTTCTCCCCCTTCAAATACTAATAGCAAAATGAAGTTTATTTACTCTGGCACTCATATATTAAATGCAAACCTCTCTGCATCAGTGAGGGCACTGAAAACAGCACAGTGAGAATCAGAAAATGCACTGTCAAAGTTTTTAAACTAACACTGATGCTGCCACACTACACAGTTAGAATATCCTGGGTTGGAAGGGACCCACAGGGATCATCAAGCCAAACTCCTGTCCATGCACAGGACAACCCCAAAGTCACCCCAGGTAGCTAAGAACATTGTCCAGTTGCTGCTGGAATTCCATGAGAGTTGGTGCCATGACTGCATCCCTGGAGAGTTTGTTCCAATGCTGCACCACTCTCTGTGTGAAGAACCTTCTCCTGATATCTAACCTTAACCTATTACTCTTTCTTACAAAACACACATGGTTAAGAGTCAAAGCTGCCCCTTAAGACATCTTTCACACCATGGAAGAAGGGGTATCAAAGGTAGTGTTCTGTTTGTTTTTAAAATGAAATACTCCATGGCCAAGCACTTTTAAGCTACACAACATTAATAAGGTAATAAAAATGTAAGATGAAGCATGAAAGACTTTAAGACACTTTGTTGCAGTCTTGGCTGTGGTGATCAAGAGGCTGAGGACCAGGCTCTGCTCAGTGGTGCCCAGAGACAGCCCAAGGGGCACTGGGCACAAACTGGAACCCAGGAGGAGAAACTTGTTTGGTGTGAGGGTGTTGGAGCCCTGGCCCAGGCTGCCCAGGGAGGTTGTGGAGTCTCCTTGTGTGGGGAGATTGCCAAGGCAGCTGGAGGTGACCCTGGGAAAGCTGCTGTGGGTGACCCTGCTTTGGCAGGGGACTTAGACTAGATGATCTCCAGAGGTCCCTTCCAACCCCACCATTCTGTGATCTCATGCCAAACTTGGACTTAAGATGATCTTTCTGGTGAGCAGGAGCACACTGGAGTCTTACACAAGGTACTTGAATCATACTAAACACTTCCTCTGGTCCAAATGTGTTCAAATCAAATTCTTCCCTGAGTAAGTTTCCTGCAGCTCCAGTGTCCTCAAACTTGTCAAACACTTTGATGTGAAAGTTGGCATGTTCCCAACAACCACTTGCCATTGTCATGTTTCCGAAGTCTTAGCTTTAACAAACTTCAGTGCAATACTCCATGAGACTCACTTCCATCAGGAAACACCATTAGAGGTTTGCTTAGAAATAAAACCTAAATGAGAAAGGTGAAAGCAACTGAAGACAAGAGGTCTGAAGTGAAACCACCTTGTTTCCTCATCTGCAGTTGCTGCTCACAGCTGCTAGAGTATGGCAAGCTCAGCCTAGTGTAGTTTATTGTTTTCACTGTTCAGAAAATTACATGCAACACTTGCTGGCTAAACAGACTTTGTACTCACACCAGGAGCATGACAAAATGCTCCTGTAGATGCTGTTTTATTATGGTGGAGCAGCCTTCTAAGTGACTGCACTAGGTAATTAACATAGTAGCTAATTTTTTTAAATGGAAAGTGCAGTGGTAATAAATATTGATTCCATTTTTTTCAGAAGGTCATAATTACACTCTGATCAATAAGAGCATAGCTTACCCAGTAGCATTGCTGGATTTCAGATACACAACCCTCTCAAATGATTTAAGCAAGAGGCCTCATTTCAACAACTTTACTCATACAGTGCACAGAGGCCAGACCAAGAAAAGGGAAAAAGGGCAACAATCCAAGGCAGGAACAGGCCATGCATCATTGTTACATTTGTTCTTGTTCATACCACTCTGCTGGAGCTCCAGGGATCCCACTGCCAGCAGAAGGAACCATGACAGCATTCCTCTCCTCAGTCAGCGTTAGCCTCATCTCCAAAAGCTGAGCCTCCCGATCTGCATCATCTTCTGTTTTATCTGGAGAAGCAGGATGGCAGTCAGGACAAGAGACAGCATTTCTGACTCAGTGCCTTCAGCAGGTGCTGATGATTTTACCCCAACTCTAAGAGACTAAACCCTCCTCTGCTCAGAAATTCAGCACACAAAGAAGAAACCCAGAGCGCAGGTGAACAACAAACACTTCTACTGAGGCTTCTCTTTAGTTTCACTGAAAGCAAACTCCTGGTGAGGTTCAGCTTTCCAAGAGCTTCATTTCTAAAGTTTACCATATATAAAGACAAAAAGTGCATCTGCATGCCTCTCTCAACCTATCCCTAGTGTTACCTTCCATAGCAGTTTGCTTACCAGGCTTCCCAACAAGCTTTTGCAGCTGCTGATCAAGATACTCCTGCCGCTTGGTTAGGGCACACAGCCACTTCCGACGGAGCCTCTCCAAGTCCCTGTCCTGTCCAGAGGAAAGCAATCATGGTAAATATTGACCCAGGAAAGCCAAGGTTTCCTATTTGTGGCTTACACATTTCCTCAAACCTCCTGCTCATCCTGTCCCAAAGAAGCAGGGAAGGAAGACAGAGCAGACCTCCAAGAAATCACTTAGCTCTTCTCTATTTTCGTTTGCGCAGGACAACTCAAACAGAAAGACAGAATGGCTCAGGTTGGAAGGGACCTCTGGAGATTGTCTAGTCTAACTTGGCTCTGTGCACAAAGTAGGGTCAACCACAGCAGCTTGCTCAAAGCTATGTCCAGGTGGGATCTAAATATCTCCAAGGATGGAAACTCCACAACCTCTCCAGGCAAGCTGTTTCAGTGTTGGACCACCATGGAGACTCACTGCTTCTTGTCCTTTCCCTGGATACTGCTGAGAAGAGCCTGGCTCTGTCTTCTTTACCCTTTCCCACTTACATACACAGACAAGATCCCACCTGAGCCTTTTCTTCTCCTCAAGGCTAAATAACCTCACTTCTCTCTGCCTTTCTTCACAGGTCCAAACCCTTAACTTTCCACATCTTCTCTGAAGTATTTTTGCTTGCCAGTCTGAGGTATCTCTTTCTCTAGCTGTTATTCTGTAGTACCCAGCTGAACAAGCTTCACTTTATACATCTGCTTTGCCCCCAAATTAGTCTAAAACTCACTAAGCACTACACTGATTAGTCCTTACTGATGTCTCACCATTCACACTCATGTCTAGCTGCCTCACATGAGGAATCCATCCCTACCCTGCATCCTGCCACTGCCCCTAGTTATGGTATTTGCAACTGTGCCCTTTAAAATATTTTTTCTCAAGTGCTCATGTCCTTCAGAAAAAAAAAAACCAACCACCTCAGCATCCTTAACAACATCCAGTCCATTTTTCTCTGGTGTAGAAATGCTCAGAAATGATGAATGGTGCTCTACAGGCAGCATGTTGGGTGCCACAAAGATGAGCTATCAGCTCTGGGATGCCTTCAGGCAAGCAGCAGTTCAGATTCATTCCCCAGCAAACTCTAACAAATACTTTGTCAAGAAAAATGGGTGGATGCAAGACCATCAACTACAGTTGTATTACTCACCCACAGACCCCTCCAAGTATGCTGGAATCTGTTCAGAGAGCATGAAACCTAAATCTCTAGTTGCTTGCATTAACCAAAGTCAAGATCTATAACCATGATAATGTGCTTTTGTTAAAGTTATTCCCAAGCAGATGAAAAATATATGACAGCTATTGTGCCTCATCAGCTCCCCTTTAAGGCTTCTGTTACTCTGATATTATAGATTAAAAACCATAATCTGCTGATTTCAGCCTCTCAGGGCTGCAGGAACAGAATCCCCCTTGCTTGCCCAAGGGTTGGGAGCTATGCAGTATACTCCAGCTCTCATACACACAGAATGGAACAGCATGAAGTATTCTGCCTGTATTTAGCAACACTGCCATGTCTACTCTTGTTCTTAATGAAGACAATCTCAACCTAACTAGAGTTTGTCCAGAGGAAGACCCCTTCTCTCCAAAACTCAAACCCAATTGGATCTTGTTTTGGAAATACAGAATCCCAGAATGTTAGGGGCTGGAAGGGACCTCTGGAGATCATCTAGTCCAAACCCCCTGGCAGAGCAGGGGAACCTAGAGCAGGTTGCACAGGATGGCATCCAGGTGGGTTTGGAATGTCTCCAGAGAAGGAGACTCCACCACCTCCCTGGGCAGCCTGGGCCAGGGCTCTGACACCCTCACACCAAATAAGTTTTTCCTTCTGTTCTGATGGAACCCCTTATGTTCCAGTTTGTGCCTGTTACTTCTTGCCCTGCCTGGCCCCATCCTCTCACCCATTAAGTATTGATCAGCATTGATAAACTCCCCCCTCAGTCTTCTCCAGGCTAAGCAGCCCCAGGTCTCTCAGCCTTTCCCCATAAGAGAGATGTTCCAGTCCCCTCCTTACACTAAAGGCACCTTGTTCTTTCCCTTTCACCTCTCTAACCACCATACAGCTCTGCAGCATGACAACCTACACAACTCTGCAGAAGACAAGTTCTCTGCATATCCAACCAGCACAGCAAAGACAAAAAGCTGATCCTCCTCTAGTTTTAACCTGAAAATGTGTAAAGAGAGAGAATTCACAATTTTTACCTGATAACTGTCCATTTCATCCTCTTCTTCCTAGGCCAAAACACATCAAACCATGTCATTCAACTTTCTTGACAGCAGGAAACACACTGAATGCAAAAGGTGTGAACTATTTGAAGCAGTATTAGCAGTCTTACATAAAAGCCTGAGCTTAGCTGTGGTATGATTATAGAATAGATTCTATAAACTATACAGAGAGTAGATTATACTATAGATAGATATTATTTATAATTTAATTCCTCTATATATTATAGTATAGATTATGTTATTTATAGAGTAAACCACACTGACATCCCAAAGATTTGCTGCTATCAGCTCATCTAAACACAAACTAGAACAATCCAACAATTGCAATAGGGAAAACCAAAAATCACAAAAATATAGTTATTAGAAATCTTCCTAATTGGAAGGAAGTGCAATAATGGAATGGCTCTAAGAAAGAGTGACAGTGAAACAACCTGAAACCTGTTGATCCTGGACAGCAGAGGAAAACTGTGCTGGTTTACCTCTAAGAGTGAAGTATGGTGTTACAGCAAGCACTGCAAAATCCAAGTGTGGCATAAAGAACTCAGGGTAAGTTTGCTGTAGCAATTAGAGGAGAAAAGCTGTAAACATCTAAGCTGACTGCTAGGGAATCAGAATAACTCTGCTCTGCCCTAGCTGGAGTCACCACCTAGAGCTTCCAACAGTTGGATTGCCATTATTTTCCTGAGGGGAGACACCACCTTCTCCATGTTCATCACAAGCAGAGTCACTTGCAACAAGACTAAGCCCAGCTGCCACTTCTGCACAGTGAATGGAAAAGCAATGAGGGCTCCAATCCTCACTGAGGTATTACTTAGCCATTTAAGTAATAACAAGCCACTGGAGGCTACTTTTGTATCTTAATAACTATCTTAAAATTAAAAAGCCATGTAGAAGAGGCATTTTCTTTGTGCAAGGTCTTTAGAAAATCTTTCACATTCCACAGGTCCTGATTGACTTGAGATAGAGAAATGCTAATAAGAGGAGTTAAAAATGCAGGTTCTCAAATCAGAAGGCTCTTGTAAGCAACAGGACTAATCAAAGCTGGGTTTCAATAGCCCTTTCTCATGTGGGTTATGAGTGTCAGACACAACTCACTAGTCTCCCTCTCAAGTGGGGAGAAGTCTTTCTTCTTCAAAGATATTTACTGGTCTGCAGGTGCCAGCTAGGTCAGGTATGGGTGAAAGAGGTCAGCAGATAAGAAATGCACTGGGGAAGGACACAGTGAGACAGACAGGATGCTCACCTAGGACTAACAGGCTAAAAGGGGCATATTGGTGTTGTGGGTGTGGAATAGCTTTCAAGGAAGATTTGCAAGAATCAATGATTTTGTCTCAGGAGAGAAAAGTCTCTTGAGAAACCTGCTTTTGGCAGGATTGGAAGTGTGGCCTCCCCAGTGCCCTGTCCAGGAGGACAATCCCTGCCCTAGTCCTGCTGCCACACTAGTGCTGATCCAAGCCAGGATGCTCTTGGCCTTCTTGGCCACCTGGGCACCCTTCTGAATCATAGTCACATACCATGAGCCCACAACTGGCTCATATAAGTCTAACATTGTAACTCAACACAATTTGAATACATGCTCCACTGATTTATTTCAATTTGAATACTTCCTTAAAATTGCAGCCATGTCTAATATTTGAATTAAAATCTCCTGGACAAACTCCTAATCAATTTTAGAAACTTTAGTATTTTCTTTTCTTCTCTGAGGGGTGTAAGGTTGTGCTGCTTTTAAGGACAGGGGAAAAAAAAAATCCAAGCCAAACCACAAGAGACACAGAAAGTAATCTGAAAAACATTATTTTTGCCACAGGAAATGATTTTTGATTAAGAAGATGATTTTCCACAATGCTTTCTGATAGACAGATGTTTAGATTTAAACTCTCCTGCATAATCCCTAAAGCCACCATATCAAAGCAACTCTGACAATTCTTCTTGACACTGCTTTACATCGTTGAGAAGCAGGTTCAAAACATAACTCCCAAGACCAAATTCAAACTCCAAATGAATGGAATTGCCTCCAACTACAACAAACTGAAGAGATAACACTGTGCTTTTACAATGTCTTGGATAGAGCCACAGCTGACAGGAAATATTGCAACTCTTACCGGGTACGTTTGGGACTTGACATGTTTGATTTGGACACAGCCAATGCCAACAGATAATATCGATTCCTCCATCAGTGGCAAAGTCCCAGACTCCTGCACGGATCTCACTTCAACCTGAATTCGTCGAGATTGCCCCTGCCCAAAAGAACAATTCGAGATGCTTAATGACAGAGAGACCTCTACTGGCAGCCACTGCAAGCACCGTCCTGGCTGCACTGCGGGAAGGACACAGGGCTTGAGAGCTTCACTCTCAAGGAGCCAACTTTGTGAAGGACACAGGGCTTGAGAACTTCACTCTCAGAGAGCCAACTTTGTGAAGGACACAGGGCTTGAGAACTTCACTCTCAGAGAGCCAACTTTGTGAAGGACACAGGGCTTGAGAACTTCACTCTCAGAGAGCCAACTTTGTGAAGGACACAGGGCTTGAGAACTTCACTCTCAGGGAGCCAACAGTCAAGAGATACCTCTTCTGTTGCCAGGATTTATGTTTAGAGCATTCAGGTATTTACAGAAAAGAAATGGTCAGCAGTCAGCAAGTCCCCATTTTTTCTGCAGGGTTTTCAAAAGATGCAGTTAGGAGATTTTAGTTTTAACACTTCTAAAGGTGGAAAATTGTCTCCCTTCCTCACTTCCAAAAGAGGAGAGGAAATAGCCTGATTTGGGGAGCTACTGGAATTTCAGTGAACTTTTCCTGCCTCTGGTCTCCTTGACTGAAAATTCTTCCCCACTGATACTATCAGTGCAGCAAAGCAACTGCTCCTTAGGAAAACCCCTCAGGAAAAAAGAAAGAAATAAAAGATATCAAAGGAGTTAGGGAGTTCAGAGGTGCAGCCTCTATCTGACTAATTCCTAGCATTCTCTGGGCAATAGCTTATCACTTAAAACTGTTAACTACTCAGTTAAGCATTAACAACTGAATGCATGTGGAATCCAAAGAACAAAGGAGTCATTGGCTGGAAGGATCAAATAAAGGAGAACTCTAGACCTCTTTAAACAAAATCATTAAGTTCAGTCGAGACTGATGTCCTTTCTGCTAGTGCTATCACAGAACAGGGAGCAGACCACAGCACCAAGATTACATGCAAGCCTTTGATCACTTCTACATCTGAGCAAGTTCACAAAACACACAGGGACTTCACTTCCCTCTTCTTTATGTCTCTTTTACACATCTGCTGGTTTGGGCTGGGGTAGAGTTCATTGTCTCCATAGGGGCTGGTATGGGTTTGGGCTGGGGTAGTTCCTGGAGATGAGTCAACACCTGCTTGCTGATGGGAAGTGGTGAATGAATTCCTTGTTTTGCTTTGCTTGCACATGGCTTTTGCTTCACCTATTAAATTCTTTATCTCACCCCATGAGTTTTCTCACTTGACTTTCCAGCTCTCTCTCCCATCCCACTGAGGGGCAGTGAGTCAGCTGCTGTGTGGGGCTGAATTCCCAGCTGGGGTTAAACCATGACCACGCTCATACTGTGTGCCTTAGCTTGACATTTCCTTGGACACCATCCCTTTATCACACAAAACAGAAGCTGCTTAGCTTTCTGCAGGCTCTTTTCACAGCTGAAATCCTGCACATGTTGCCTTACCTGTCTGAGCTGGAAGATGCCTCCTGTGGATACATCCTTGGCAGGAGTCACCTCAACTGGGCAATATTCCCCATTCTCATTCAGCTCTAGAATTTGAACCCAAAGTTCTACTTTTCTGGTTACTTCACTCCACCTGCAAAATATGTCAAATACTGGTTCTTTATTTTCTTTTTTTATTTCCTTCTTTTTCTGTTTTTTTCCCCCAAAGAGAAAGGAGGAGAAACCCCACAGCATTAGCTCAGACTACAGATTGAAGAAGCAGAGGAACACTTCAATGGATGCACCATTTGTGAGTATACTGGGTTAGCAGTTGTGCAGTGCTTATAAATATTCCTGCCAACTGCTTTGGTCAAACACCAGAAATAAGCCTGTTTTTGGGTCCCAATCCAAACCTCAATTCTATTAAATTCTAATATTTAAGCTCTGGTTTCAACTCCTGCCACAGAAGCCCAGTGTTGTCAGTGCAGATCAGATTCACACAGAGGAGAGCAGAATGCAACATGACATTGTCTCACAAGCTTTCAAGACTCAGGACACCTTCCTGAACTTTCTCATACTAGTGTCTTCTCCCCAGTTCTGCCAACAGCTTAATTAAGAAATGACCACTTTTGTAGTACTTAAAAATTAAAAAGGAAGTACTTACTACTCAGCTACCAAACTATTTTACAGCATCCCTTTACTATCTCCTCTTTGCTGTATTTTCTTGACTTTTAAACTTCCCTAGGTATACCTTAATGCTGGAAGTAAAAAGAGAAATAACTTCCAATAAACCAAGCTGCAGAGCTGCCTTCTAATGGGAGAGGCCAAACAACTAACATTTAAGGCAATGCTACTACACTTACACTGGGGACAACAAACAGCTGCCAGCACAAAAGCAACCTCCTTCTCACTCTGCATTACCACAGTGTTGCATGTTTACTCCAACTGAAGTAGTGAGCAACACAGCTCTTCCAATGGAAGCACTAGAGTGATGACATTTCATGGCCAAGAATGAAGTGGAGTCAGATCTTGACTAAACATATCAGTGTACAGTGAGAACAACACCTTGCTGCTTTAGACTTGAGAACTTTTGCTGGTGCAGACTCGTGCAATGATAGAAAGGAAAATGAGAAAACAATCATCTTGCCTTTTTCTAACACACTACTAATGCCCCTGAGTTGGCCAAAATACAAAGGACTGCAAAGTCTTGCATGTTTTGCCCCTTTTCAGTTGAAACAGAAATGGGCATTTCTCCCCTTTGAAAGCCTACTGACACATCACATGATGTTTTTCCACTAGACAGACTCTATTTATAACAGCTCAGTAGAAAAATCTGCCTACTGCCCCCAACCATGCTTCAAAAGCAGGCACCTCAGAGAGTGCTTTCCCACCCCTCCAGCCCAAGGATCCTTTTGCCACCTTTACCTGTCCCGAAGGCTGCGAGTTTTGGCTTGGATGATTCCCAAATCCCACAGGGCTGGGTTTTTGCGGTCCCCACTCTGCTTGTGCCCATAAACCTCAATGGCCAAAGCTCCATCATAAAGATGTTCCATGAAGTCTTCTGAGATATTTACAGAAACTTCCTGTAGGGAAGCAACAGATCTGTGACTCCACAAGAACTTGGAGTTTGGAAAAACCAGGAGGCAAGGCAGAAATAAAGCGTTGGCTGAAGATGAAAGGCTGCAAAGAGCTGAGAAATGACCACGTGCTGGTCACCAAGTCCTGGATCCAGTGGTTCAAAAATAACTCATCATTGACAAGATAATGCTCAGAATCAGAAAATCAAAATTGATCAGCAGCTGTTACACCTGTCTTACAAATGGCAAGTGGAATAAACAGCTCAGGGTAAGGACGAAGGATAGAAGGAACATGGTAAGAACTCAGGTGGCATTCACTGAAGCTGCCTTTAGATCTCATTTAAAGATGCTGACACTCAAGACAGTTGCTTGAAAGTCAATGGGAAGAAATAATCTGTTCTAAGATGCACAACCTAACTTCAGCATCTACATTAGGGTAACTGGGACATTTCTTTCCACTACAGCAAAGTGTAGAGTGATCAGCTCAGATAGGGATATTAAATACACTCATCTGAGTATTCACTCTTCCATACACATTCAGCAGTATTTTTACTGTGGGTTAACTAACAGAATTTTCTCTGCTGAACAGATTTCCTTTATTAATCCAAATCTTCATCTTCTGTGATGGTTGTACAAGTGAATAGTGCAGAACAATCAAACTGACACGGGCTCTGAAGACATTTAAGTTCTTATCAAAAATGGTATCAAGCTATCAGCCTCATGAAATCCCAGAATCCCAGCATGGTTGGGGTTGGAAGGGACCTCTGGGGATCATCTAGTCCAACCACCCTTCTCCAGCAGGGTCACCTCCAGCTGCTTTGGGAATCTCTCCACATAAGGAGACTCCACAGCCTTTCTGGCCAGCCTGGGCCAGGGCTCCAACACCCTCACACCTAACAAGTTTCTCCTCCTGTTCAGGTGGAACCTCCTGGCTTCAAGTTTGTGCCCAGTGCCCCTTGGTCTGGCCCTGGCCACCCCTGAGCAGAGTCTGGCCCCAGCCTCTTGCCCCCAGCCTTGAGCTCTTGGCTCAGCACTGAGAAGTTCCCTGTGGGGCTGCTCTTCTCCTGGCTAAGCAGCCCCAGGGCTCTCAGTACCCTCAACATCTTCCTACCCTCCAATGGACTCTTTCCAGTAGTTCCCTGGCTCTCTTCAACTGTGGAGCTCAGAACTGGACCCAATATTCCAGATGTGTCCTCACTACAGCAGAGCAGAGGGGGAGGAGAACCTCCCTGAACCCACTGGTCATAGTCTTTTAATCCCAGGAGACCACTGGCCTTCTTGACCACAAAGGCAGATTGCTGGCTTATGAGGAACTTGTCCACCAGCCCTCCCAGGTCCTCCTCTGCAGAGCTGCTTTCCATCAGGTTAACCCCTAAGCAGTCCTGGTCCATGGACTTATTCCTCCTCAGGTGCAGGACCCTACACTTGGCCTCATTGAATTTCATGAGGTTCCTCTTCCCCAACTCACCAGCTGGTTCAGATCTCACTGAAATATCATCATGTGAGCAAAGAGGCAGCTCAAACTGTTATGGAAACCCTAAACCTGCTTCACCTGCCTGCATTTCACTCATGAAACAGAAAAAGCACCATTTACATTGCAGTGATCGAAGACAACCATGCAGCGTGGCTCCTTGCTGCTGGAAGACAGGGAAGGATCCACCTCAGGTGCAACATTAACTGGTTCCAGTTGATCCCAGAATGTGTATTTGCAGAACACAAAGTTGGAGAGGTGCTGTGGCAAACCTGTAGCTTGAAGAATTTTAATCTAGAGAAGAGATGAGAAAGGAAAAATACTTATTCATCAGGCAGAGATTTCAGAGCCCTTCTGTTAGCACAATGAGATTCTGTTCCACTGCAAAGGATAAGCAAAAACCCCCAAACAAACCAACCAACCACAAACCAACCAAACAACCAAATCATAGAATCAGCAGAGGTGGAAGGGACCTTAAAGATCATCTGGTTCCAACCCCCTGCCTGCCAGGGACACCTTCCACTAGATCAGGTTGCCCAGAGCCCCAGCCAGCCTGGCCTTCAAAGCTTCCAGGGATGGAGCTTCCACAGCCTCTCTGGGCAACCTGTTCCAGTGTCTCCCCACCCTAACAGTGAAGAACTTCCTCCTAAGATCCAATCTAAATCTCCCCTCCTCTAGTTTGCATCCATTCCCCATGTCCTATCACTACCAGACATCCTAAAAGCTCCCTCCCCAGCTTTCTTATCACACACAAAAAATCCTCCAAATAAACAAACAAAAAAACCCCAAACCCCCACAAAACCACAAAGGAAGCAAAGCAAAACTTTGTACCAAACAGGAATTTCTGCCCTGACACATATTGGAGCCAGGATTTGGAGTGCATGAGGTGAAGATCACCACTAGATGTCACCGGGGACATATTTCTTGGGAGTCAAAGCTCCAAAGCTGAGGTTTCCAAACACACCACTATATTAAGTTTTTTAATGGTGAAATGCACCAAAGCCACTGTAATTGAAGAGGAATACAATGGAAATCTCATACTTCTACCCCAACTGGCTCCTTTCTTCTGCCAAATCCTTGTTTTAGGAAACTAGTCTTTATTCTGTGATGCTAGAAATAATAACCCTCCCCAAAAAATAAAACTAAACCCCAAACAAATCAAAAGCAGCCTGTTCCCTTGATTCAAAATAGAAACAAGATGTTTTGTATCCACCTCTTGATCAAAGCAAAGCCATCTTATGTGTAGATGACCTTCCAAGGTCCCTTCTACCTCAGAACATTCTCTGATTCTCTATCAATCATGCTCTTTAATAAACTTCTATTTGTCAAATTTAGATCAAATCAGTCAGACTTCTACAGGAAGGCAGAACTCATGATCCTCAGGAGATGATCTCTTCTGCACCACTGTCCTGTACTGCTTGCAAGCACATGGAGCTCTATGGGACAGGGTAAAAAGTGAAAAAGAGTACAACTGTCCCAAAATTTGTCATATTGTCTAGGAGCAGCAAAGCTGGGGATCAGCCTCCTCAAGTGCTTTTTGTCTCCCTCTTTTCTGTCCTTTGGCTTATCTTGTGTTTTACTACAGCACAGAACTGCTAGCAAATATTTCTTTTTATTTTTAACAATAATAAACACAACTGTATCCATCTGACAAAATATTGACTATTTAGAGAGAGAAATATCAAGAGAGAGTGATTCAGAGAATCACAGACTGGCTTGGGTTGGAAAGAACCTTTTTAAAGGTCATCTAGTCCAACTACCATGCAGCCAGCAGGGACATCTCCAACTAGAGCAGTTTGCTCACAGCCCAAACCAACCTGACCTGGGATGGTTCCAGGGATGGGACATCTCCCACCTCTCTGGGCAGCCTGGGACAGGCTCTCACCACCCTCAGGGTAAAAAATATCTTCCTTATAAATAGTCTAAATGTCTCCTCTTTTAGTTTCAAACCAGCACCTCTTGTCCTGTCACAACAAGCCCTGATAAAACATCTCTCTCCATCTTCTAGGCCCCTTTAAGTACTGAAAGGCTGCAGGAAGGTCTCCTTGGAGCCTTCTTTCTTCCAGGCTGAACAACCTCAACTACTCTCTCAGCCTCTCCTCACAACCTTCAGATCATTGTTGTGGCCTCCTCTGGCCCTGCTCCACCAGGTCCATGCCTGTGCTGAGGACTCCAGAGGTGGCCCCAGCACTGCAGATGAGGTCTTCCCAGAGCAGAGCAGAAGCACAATCCCCTCCCTGCCCTGCTGCCCACACTGCTGGGGCTGCAGCCCAGGCCACAGTTGGCTTCTGGGCTGGGAGCACACATTGCCAGCTCAGCTCCAGCTTTTCTCCTAGCAGCACCCCCAAGTCATCCACAGCGCTGCTCTTCAGCTCTTCATCTGCAGCCTGAATTAATACTGGGGGTTGTCCTAACCCGGGACAGGACCTTGCGCTTGGCCTTGTTGAACTCAGGAGGTTCACCTCAGCCCATTTCTCAAGCATGTCCAGGTCCCTGGGAAACCATGGGAGTTTATCAGATTCTCTGGCTCCTTTTGAATTAGTTACTGTAGCTCCAACCCTAGTGCACAGATCTTTTCCATGTCTTCCAAGACTACAACAACAAACTTTGTGTGGTAAGAGTGCACACAGATACATGCAGTTTAAAGAATCACAGACTTAAAAACATCATAGAGATGGAAAGGAGCAAACCCCATCTAGTTCTCTTGTATTACTTCAGCCACCCCAAAACCAAAACATCATGAGAAAAAAAATCATGCAGCAGCACTTCAGGACTAATTGAACACCAGGACACTCAATAAAGCCAGGAAACAAATAGAGCAGAAGTATGAAACTCTGTAGATACAACTGAATGATTAGGTACAGCTAAATTATTTGGGTGTTTTGATTTTGGGTTTGTTTTTTCCCCCTGAAATCCTGAAACATCAACATGATTCCATATAGTCAGTCTATGAGTTTAAAAACAGGACTCTGCCTGCCCTAGCTGCATGCTGGAAGCCAATGTGCTGCACGTGGTTACACAGAGACATCTAACATTCAGAAGCCAACGCACCAGGGGCTTCTTTATGGATGGAAAGAGAGAAGGTTGCTCAGAGGTTGGGATATATATATGGAACTCACCCTGCAGACAAGTTTTCTCTCCTGAGTATCATTTTCAGTTGAATATTCAGGACTATCCTCACCTCCAACCAGCCTGTCATCTATCTCTCCACTTACTCGGACAACTTCAACGTGGAGACGACCTGATACCTGAGAAGCAAGAAGGAAGAGTTACTTCTGTGCCAGAAACCAGTGATGGCTTCATCCCTTTTCAGGTAATTACTGCTCTTTCCAGTCTGTAAACAGACAACATTTTGTTCCTTTCCATTGCACTGTGCACTTGTTGCACCAGAGGAAGAACACTTTGGAGCAGAAAGCAAAGAGCCTTTGCTGTAAAACCATCATCTCTGATGATCATCAACTTACATCTTTGCTGTAAAGAAATCAGCCACTAGAGTGACTCTGGGAACAGCTTACTGCAATCTTGCTCACCTTCACAGCAGTCTCCAGAGAGTTTTTGCAAAGTGCAGGTGATGCAGAGCACACAGAATGTTGCCTGGCATGCTCCAGCTGCCTTTCAAGTTGTTCTTGCAGTACATATATTTAAGAGCCTATTTTTGATGGCAGGCAGTGAAAGCCAGCAGAGTTATAGCTCATACTCCTCCCACTTAGTATTTATTTTGGTCTGCTTCATTCAGAGAGCTGCTCACAAGCTTTCTCCTTTCACAATCACTCTGCTGGCATTCAGAGTTGTCCAAACAACTCTAGTAAGTTATGATCAGATGTGCATAATTCCAAAGAGTTAGCAAAGAGCTTGTGCACATGAAACTGGAAATTATCTACTATACACTGGTAGATCCATGGGCTGTAATGAAACAGTTGAGTCTGGATAGATGACAGCAGAATGACAAACCTCTCCCTTCTGATTGATGATTGGAACAGCATATTGTAGCTTCACATCATAGAACAGGCACTCCAGGAAAACATTGGCTACTCCAATAAGGCTGTGGTTTTCCTGCTCGTCGTAGAAGGGGTCAGCTCGCCTGAAGTAAGCTCTCATCACCTGCAATCAAATGCAGAAGAAGGTAAGAAAAACAAGACTTCCCATGAAACAGTTTTCAAAGTGTTGCACAACCAGCCTAGTGAGAGAAAAATGGACTCCAGCAAGAGGCCAGATTAGCTCACAAGAAGAATGGACACTTGAATTTTACTGTGGGCTGAGCAGAAGGCTTGTCCTCAGCAACTTCTCCCTTAATGTTATCAGGTTCAGAGCAGCCAGCCTGAAAGCCATCTGCTGTCATGTTTACTTACTGCTTCTCATTGTGTGCTTGGTTCCATCACCAAACCATGCATGGAAACAAACACCAGAGTGACAAGATAAGGGTTAATGAAGATGCTGAGGATGCCTTTGGACATTCCCTCCATCCTCACACCCCTGAATCCAAAGATTTCCTGACATCTTCTTAACCAAAAAATCAGGGATGTAGTTCTACCAGCACAACACTGGAGTCATTTTTACTTACTGGGTTGTCTTCCTCACAGTCTTTCCACTCCTGGTAAAGGTCTCTCATATCTACCAATCGATTCTCCAGCTTTTCCAGTGACCAAATCTGTTTGCCTTTCCCTTTCCTTCTCACCTGAATCGCCGGCTCGCTGAGAATTGCACCTCTCTGCCAAACAGTTAAAGAGATATCAGTAAGGAATTCCTGTCACAACAATGAATAAAAAGAGTGTAAAACCTAAACAACTAAGAACATCTTTGGGAAAATTCTGCATTTTGTTCTTTTTTGTCGTTGTTTATTCTAGCTTGAGCAACCAAATGTGAGCGTGACAGCCTCTGAGTTCAGCTGTCACAGTGGATTCGCCTTCAGTTGAACTGCAGAGGCTAATCCTAGCTACAGGCACTCATTTCTGTGGATGTTCACCTTACATAAGTATTAGAAACAGGAACATTTAAGGATTTCACCAACATCCTCAAGTTCCAGCAGGCCTGGAGTCCCAGCTAAGGTTCCTACCATCCACAACTTCCAATTAGTGCAAACATTCAACTCTCTTGGCTGTCCTGTTTTCAGAAGTGCCAGGGGAGTGCAAGAAAAACTTGCAGAGAAACTTCTAAAGCAACTGACAAAAATTCTCATCCTGGAACAAAATACATCCACTGTACTAAGCATGGCCAGGGGATCACCAAAATCCTGAGCTGACCTCAAGAAGAAAAAGAATAGCAGCTTAGGTAGCCAGCCTGAGACAGGGCTCAGTTCCCTCCTTCCAAAATTTCTAAGATGCCTGGAACAAATAATCCAAATCCTCTTTGCTCCAATTCCTCCCTGCACAATGGGGATGGCAGCATTTTCTCAGCTCCTGAGGATGCTGCAAAGCCAAACGTCCCCAAGTGGATGGGAAATGCTTGCAGTAGATGTTCCCTACGCTGCAGAGATTTTATTCACTCTGTAACAGAAGCAAGTCTGAACTTCACCACCAATGGAAAGGCCTTGCACCAAGCCATGGATCAGCAAGCTGGCATGTTGTAAGATTTTCAGGGTAACAAAACAAGACAAGGCTGGAGCATGTGCTAACAGAACCATATTCGATGCACATGAATAGATTGGCCAACTGTCTAGACTGTTAAAGTCAAAATACGAACACTGAGGGGCAAACTTAGGTTTGGTTTAGGCTTTAGTTCCATGAGGGCTAACCTTACCTTACTGTTAGCATTAAGGCTTGAAGCTGGGATCTGGAGGGTAACTTTATACTCTGTCCTCTTGTCCAGTTCCTCTCCAATAAAATTGGCTTCTCTCACGTACAGATTGGCTTTAACGATCTGCTCCCGCAGCTTTCTCAGGCTGTGGGTCAGCATTTCTTCTCTACAAGAAGGAGATTTGAAGGGGGAGAGAGGAAAAATCATGGCATTTAAGTACTAAAACTGACTGCAAAACTTGACAGGAAGGAGTCTTAACATCCAGCTTTTTTAGCACAACAAAAATCAGGTGAATTGAGCTGCATTTCTCTGGGGAAGGGAAAAATATTCTCTCTATGAATTTAGCAACATGAACATCAGCATACTGCTGGCTTTGGAGACTTCTCCAGGCATCTGCTGAGCATTCAGCTCTTGTGTGGCTTATTCCAGTTTTCCCTCCCACACTGGTGTGGATGTTCCATCTTACAGAGAAAGGTTTATCCAGGCACCATGACCCACTTGCTCCCTGGCCTTCCTGGCAAGTGTGTAAGAGAGAGAGAGACAGACAGAGAGATAGAAAGAGAGCCAAAAATGCAGCAGAGGGATCTGGTACCACAAAATATTCCAAACACATAGCTAACCCCTTGTTGGGCTGTCCCAAGTAGTTTCTATTTCAAAAGCCACTTCTCTGGATATGTATTTTCTCATTACATGTCTTTACCACACTCATTGTTTCAGGGTAAGTTTCACCTCTTTGACAGTGATGCTGTAAAAGATCATTAAGAAGCTGAAGTAAGTAATTCTCAATACAATTGCCTAGGAAGAGGCAAAGAGGACAGTGGCTCCTCTGTGCTTATTTAAAGCTCTGGATCAAAATTCTTTGTATCATCTCTCTCACTCCCTCCTCTTTCTGCACGTCTCTGACTGCCAAGACTTGCCCAGGTCAGACAGATGGATGTGAGTCAAGAGGAAAAACAACCTTCCAGCAGCTGAGTCATGAAGAAGGAACAAACAGAAAAACAAACTCATAGAGGAGTCCCAAAATTTCTTCCAACCACCTCATCTTCAGTCAAATTTGTTGCCAACCAGGACAGAGTTTCTCCTTAACAACAAAGCAAGCATTCATTCCGTCTTATCTTTGCTAGCATTAGAAGTCTGTTCGTAGACTAACATTTTCACCCCAACCTCTCACAGGAGCCCTCTCAGAAACCTGGCAGAGGTGGTGGCATGCCAGTAACACCTTGCAAAATTCCCTAGAACACAGAAGAAGGTTAAAAGACTACTTGTGCTGGTCAGATGTGATGACCCACCTCTCCTCTGCCCACTGCCGTAAGCGCTGCTGAGCGCTGGGGGAGTGGAAGGAGAACCTGTCCATGCTGCGGAAGTGCTGCTTCTCTGGAGACAGTCGCCTTCGTAACTGCTCCAGTTCATGTTCATACATCAGCCTCTGCCTCTCAAGGGCAGATCTCTTCTCCTCTTCGTGCTGCTGCTCCAGGCTTTGCAAGATGGACTGCATTGGATCTAAGCAGAGGGTGAAAATCAAGAAGTTAATAGCTTTGGGGCTCAAATACTTGGTAACCAGGAGATTAAATGGAAAGAGGACTCAGAAAGAAGAGATCTTTCCCATGTTCTACTACAGATATGCTGGATGGCATTGAGCAAGGCACAAAATGACTATGAGCTGGTGCTTTCCTATTCTGTATCTGCAGTTATCCATCTTAAGGTCTCAAGAATCCACTGAGATCCCTGGTGAGGAACATCCTAGAGTGCAAACAGTTGCCATACAAAAGGAGGAAGAGATCATATTTCTGCTGTACTGCATCAGAAAAAAATGCTGCTGAACTGCAGAGCAAAAAAACATCTAGGGAAGAGCTTGAAGAGATGATTGAAGAAAACTGAGGAAAGGGGAAAACCAAGCTGAAAAAAGCCTCCTTCTGCTTCTCAGAATAATGTCATTCTGGGATAGCTACATAAGAGCACAAAAACTGAAGGACACAGGTTCAGAGGCAGAAATCACTGCACTTAGGGCCCAAGCAAGACATAACACTAGAAATATAAACAACCAAGGGAAAACATTTGGAATTGAGGCTGAAGTTCCACCAACATTTCAGTTTTGGCTTTTCCCTCAAGTAGAACTGCCAAACAAAACAGTCTGCAATATTTTTCTCTCCCTTCAACTGCAAAAATGGCTAGGATGAGTCAGGCACAAGACAAATTGTCCAGCAGGAAGTTACAAGGGAAAAAGTCCATGGTTAAGAGTCCTGGAGATGTAATCTTACAGTCTGCACATACTTCAGATAATTTCTGTTGCTTCTTACCATTACTACCAAGTGCCTTCATAGTGACTTCCATCTGGGCATATTCATAGCTGAAGTTAATCTCACTAGACACTTCACTGGAATTGTCTCCATCTATATCCAGCTGCTCCACGCTATTGCTGCACTTGATAGAGTTCTCTCGCTCCTCATCCTCATGATCTGCCTTCTTTTTCTTCTTTGGCAAATTCAGCCTTCAAATAAGGAACATTTTTAAGGAACTGTTAATTGCTCAACTCTGACACACAAAGTTGCTCTCAAAGATTAATAAAATCTGGTAGATTATCCAAGTTGGTGTCTTTTAGCCTTTCAAAATTTCTTGATCTCATAGAATCTCCCAAGGGTTGGAAGGGACCTCTGGGGATCACCCAGTCCAACCCCCCTGTTCCAGCAGGGTCACCCACAGCAGCTTGCCCAGGGTCACCTCCAGCTGCCTTGGGAATCTCTCCACACAAGGAGACTCCACAGCCTCTCTGGCCAGCCTGGGCCAGGGCTCCAACACCCTCACAACAAACAAGCTTCTCCTTATGTTATAGGTGGAATCTCCTGGGTTCCAGTTTGTTCCCAGTGCCCCTTGGCCTGTCCCTGGCCTCCACTGAGTAGAGTCTGGCCTCATCTTCTGTGAGTGTAGTTTTCCTCAGGGTAAACAGGGGAGGTTCAAGGCAAACTAACTAAATCCATTCTACACTCTAATATCATCTCATTTCTTAATGTGGATTCTTCTTTCAAGCATGAAACCCCCAAAAAACTCAAAACAAAACCCAAACATTTAAGTTTGAGCTTTTCATTTAAATCCCCTGATCTTCAGAACAAGCTATTTTTGAGACATGGTTTAGTGGCATGATGGTGATAGGCTGAAGGTTGGACTTGATGATCTTGGAGGTCTCTTCCAACCTTAATGATTCTGTGATTTCAGACCAACTGCAGAGGGTTTCAAGAATACTCTTTCACAGAAAGCTTCTACCAGTGATCCTGTCTGATACAGAAAGATCACAGGCATGGAACTCCAGAGAACAGAGACCACAGTGGCCCTGTGAGCCCCAGATCACTGCATAACATAGTCAAAAATCTAACACCTGATCATCAAAGTCCAAAAAGTAACCTATCCAAGCACCAACTCTCATGGAATTCCAGAAGCATCTAGACAATGCTCTTAGCCACATGGGGTGACTTTGGGGCTGTCCTGTGCATGGACAGGAGTTGGACTGGATGATCCCTGTGGCTCCCTTCCAACTCAGGATATTCTGTGATTCCATGACCAGCCTTTGTAATCCCAACAAAAAAGAAATTACCTCCTCCTGCAGCTTGAATGCTCCACTGACACCTTTCCTTACACCTTAAGATAAAACAAAAGTTGAAGCAAACTCCCAATTTCTTTATTCTCTTTTGTACCTGAAGAAGTGGTTGTTTCCCCAGAGTATTCTGTCTCCATGGTGGAGCTGGACAGGACACGCGACAGCAGAACCATTGACGAATGTTCTGTGAGAAGGCAAAAACCTTAAGCAAACACCTCAATATCAGGCTGAATGTATTGGTTTTCCCCACCACTCCTTTCTTTGTTGCAACTACTTAAGGTAGGAGAACAGGTTTCTGGATTGGAAACAGGCAAAACATCCCCAGGAGCTTCACTGATGTGATCACTCTACCCTGTGCTGCTTCATAAAAACCTCAAAGGTAGCTTCTCTTGATTGCTTCAGCTTCCAGAGCTCAGTGCTTTTGGACAGGTCTGAGGACAGTTATGTTTGGGGAGCACAGAGCTTAAAAAGGAGAGGTCTGAAAAGAAGATGATGTCACTGGAAAGAAATACTTTTCACACTATTCTGCCATACAGACACAAAATAGGAGACATTTTAATAAGACCTATGGGATGTTTGCTATAGAAAGAGCTTAAAGACAATAAACTCATCAGAAAGTACTTTTATTTCAGAGTCAGACTAAGTCTGCAAATAGGAGGACTCTAAATTTGAAGGGAAACTCAGGATGTCACCCAGCCCAATCTCCTGCTCAAAGGAGGGGGAGCTCTGAAGCAGAGGAACTGTGAAATGGTTGAATTTTGCCTGATGAACAAGGATTTACTGGAGATGCTGAGGATGCATCTCACTTTGTGCTCAGTTTGAATACACCATCTGCTCTGCAAGGATTGCTACTTCATCAACTAAAGCAACAAATGCTTCAGCAGCTCTTTGCATATCAACAGAGTTCCTAGAAAATGAATTCAGATTTGGAAAGAGTTCCATCTGCAGAGCTGCAGATCAGGGGCTTGCTGAAAGCACATGCAATTTACTCATCCTCTCTTTGAAAACTGGGGCTGCAAAGACCATCACTGAGAGACATCTCCTCAGAATGGAAGATAGGAGTTGGCAGAGAGGTAGATGACAATTAAAATGCAAAAAGAGCAGGATGCAAGAAGCAGAATTTTCTTGAGAACACATAGAAAAGATTAGGACTTTTCATTACCATTTTGCAGCACTACTGAGAAAATACTAGATAAAACTACAATTATTAGACACATCTGGAGCTGTATTTTATTCCTTTACCTAGTATTCTTTTGAGGTGTTAACATCACCTGTCCTTCTGGGGTGATGTCTATAATGCAGTGTTCAGGAAGGATTCCCATTCCACACAGCTGGATATCTTGAGAGTTGTCTGAGCCTATTAATGTGTGCTCCTGAGGAAAATGAATTCAGGTGTTAGCAATGGATTGCAGAAGTTCACTAGTTCTAACACATCCACTCTCAGAATCTCAGCATGGTTGGGGTTGGAAGGAACCTCTGGGGATCATCTAGTCCAACCCCCCTGCTCCAGCAGGGTCACCCACAGCAGCTTGCCCAGGGTCACCTCCAGCTGCCTTGGGAATCTCTCCACACAAGGAGACTCCACAGCCTCTCTGCAAAGCCTGGGCCAGGGCTCCAACACCCTCACACCAAACAAGCTTCTCCTCATGTTCTAGGTGGAACCTGCTGGGTTCCAGTTGGTGCCCAGTGCCCCTTGGCCTGTTCCTGGGCACCACTGAGCAGAGTCTGGCCCCAGCTTCTTGCCCCCAACCTTGAGCTCCTGCTCAGCATTGAGCAGATCCTCTCTGGGGCTGCTCTTCTCCAGGCTAACCTGAACTCCTCCTTCTGGATGTATCTGGTCATCTAGCTCCCAAATTTGAAAGCTGTTCAATACTTCCCTCAGAGGGAAAAAGGAGAATGAAACATTGCAGAGCAAATCCTTGCTCTTGCAGGAAGAAGCAGGGAGCACTCAGGGAAGTTTCCAGGCACCAGTAAAACCCAAAGATGAAGAGGTTGTTATAATTTAATTAGGGAATTCAGTGCCTTGGGATGTTGTAAAAGCCAAAAGCATAAAGGAGTTCAAAGAGGCATTAAGAGAGGTTCATATTGGTTATATCCATGGCTATTATGCAGGTTCCATCTAGATCATCCAACAGCTTAGGCAATTCCTCAAGTACCCAAGGCATGAGGATTTGGGCAGACAAAGGATCACTCCCATGTGTGCCCCAATTCATCCATTTCTTTTTCAGGCATCTCATTTATGTGAGGAACACATAAAATAGTTAGATATGTTAGATCAAGTTGTTCCTCAGCACTTTTAAGTTCTAGGACATCTGCAGCTCAGCTTTAAAGAGGATGTGGGTAAGAAAGTTACTCTGAGAAGCAAGAGGGTTAAGACTTAGGATTTTAGGCAAAACAGATACAAGTCATTTTATTGAAACAATTTTGAAGCACAGGGATTTCTACACCAACATTCCTTCCAGGTCAGGATGTCTGAGGCTCTGAGCAACCTGATCTAGTTGAAGATGTCCTTGCTAAGTGCAGGGGGCTTGCTCTAGATGACCTTGAAAGGTCTCTTTCAGCTCAAAGCATTCTCTGATTCTCTTGACAGTTCTCAACCAAGGCAACAGATTTGTCTTATTAAAAACCCAATCATTAAAGACTAACTGAAGCACCCAAAAACTTCCCCATACAAAGGTGGTTTCTCTAGCAAAGGAAAGCAGCACCTGAGACTCTTCTGCTGGTGCTGATGGGCCAAGACCTGCTTTCTGAGACCTCAGCTCAACTCTTTTGTCCTTTTCTGATGTTTTGTTTCTGTTTTTGTTTTAGCAGATATAACATTGACAAAGTTCTTTCCTTTGCTTTCATTGAGATATCACAGAGTAATGGTGAGTGGTATCAGAAGATCATTTAATTGCCTAAGGCTGACTAAACCAAAACCATTTGCCAGTCCAGTTGGTAATTTGGTGGCTGTTTTGTGAGCAACTACAGATCACTTTAAAAAGAGGAGGATGATTTAATGTGAAGCTCCAACTGCCAACATTTAGACCTTGTACTCTAAAATGTGACTTAAAAATGGTTGTGCCTCATTTCTCCTCCTGACTCTGTTGAACTACAATAAACTGCCCAAATGGGTTAGCACAGAGTCCAAAAGTCACTCTATGTGTTTTATGTTTAACACCAGTAACAAGGACTGCACAGCAGCAGCAGAACTAAGGCAGGACACAACTTGATTTTCACTCCTGGCAAGTTGCATGAAGAGGAATAAAAATACAGTTTATAAACTGAAGACAGTAGCCAGAATTTGGACTACACCTGTAGAAGCAAACTGATTACTGAGATGCCCAACCTTTAAATAAAGCAATTTTCTGGGTGAAACCTTCTGGAAGTTGGCATCACAACCCAAAACATAAAACCCCCAAACTTTCCTCTGTGATGAAGAAATAAAAAGGTTGTATACAGGTTGCCCAGAAAGGTGGCAGGTGCCCCATCCCTGGAAAACATTTCTTGATCTATATTAGTTTTAATGAAGCAGTGAATACCAGAGAATGCTTTAGATATGCAGTGTCTATAACACTCTCTAAGTACACCTCTGTCGGTGGTGTTAGATGCTCACTTCTTTTACATATATATACATATGAATATTTATTTTTACCTTTAAATAGTATACCAGAAGTTCATTGAGAGCTGGATCTGCATTCAGATTAACCAGGAAGCACTTATTATCCCCAACTTTTATTCCAGAAGACTGAAGAGAGATGCCAAGGCTTTCCAACTGCTTCTGACGCTCCTGCAAGAGAGCAGCCATGAAAAAATAAAGCTGATGAAGTGACAGCTCTTCAGAATGAACATTCCTAGCTGCCAAAGCCACAATCTGATGAACTGCTCCTTCTGGAAAAGGTAACTCCCTCTTCTGTGATAGATTAGACCCCAAAGCCTTCGTTCTGTCCAGCTCTGAGCAGGATCTCTCTCATTTGTCTTGTCCTTGCACCTCTGCTCTCAGAGGGCTACGTGCTGTGGTCTCACACACTTCCATCCTCCCAGTGAAGGAGAACAGCTGAGAGCAGCACACTGCAGTACTGTAAGAGCTTCTCCATGACCTCACTGGAACAGCAAAATACTACCACAAAGACATCTCCACAGCCTTTTCTTTTCTCTTTTGAGTTAAAAAGCAACAAGTTAGGTTAAATCCCTGCCAAGTCAAGCTCCATGTCTATCTTTTATTCCAGGGCAATCAAAATGACAAAAAACTGGCAACCTGCTATTTAAGTAATGCAAATAACACTTCCTGCTGAACAAGAATAGTAGCATTTTGGATGGTGTTTTGTTCTTGTCAATAGACTTCATAGAATTCAGCAACAAAGCATTACTGTGCAAAAATGTACATCTTTCAAAGGGAAGTGTTTGGGTGAAGACTAGAGCAGTGAAAGAGGAACATTAACCATTTCTGACCTAGGAACAGAAAGGGATTCTTCTCTGAAAAAAACACTCTGAGATAGAAATGTTGAGGATTGTTCCCAGGATGATACAGAAACTGAAATAAAGACTCACTAGCCACAGCAGCAAAAAGAATTAAAATAAGAAACATGGAAGGCCTCTCACAGAACTACTGGGGGGGAAACTGAAACAGGGGAAGGAAGTTAAAAACTACAAGGGATCTACAGCACTTCCCCTGTGATGCTGAGACTTTAGAAGCAGATAAAAAATAGCAGAGATTTTGTTGGACTAAGGCTGGGATGTTTATTAAGGTTCTGACCTTTCCTCACCAGTTTGCTTTGGGTTTGAGAACTGAGCGTGTCACAATAGGCAGAGTAATTCTCTGCTCAGCACTATACTAGGTCTAATCAAGATTAAAACTGCAAAGAGCAACAAGCATAACTGGCTCTTGATTCCTTTACTCTGTCTCTCCACATACTTACAAACCCAACAGAATGTCCTCATAAGGAAAAGTCATGTGTGTGTGGGAGAGAGAGAGGAAACAAAGAACAGAAGGAGAACTGCAGTCTGAGGTCAAAGATCTCTCTTCCGATCACCAGTGCCAGGCTCTGAAGTTCACAGAAATCCTCATTGTCTACAGAGATAAAAGATGTGTTGCCCAAAGGAGGACTTGGCCCAGAGTCTAAAACTCCCAGGATTAAAGAAAATGAGCCAGGTTTGGTTAACTTTTGCTTAAAATGTATAGTGAATTAAGTTGAAGATTCAAATACATTAAAAGCATGTCAAATGCTTGCTGAACATGTGAAAAATTGCCTGTTGACAGAGTCTTTAAGGCTCTGAACCCTTACTGCTGCTCCAGCTCTTCAATGGCCTTCATTCTTTAGGAGGAATCATCCTTTCCTCAAAGATTTACAACTCTCTTTCCATCCTACCCACCTACCCTGCTACCAATTTGACAGGCAGATGTTGGTGGATACTGGCCAAAAATAAAATCACTTGACAAGCCACAAAATAAATGCTTTTAACCTTTGGCCTCCTGCTGGAAATGGCAGAAGGTTCTTTCCACTGGCTTCCAAGAAGTCCTGAAACAAGCTTATACTGCACAAACACTAGTCCCTCCTCTGAAAATAAAAAGACCATTTTTAACAGCTGCAAGGCTCATGAAACTCCCAGCTCTGAAATGTTGTCACACACTGAGGATTTAGAGGCAAAGAGGAAGAGAGCTGAAGCAAGCAGCTATATGCAGACATCAAGGCAAATCTAGTCCAACACCCCTGCTAAAGCAGGGTCACCCACAGCAGCTTGCCCAGGGTCACCTCCAGCTGCCTGGGGAACCTCTCCACACAAGGAGACTCCACAACCTCTCTGCAAAGCCTGGGCCAGGGCTCCAACACCCTCACAACAAACAAGTTTCTTCTCCTGCTCAGATGGAACCTGCTGGCTTCCAGTTGGTGCCCAGTGCCCCTTGGCCTGGCCCTGGCCACCCCTGAGCAGAGTCTGGCCCCAGCCTCTTGCCCCCAGCCTTGAGCTCTTGGCTCAGCACTGAGAAGTTCCCTGTGGGGCTGCTCTTCTCCAGGCTAAGCAGCCCCAGGGCTCTCACCCTTTATCTATAAGAGAGATGTTAAAGTCCCTTCGTCATTATTAGAGCCCTTTTCTGTACCCTCTCCATTTATTAATGACTGTGTCATCTACAAGAAGGCTTTGCATCAGAGGCTCTGTTTTCTTCTTCTTAATTACAAGCTATTCATCACCTTTCAGTTGTCCTCCCCCTCACAAGCTCCCTACTGGAAATAAATCCATCAGCATTTGTGTGGTAAAGATTGGAAATGCCATGCAACAATCCTGGCACCCTGCATGATTTCTCAGCATAACCAGCATATTCAGTTATTGTCTCACCCCTTAAATATTAGTGTAAGAGGTATTAAAATACACAGGGATCCTGGAAAGTTCTGGGGTTTAATACTCTCAATGCCTTTTGCCTTGGGTGCTGGGGCACTCTGTACACAACCTTGCATTTAACCTTCTCAACACTCCATCTTTCAGCCCAAATCACAGTTTTCCTGCCTGAAGAATAGAAAAGCCTTGTAATCCTCTCATCCATGGATTATTATTTTGTTAAATACCTTCTCCACTTGCAGACAGTGACAATTTATTATTGTCATTGGAATAGTAAGCTAGGAGGCACCCAGCTATCACAGGAATTAAGCTTTTCAGAAGGGCAGTGAGCTTGACCTACTTACCCATAAACGTGGGGAGAGACTCAGACCACTTCTGGGAACTGACAGAGAGAGGAAGCAAACCTAGTTTTCACAGAAAACAGGGGAAGAAGGAAAGAAAGCACCAAACCTGGGCTATCTCCTCAGTCTTTCTTAACTTTTCTTCCCAGGTCACAGTCATCTCCTGGATCAGCTTCTCGGACTCCTCCAATCGTTCTTTCAACTCTGGTGATTTCATTGCCTGCAGAAATAAAAGGAAAGCAAAGAAGAAAGTTTGGGGTGCTTTGGCTTTTCTGTTTGCTGGTTTGGGTGGTTTTTTTCTTCCCACATTGCTTGTCACACAGATGGGGATAAAAGGAAAACCTCATTTTCCAAGGCACACTAATCAGTAAGGAAAGGGGGGGTTAAAATACATACTGCATATAAATGCAGATTCCATCCAAAAGTTGATTTAATTAGTTTCAAGCACAGATGCTGCAGTGGAGTTTTTATACTTCTAAGCAAACCAATTCCATGATCCTGGCAGATTTGCACTAAGATATTCAGATGCAAACTAATCTTGTTTCTATATCAATATGACTATCCCAAATGACTCAGATATCTAGGACAATCTTGTTTCTCAAGATACTGCTGATCTGGCCACCATCATCTCAGCTGTCATTTCCTCAGAGTGGCACTGAACATCTCAGTCACTTCAACTGCCATGCCACCAAAATCTTTTTATTGTTCATTTTGATATGGCCTGAGGAGTGTCAATTTTAATTTCTATAGCAAATGTCAATGGCTCTGAGGTGTTCCTGGTTATCCTCCTCTACACATGTGTTTTACAGGGTGCCTATCAAAAAGAAGCCTTAGGATGGGCTTCTGGAATTCAGTTTTCTCACCAATCCATCACAGCTCTAACTTTGTGAGAGGCTCAAGTTCCATCCAAGGACTAACTTGAGAATAAGAACATGGCCTCACCACTCACCAGACACTCCAAAACCTGAAAGAACATTGACTTTTTTATACTATATATATATATTTATTTCCTCCAGTCTCAGTACTGGCATATTCCTCCTCTACTACCTTGAACAGGAGACTTCCTTAAGTTGTTAATTCCTTAGTGCTAACAGGATGGAAACAGGGTTGGCTGGTAGGCATTTAGGCAATGCCAATTAAACAATGCAAGCATCATCCTCCATCAGATGTTTCCTTCCCACATAACTCAAAAGAAGTCCTCAGAGGAATCCAAATCAACCAGAGTGGCCTCATTACACTGCAGCCTCTTCAAGAAATAGAGCAAGTGGAAAACCCTGGTTGAAGATAGGACTTTTCCTCTGCCTCAAGACACAAGAGTCTAGCAACTGTAAGCTGCTGTGTCTGGGTAGTCTTTTTGTGGTTGGGTATCTCAAATATCTAAATACAGGGTAAAAGAGGAACATGAATCCCACCCAGGAAGGAAAATAAAACCAAGACAATCTCCAGAAGAAAGATTTCTCATGACTGACAGAACTTGATCAGTGCAAAGGAACTGGACACTACAGAGTAGGAGAGGAAGATGCAGCCTAGTCACTCTCAAGGTCTAAGTCTTGTTTGTTCATTTATTTGGACCTGAGGCAAAATTGCTCAACATTTTCACATGGTTCAGCTATAAAATGAGCTACATAATTCTCTTCTCTCCCCACAAAGCTTACAAATCCAACAGATATCTGGGTCCAGGTTCACAGTGGAGCAGAAGTTGTGCTTCTCTGCTGACAGCAGTTGGGTTGAATTCCCAGCTGCAGAAGGACAAGCTGGTGGTCTTGGCACAGCTAATGTGATAGTAACTTTGACAAGACAGGTGGATGAAAAAAGAAAAGGAGAAAAATGCCTTACACTTCTAGGGGATTAAAAAAGTAAACTGTCAGGTTCTGTTCTCCCTTGGCTGCTTAGGAGAGAAAAGGAGACTGACACCAAAGGATAAAAATAGCAAAGCCATGATGTAGTAACCTCTATATTTGGAAATGAGCTTTGCAAATGTTACCTGGCTGTCAGAAAGGGTCAACCTTTTTCTTCACTTAAACAGTTATTTAGGCACATTTCTGTAAGAACAATTAGATGGGCTACAAAGGCAATAAACTGGAAGGAGGAGAAGATAATGAATGTGGCTTTGACCTTAACTGTGTAGCCCTTCAGTAGCCAACTACACTGTTTTTTCCCATGCTGTTTGTCAATGCCACTGAGATGACAACTAGGGTGGGACTGTAATACTTGGAAAAGGAAATATTTATTACTTCATGTTTAGGAAACACCACTTCATTACTTTGGAAAGCTGCCATTGTTTTTGGCCCTAATGCTCAGAAATGAAACAAAAAGGGAGTGCTTGCATCTCCCAAAGCACTGGTAAGTCTGAGATCCATATTTTAGAGGAATTTTTAGTTATTTAACTTGAGATATCTTCAAGAAAGGGACAGACAATTCTTGGATGCTTAGCATATTAGGCAGCTCAAATGAGAGCAGTCCAAAATTCAGGAGTCATTTCTAACATCACAGCCAGCATTCCCTGCATACCTCATGAGGCAAATGTCATAATCAGAACGTTTTGGAATTGCAAATCAGAAGGATCAGATCACCAGTGCTTTGCCACCTCTGAGAACAGAACTCAGAATCATGCTAGTTCTTGGCCTTCATCTAACATGTAGACCATGTTCCTTTCACAACTCCACTGAGGTAGCTAAGTAGATACTCATTGTCTAGTGCCTGTAAAAGATTCAGTGGAGAACAGCTAAAGCCTATGAGGCCAGGAGGCATTAACTGAATTCACATCTCACAGGATGTAGCCACGTTGAATTCCTGAAATACACTGGCAAAGCTCTGCCTATGAACTCCATCCCTATTCCTGCCTCCAATGTCCTCATGCTTTTGATCTGTACCTCACAATAAACCCAAGATTGCTCAACAAGGTGTTCAAACAGAACCTGGTATCTCATGTTGATACTTGCTTTTAGAAGAACCATAACGGTTGGAAAAGACCTCTGAGATCAGCCAGTCCAATCACCAACCCAACACCATCAAACCATGGCCCCAAGCACCACATCTCCATGGTTTTTGAACTCTTCAAGGGATGGTGACTCCACCACCTCCCTGGGCAGCCTGGGCCAATGCCTGATAACAAATATCCAATCTGAACCACTCTGTCACAATTTGAAGCCATTTCCCCTTGTCCTATCACTTGTTACCTGGGAGAAGAGACAAATCCCCACCTGGCTCCAACCTCCATTCAGGGAGTTGCAGAGAGTAAGGTGGCCTTCTCCAAGCCTTCTCTTCTCCAGGCTAACCAACCCCAATTCCTCACCACACTTGTGCTCTAGACCCTTCACCACCTTCGTTGCCCTTCTTTGGACACGCTCCAGCAACTCAATGTCCTTCTTGGAGTGAGGACCCAAACCTGACCATAACACTCAAGATGCAGCCTCCCCAGTGCCCAGTCCAGGAGGACAATCACCCCCTGATCCTGTAGGCTACACTAATTCTGACCCAAGCCAAGAGGCTGTTGGCCTTCTTGGCCACCTGGGCACACTGCTAGCTCCCCTTCAGCTGCTGTTGACCAAACCCCTCAGGTCCTTTTCTGCCCAGCAGTTTTCTAGCTTTCAAGACTCAGATTCCTCATAGATACCAAGTGGTGACTTCTTCATGGTGTTCATTATTCGAGAGCCAGCTAAGGAGGCCCTGACAATTAGGTCTTGAGGAACTTATTGGCCAGTCAAGGCCTACAGTGTGTACCTCTGCTTTGGTGAGCTGCTCACGCAGCTTCTCCACCTCCTCCCGGAGCTCCCGGATGATGCGAGCGTTGGGGTCTTCGTTAACCACAGCATGATTCACAATGTTCTTGGCCCTGTCTGCATACCTCAGTGTTGAAAGGGTCTCATCATAGTTGTCTGCTGCTGGGCTTACTGTTGCTACCATGGCAGTCTTGCTGTTACCACCAAGGCTATCCTGAAAAACAGGAGAGGTTCTGAAGTGAAAGCCGTCAATGAACTCGGGCAGCAAATAATAACCTAGGGCTGGGAGTAGATGAGGGCAACTAATAACAGAAATAGTGTTGTCAGAGCTCCTCACTTCAAAATGAGTGTCTTAAGCTGTGGAAATGAAGGGAAGTTGTTATTATTGATTTATTTTTGTAAGCACATTTAGGAAATGTCATTCTTGGCTTTCAGAATCAGTTTTAGTTTAAACAGGAATGAAAACAGTTCCTTTTTGGGGCTTTATGGTGCCCTAGAAGGGCTTCAAAGGTTTAATTCTCTGTTTTCTGCTTAGGCTTATCAAGCAGAAATAACAGAAATAGCTCAGTAATAAACTGCTCAGATAATATTGAAGGAACTCAGGAAAGTTCATGATGAATTCAGAATATCTCTTTTAAAGACTGGAAGTCAGATGGCTCCAAGAAGTACTTAAGTTAAATTACTTAAGGATCCCCTCATAACCAATACAGTTAATTTGATTCTTATAAACATTTCAGAAAGGGAGAGAAGGAGGAAGAGAGGAAAGGAGGGAGGGAGGGAGGGTGGGTAAGTTCAGGGGTTTTATTGATTACAAAACTGTGGTTTACAATTGTGGCCAGTCTGAAAACTAACATATGTTGGGTTAAATTGTGCAGTGATGAATTTTTTGGTTTGGTTGAGGTTTTATATTTGGGGGTTTTTTGTTTGGTTGGTTTGTTTTTTTACCTAATATCCTTTTCTGAGATGCTATTAACTTCCATCTTCAATAACCCATGAAATCTAGGTCAGGCAGCACCATTAGAACAATCTGACTACATTAGCTGCTTTGTCTAACCACTTCAATTACAAAGTACCCATGTAGCTTTCCCTAGCCATCATTAAAATGCACCTTTAAGTATTTTCTGAAGACTCTCTGCTTTGCTGCATGATGCCTAAAACAATCTGACAGCAGTCTGGCTGCTTCAGTGCTCAGACAAGCACTGACCACACAGACTGATTCTGGTTTACTGCTGCACTGGTAGCACTTTGCTATCTCTGGTCATGCAAAAGGGTTAAGAGCTCTTTGAGTACAGACTACAGAATCACAGAATGGTTTAGGTTGGAAGATTTAAAGGTCATCTAATCCAACCCCCCTGCAGCCAGCAGGGACATCTGCAATTAGAGCAGGTTGCTCACAGCCCCAGACAACCTGACCTGGGATGGTTCCAGGGCTGGGACATCTCCCACCTCTCTGGGCAACCTGGGGCAGGCTCTCACCACCTTCACTGTCAAAAATTTCTTCCTTCTATCTAGTCTGAATCTCTCTCTTTTAGTTTCAAACCATCACCCCTTGTCCAGTCACAACAGGTCTTGCTATAAAGATTGTCCCCATCTTTCTCCTAAGCCCCTTTAAGTACTGAAAGGCTGCAAGAAGGTCTCCCTGGAGCCTTCTCTTCTCCAGGCTCAACAACCCCAACTCTCTCAGCCTGGCCTCACAGCAGAGAGTTTTCAGCCCTCAGATGTGGCTTCCTCTGGACCACGTCCAACAGGTTTCTGCTGTGCTGAGGACTCCAGAGCTGGCCCCAGCACTGCAGGTGGGGTCTCCCCAGAGCAGAGCAGTGAGGCAGAATCCCTTCCCTCAACCTGCTGGCCACAATATGGAATTAAAACATAGAATTTAATGTTGGAAGTGAGGGACACCAGCATGGGTAGCACTTGCAGCTGCAAGTTTGCCAGCAGAGAAGTGAAGCGAAAAGCACAGACTTCTGCTTGCTGCCAGCATGGTTTTTATCTCACCTGAGGAGCAGCATTTACTCCAGTAAATACATGGCTTGGGAGGATCCCCTCTGTAACACAGCCATGGTTTTCCAAAGCATCTACTGAAAGCTTTAAGATGACTAAACAAAAGCACATGACTCATTGGAAGGGATTTCTGGCTCTACACAAGCCAGAACCTTTCCTCAGTCCATCAATGGTTCTTCAAAACCAAGGACCAAGACTCTGCAACTGCAATCTCTCCTCTGCATACAATGATGAAGTCCTCAGGGAGCTGGGCAGGTACTCTCCTTTCAAACCAAAGAGTCTGCACTTTGGGAACCTCCTTCAGTGCACTAATTAGCTCTAAAATAGGCTTCATCCATCATTTGAATTGCAACTGTGCTGTACAGGCAGCTGAGAAAGCTGCTAGAGCTATACACCACAAGTCACAAACCACTCATTCTAAGCTGGGTAGAGTTCCTCCTGAACTGTAGCTATTCAAGCCCATTTCCAGACTGCCCAATAAAGTTTTGGATATAAAACCACTGTGCTGATTTCACTGGTTTCTTTAATGTTCAGCTAGAAAAGCAGAGGAATCATAAAGCAGCCTCTCACTAGCCAAGACAGCAGCTGCAAATCACCCTGGCAAGGATGAGCTTGCATGGGAGACACATGCAGAGGGGAAATAAGAAGTAAGTTTAGTTATTCCTAAGACTCAACCAGCCCAGTCTTCTCTAGCACCAAGATTACTGGGAAAACACCTTGCAATGTGGAGGTCACAAATTGTATTTTGAATAGCAGTCAGCAGTAAAACATGCAGAGCTTCTGATTGAAACAGGAAAACAAGATGTTTGAATCAACACTATTCAATAAAACCAAGATGTTAAAACCCCTCTCTCCAAGGAGGACACTGAGGTGCTGGAGTGTGGCCAGAGAAGGGCAAGGGAGGTGAGGAAAGGTCTAGAGCACAAGTGTGGTGAGGAGCAGCTGAAGGAACTGGGCTTGGTTAGTCTGGGGAAAAGGAGGCTCAGAGGAGACCTTTTTGCTCTCTCCAGCTGAAAGGAGGTTGGAGTGAGATGGGGTTGGACTCTTCTCCCAGGGAACAAGTGAGAGGACAAGATGAAACAGCCCCAAGTTGTGCTAGGGGAGGTTTAAGTCGGACATTAGAAACAATTTCTTTCTACACATAACCAGATGCCACTCTTCAAGCCTCCTCTTGCCATAATATTTTTCAGCTGGTACTTTCATCTAAAGCTCCTCAACACAGGTAAAAAGTAGTAGAACTTGAGGGGTCTCCTGAATTCCACTGATCTCTTAGATCTGCAGAGAGGCAGATCTGAGATCTGACAGATACTGCTAGTGTTAGGCTACAGCACCATAACTGAAAGCTGAAGAGAAGGAGACCCCACCACCTCATGGCTTCTACAAACAGGCCTCTCTGAACAAATAAATCTCTCCTTTGATCTTTAATTAAAACAAAACAAAAAAATCCATGAAAAAGCTTAATTTTTTTCCCCTTTCAAAATCAAGCTTCTCTCCAAGGAGCTTGTTTGGAAGAAGAAAAAGAAAAATCCCAAAGCCCCAACCCTTTTGTTTGCCCTTACCATAGCTGGATGTTAAAGACACAAAGAAGGTTTGCTTGAAAGAAGGCAGAACAAAAGTCTGCCTCTAGTTAGGAGCCAAAGCATGTGCTGTGCATGGCCATCATCAGTGCAGCTACAATGCAGAAGACAGGTGCTAACGAGGAGCTCCAGCCTGCTGGCTGGGTTTGTTTAGAAATGGGACAGCATAACCAATTCCAACAACAAGCCTAGAAATTCCTGAGGAAAATTTCCACCCCACTGGCTCAGGCTCTTACAAGTCCCATCAGGAACCCAAGCACACATGGCACTGGAGAAGAACGAAGCAAGCTGCATGCTGGTTCTGTTCCCATCTGTACAGAGAGTCAAAACCCACTTGTTTAATTACAAACTTGGTCTCTAAATATATTTTTGCCTCTACAGATTTACACTAAGAAAGTCTCAGGGTAAGGAACACTGTGAATCATAGAGTCATAGAATCAGCAGAGTTGGAAGGGACCTTAAAGATCATCTGGTTCCAACCCCTTGCCTGGCAGGGACACCTTCCACTAGAGCAGGTTGCCCACAGCCCCATAAAGCCTGGCCTTAAAAGCTTCCAGGGATGGGGCTTCCACAGCCTCTCTGAGCAACCTGTTCCAGTGTCTCCCCACCCTAACAGTGAAGAACTTCCTCCTCATATCCAATCTAAATCTCCCCTCCTCTAGCTTGCATCCATTCCCCCTGGTCCTATCACTACCTGACCTCCTGAAAAGCCCCTCCCCAGCTTTCTTATAGGCCCCCTTCAGATACTGGAAGGCCACCAGAAGGTCTCCTGGGAGCCTTCTCTTCTCCAGACTAAACAAGAGAAGTGAAATGAGGATTTATTTCACTGTAGAAAAGCTTAGACACTAATTCTGTTAGGCCACTCTGGTATTTATGTAGCCTTCACAACTGCCCTGTTTGATGTCCACTATCTGTGATGTTTACACAGGGGAGAAGAAACAAATCAGGTCACAGGAGTCATGATGCTACAAGGTTAATTCACAGGGAGCACTGAGGAAAATGAAGGCTTGTGGTGTCAAGGGGTTACACAAGTAGAGATTTTCACAGAATCACACAACAGTAGGGGTTGGAAGGGACCTCTGGGGATCATCTAGTCCAAGCCCCCTGCTAAAGCAGGGTCACCCACAGCAGCTTGCCCAGGATCACCTCCAGAAAAGCACCCCAAGATCAGAGTACTTACTTTCAGTAACCAGGTGAGCACAGAATCACGATAAGGAACAAATTTGTTCTTGTTCTTGCCAGCAGCCTGATCTGCTAGGGCAGAAATAACCAGCCCAAGAGTTGTGAGGGATCTGCACAGAGAAGCAGGCATTAAGAAGCATAAATATTCATAAGTCAAATGCATATTTAGACAGTCACTTTCTCTCCCAAAATGAGTTCTGAGGAAAAAAGTTCCTGGCAGAGTTTTGACCTTTCCTCACTGACAAAAGCTCTACTCCTTATTTTCAGTAGATGTTCTCAGCCTTAACCAGGTCTTCACATCACAATTAGGTGGCTGTTGCAGGAACACAAGTACAGAATGAAAAATGCCAACCATTTTTAGCAGGCAGAGCTCTCATTCAAACATCTAAGAGTCTTGTAATGCCAGAAAGAGAAGTAAAGAGATGGGAAGAAGAAAACTGGTGATACTGAGTTTATCCTGCTGTACAAGTATGCTCTACTTAGCAGTCATGATTGTACTGATGAGGAAAGGAAAAGAAATAATTGCAGAGGCTTACTTGTTAATGTTGCTTCCTTCCTTCAGCCTGTCTCCTGCAGCACCAGTCTTGGTTGCCCTTTCACTACCTGCTAAGTCCACCAGACTCAGCTTGCCCACCTTCTCCCCTGATGTCTGCAGAAGGAACCAGAGAACATCTGCTGTTAGTTCACTCCAATCCAGTCACATAGTTGGATGTATTTTCAAACCAGAATCAAGCTTCATTTCTTGGTGTAGACCCTCTACAGCTGTTCCAGCACCTTTGGAAACCATTGGACTTGAACAAGATTCTCTGTTAACTCACTAGAAGCTGCTCCAGAAAGAACAGGAGGATTTGAAGTCAGAAACACTACAAAGCTTTGAGACATCTCAGAAATCTCCAGAGGAGAGGAACACAGGGCATGGTGGTACAAGGTTAGACCAAGAACATATGCAGAGGGAGTACAGGCCAAGGAGTCACAAAAGAGAGAGGGTTTACAAGCCCATCTTGAAAAGCTTCCTAAAAGTCACAGATTTTATACCAAGTTTCTTCTGTTTTTTTTTCCAGAGACCAAGACTGAGCATGACAAGAAACATGTGATAATTTATGAACATTATTACAACTGCAAAGCCTCCTGTAGCCTCACAGCCTCCTAGAAAGCAGATTGGTGGAGACTGAGAAATGAGGAGGACATAATCCACATGCTCATTATGCTTTATATTGTACTTAGTATTTAGGCACATACATGCCTTAGATTTGGTTTGTGGACACTGAAAATGTCTCCAAGGCTTTGAAGACATGAAAGAATTGCCCAAGTCCAGAATCTATCAACAAAGTTCAAAGAGTTTTGGCATGGGAGATCTAGTTCAAGTTTAGTTGGTCACCATTTTCTGTGAGGGATTAAATAACAATAACATAAATGTATTTGGCACCCCCCTCCAAGGAATACTTACTTACAAGGAAATGTAAAGAAAAAACACTTTCCCAACTCAATGTCTTAGATATTTAATCTATATACACACAGGTAAATATTATTTTAATGTCATACAATGCAACATTTTTGAAATGAGTGTTTCTGTTTCTAAAGTTGATCCTTTATACATACTTGCATGAAATAACACCCTGAAGAAAATTACCAGATGGATACTCAGCTGTTCTCATCTACACATTGTATCTTTAAGTTTCTGCTCCAAGTCTGTCCTACACACCACTGCTTAAAAAGAAAAGAGTCTAGGATTAGGAGATGCTTCCTGCACCTTCCAGCAAATCTGCTGCAACCTGAGGTCTGAATTTTCACTTTCCATTTCAAAAAAGCTCCACATTTCCACTTACAAATCTATTCAAACTGACTTCCCTACACTGGGCCACAAAGCCAAGGACTCAGTCAGACACAGCCACAGCTAACCTGATCCAGTGCTAGCAGTGCACAAGGCCAGGAGACTGTAGCAAACGATCTCCTGAGGTCCCCTTCCACCAGTGCTTCTAGGAGTCTATGAAATACATTAAAGCAAGAGAACCAGATCCAAGCTCAATGCTTGGGACCTTGTGACTTGTTTTACTTACCCCTGATTGTACATCATAGAGAGTGTGGGTGAGGATAATCTTGAAGACAGCGTGGGAGCGACTGCTCTCCTCATTCATGTTGGTTGCAGCCACTGTGCGAGATTTGTTGCCCTCAGACATCAAGGACTCGATGTCCTAGATCCAATTTTCACAGTCATAAGCACATCTGCATTAACATCCTTTCCAATTATCTGCCCCCCCCCAAAATATCTCATTTTAATAAAATACAGCAAGTGTTTTCCCACTATCTCCCACTGCTTGTTCATAAAATGTGCGAGAAACATGTTGTCATCTGCCCTTTAAAGGCTAAAAATGACACAGTGTTGTGACATGCATATTCACAGAGCTACAGAAGGGTTTGGGTGGGAAAAGATCTCCATAGGTCATCTAGTCCAAGCCCCTGCAGCCAACAGGGACATCTGCAATTAGAGCAGGTTGCTCACAGCCCCAAACAACCTGACCTGGGATGGTTCCAGGGATGGGACATCTCCCACCTCTCTGGCCAACCTGGGACAGGCTCTCACCACCCTCAGCTTAAACAAGTTCTTCCTTCTCTCTAGTCTAAATCTCCTCTTCTAGTTTCAAACCACCACCCCTTGTCCTGTCCCAACAGGCCCTGCTAAAAAGTCTGTTCCCACCTACCTAGATATTAAACTATCAACCAAAACAAAGCAGCTGGCTGCACACAGCAATGTTTGAAAGCAAAGAAAAACGTGAAGTAACAGCAATTCATGTTTGAACCCTAAGATTTTAGCCTCAGCTGTCAAACACACCTTGAAATCTGCCACAGTGACATAAGGCTCAAAGCTTTATGAAGCAGAACCACACTGAATGGTCATTATATTCCTCCTATATGCAGGAGCTCATGAAGTTCTCTGATATGCTCTAGCTGTGGTACTTGAGACATGAACTGCTCCCCTGCTTCAGGGTTTTACAGCAATCCTGTACAGTAGTTCAAACTTTAGTCTTGGGCTTAATTTGAGCATCTCTAGATGGCTGATGCCAAAAAAAAAAAAGAAACCCCAAAAACTAATCAAACAGAAGACCACCACAGACTACTTGGATTCTGTAGGTTGCATTACACAAAGCTGCTGGGCAACATGTAAAGGCAAAGCATGCAACGTGTCTTGTCTTACCAGGAACCACCAAAGAGAGATAGATGGATAGCTGGAGAGAATGCAACAGGAAGGGCTGCACTGTTTTCATATTTAAGATGACAATTTCATCCCATATTTACTCATTTCTCCCACAGTACATTAATGGTTCTTAACAATGAGGTCATTTGGTGAAGGCATATGTAAACATTTACTATCCAGCAAGCAAGGTTCATGCAATGTTCTCAAGGTTTTGCCTTGCAAACCACCAGCTGCTTACAGTTCCAGTCTGCTGCTGGGAAGTGAAATTACTAGGCAATAGCATAACAGCTAAAAAGTGACAAGATGTGGTCCTGAAAGCCCATCTCTGCTAAATCCTGGTTCTGCAATTCATCACAGAACACTTTCTCATGGGTACAGCATACACTCCTTTTATGTTTGGGAGGGAAGCTGTTTCCTGAAGTGCTTTAATTACTTCCAGAATTACTGAATAGCACAGGATGAAGATGAGTTTCTGCTCTTTAATCCTGTTTTCCCTGGTGACCACAATACAACAATCCTACAGCTCTCTTGCTCTAAAATCCATATGACTGCCATGGCAATTAGGAGGAGCTTAATAATTTTGGCCTATTTGAGAGACAGTAGCCTAGTGTTTAGGATGTCAACATAAGCCTTTCACAAAACTGATCCTTACCTTGTAGCTAGCAACAGCTAGCTTGGACAGGCCATCTACATAAGGACCATAAACACTGTGTTCTCTAACTTTTAATGACTGACGGCTTCTGAGTGGGGAAACAAAAACAGATATTTATAAGCAGAGGACTGACTTCAGACAACATTTACAGACAGTCAACTTCTCACTGACAGATCTCAAAACATGATGGTCTTACAAATACCATAATAAAGCCCAGAACAAGGACTAGATGCAAACAAGGAAGCCTGATGTCTACACAGACAATGCTGAGACAGACGTGTCTGCCACTTCATAAAGCGAGCGTGAGGGTGACTTTAGGCCAAGCTTTTAGTCTTGCTACTTTACTTTGACTGAAAATGAAAGGACACTGAGATCAGGAAGAAGCAAAGGACATCCTATGATGGGATCCATTAAGGCTGGCTGTAGAATCATAGACTGATTTGGGTTGGAAGGGACCCTTTAAGGTCATCTAGGCGAACCCCCCTGTAGTCAGCAGGGACATCTGCAACTAGAGCAGGTTGTTCACAAACCCAAACAACCTGACCTGGGATGGTGACAGGGATGGGACATAGAATTGACAGAGTTGGAAGGGACCTTAAAGATCATCTAGTTCCAACCCCTCTGCCTGGCAGGGACACCTTCCACTAGATCAGGTTGCCCACAGCCCCAGCCAGCCTGGCCTTAAAAGCTTCCAGGGATGGAGCTTCACAACCTCTCTGGACAACCTCTTCCACTATCTCAACCACCCTAACAGTGAAGAACTTCCTCCTAAGATCTAATCTAAATCCCTAAGATCTAATCTAAGCCCCCTTCAGATACTGGAAGGCCACAGGAAGGTCTCCTGGGAGCCTTCTCCTCTGCAAACTGAGCAACCCCAACTCTCTCAGTCTGTCAGAAAGAAAGAGTGTAAGCCACTATATCCCAGTGCTGTTAGCACACACATTACTTACCCTTTTGGGTCAAGAAGATCCCTGACTTTCTCATTGTATATCTCCATGTAGGACACTTCCACTTTGAAACTCTGCTCTTCATTCTCCTCTTTCTGTGCTCTTTCAAAGAGTCCACTGCAAAGTCTAGGGATTAATCCAGGCTGGTCAGCAGTACCCATCATGGTGTATGATTTCCCAGACCCTGTGGGATTGAATCTATGATTAACAGATATGCCACAAACTTGCTTGTTGTGTGGAATAAGGAAAGGAAATAGAAGAGACAAACCAAGTAATTCACCTTTCAGTGAAAGAGATTTGTGTGGGTTTCTCATTCAAAGTAACCAAAACACAATTTAGCTGAAGACTACTTAATTAAAAGGAAAAGTCAACCAAGAAAATTAGTTCAAACTGACAGAGAAGACTTTTTCAGGCAGATACAGTCAGAGGGTAAAAGACAAGCCAGTAACAGCCATGTGTGCCACAAGGAGAACAGTCAGGTGCAGAAGCATACTCATTTCTGCATCTTGCATTTAAAATGTCCATTAAAGATGAGTCTAAGTGCAGAGGCAGAAAACATGAGCAATGCACTGAACTCAAGGATGATCACAATCATTCCTAAGATTATCATCTAAGGTGTGAGACATAAGGGTTACCAGCAGCCCCCAAATCCCATTTCTCACCTTGTCCACCCCATATCTGATGGGACAAAGGATGAAAACATTTCTTATCTACATTGCAAGGCACTTCTCCAGAAACAACATCACAACAGCCACAAGAAGAGCCTCCAGTCAGAACCCAACACCTTTTGTGTCAACAGTAGTTTTTGCTTACATCTGGAAGGGCCTTACCAGTTTGCCCATAGGCAAAGATGCAAGCATTGTAGCCTTCAAAGGCATTCTGAAGAATATTCTCTCCAAGGCACTTGAACACAACATCTTGTCCTAAGAAAGAAAAGACACAAGCTAAGGGTGTTACAAAGCAACTGAGTCCCCTCACCCCTTGATTTCAGTCCTTGCTTAATTAGCCAAAAGCAAAGAGTGTTTTCCTGCTGTTGTTGTTGCCCAAATAACATATTCAGCATCCACTATTTCCTCCCTCTTCAAGAGCAAGACCATCAGGCAGTAGATGTGCTCCAGATTTGTGCCACTGCAAGAATCAGAAGCTGTGAACATCATGCATGTATGTGCTTAAAACAACATCCTTTATCAGCAGAAAATCTGCTAGCAACTGCAGAACTTAATCCACTGCTGAAGGACACCTCCAAATACACCCAACCTGTACATTTTTAACAACTGTCAGTTGATTTTAATCTAGAGCAATTAGTAGAGCACTAGATATTCTTACTGTACAAGATATTTAATAATAGCAGGAAGAGATTTTTGCATCACAACTAGGTAGGAGATATCATAATACAACACATGCATGACCAAAACATAGGGAGGGTATAAAACCTCTCTTGTAATTGAATTAAATCTGTAGGAACAGCTTTTTGGCTCCTTTTCAAAGAGAAGGAAGAAATGTTTAATATATTTGGGTGTTATCTATTTTAAAACTCTTCTATTTTCAGAATTCCTTTTACAAGCAAAGGATCTAAACTCTGAAGAAGACATGGCCATGAAAATGATCTAAAGGCTGGAAGCCCTCTGCTGTGAGGAGAGGCTGAGAGAGTTGGGGTTGTTCAGCCTGGAGAAGAGAAGGCTCCAGGGAGACCTTCCTGCAGCCTTTCAGTACTTCAAGGGGCCTAAGAGAAAGATGGGGACAGACTTTTGATCAGGACCTGTTGGGCCAGGCCAATGGGTGATGGTTTGAAACCAAAAGAGGAGAGATTTAGACTAAACAAAATGAGGAAATTGTTTCCACTGAGGGTGGTGAGAAACTGTCCCAGGTTGCCCAGAGAGGTGGGAGATGTCCCATCCCTGGAACCATTCCAGGTCAGGCTGTTTGGGTTTGTGAACAACCTGCTCTAGTTGCAGATGTCCCTGCTGACTGCAGAGGAGTTGGACTAGATGACCTTTAGAAGTTCATTCCAACCCAAAGCATTCTACGATTCTGTGATTCTCTCATCTACTCTTCTCCAGGCTGAACAACCCCAACTCTCTCAGCCTCTCCTCACAACCTTCAGACCATTTCTGTGACCTACTCTGGCCCTGCTCCCCCAGCTCCATGTCTGTGCTGTGCTGAGGAGTCCAGAGCTGGCCCCAGCACTGCAGCTGAGCTCTCCCCAGAGCAGAACAGAGGCACAATCCCCTCCCTGCCCTGCTGCCCACGCTGCTGGGGCTGCAGCCCAGGCCAGGGTTGGCTTCTGGGCTGGGAGCTCCCATTGCCAGCTCAGCTCCAGCTTCTCCCCCACCAGTTCCCCCAAGTCCTTCTCCACAGAGCTGCTCTCCAGCCCTTCACCCCCAGCCTGGACTGATAGCAGGGGCTGCCCTGACCCAGGTGACAGGAACTTGAACTTGGCCTTATGGCACCTCAGGAGGTTCACACAGACTCACTTCTCCAGCTTGTCCAGGTCCCTCTGGATGGATCCCATCCCTCCAGTGTGTCAACCACACCCCTCAGCTTGGTGTCATCAATAAAGATGTAAATATGAGCACCCACATGGATTTCTCAATTTCCTACACCACAAAAGGGCAGCAATGCCTGCTGCTATTATCATCTTTAGAGAAAAGAAACCAGAACAACTCAAGTTTTTCCTTTATCTTTTGACAACAAGCAGTCATACAGGGGAAGGCACTTGGTGCCCTATGGTCAATAGTGTATTTTAATCAGATCATTCACACTTGGAGACAGCAAGCACAAAGCTCCAGCAATTATTACCTGCATATTTTTCCTTGACAGATTCATCCATAGACCAAAAGCAGTGATCATATGCAAACACCTGAAGGAAAAGAACCAGGAGGACACCTTAGAAAAAACTGTTGCCAAATCAAACATCCTGGCAGCAATGGATGATGTTGGCTAACACCATGCTCCTTGGGGTCACTCATAATACACATTCCCACAGAAACACATATTTTCTATGAGTTTGAATCATAGAATGGTTGGGGTTGGAAGGGATCTCTGGGGATCATCCAGTCCAACCCCCTGCTCCAGCAGGGCACCCACAGCAGCTTGCCCAGGGTCACCTCCAGCTGCCTTGGCAATCTCTCCACACAAGGAGACTCCACAACCTCTCTGGGCAGCCTGGGCCAGGGCTCCAACACCCTCACACCAAACAACTTTCTCCACCTGCTCAGCTGGAACCTCCTGGGTTGCAGTTGGTGCCCAGTGTCCCTTGGCCTGGCCCTGGCCACTACTGAGCAGTCTTGCTCCATTGTCTTGCCCCCAGCCTTGAGCTCTTGCTCAGCATTGAGCAGCTCCCCTCTGGGGCTGCTCTTCTCCAGGCTAAGCAGCCCCAGGGCTCTCAGCCTTTCCTCCTCCCACAGATACTCCAGTGCCCTCAGCATCTTCCTAGCCTCTGCTGGACTCTGTCTAGTAGTTCCTTGCCTCTCTTCAACTGGGGATTCCAGGACTGGATTCAGTATTCCAGATGAGGCTTCACTAGGGCAGAGTAGAGGGGGAGGAGAACCTCCTTGACCTGCTGGTAAGCCTCTTCCTGATGCACCCAAAGCCTAAACAAACACTGCCATCTTCCTGTTTGCAGCCCTGTTCCTTGATTTTATTTATTCTTTGTATTTATTTGCTCCTAGTTTTTACCTCTTCCTTTCCAATGTGTGAATCCTATTCCAAGCTCCCCACGTGGCAACCAAGTGGATGTCAAGGAGCAATCCTCCTCTCCCTTTAAACTCATCCTTGCAATTCATTCTTCACAAGACTTTCTATTTTGCAAACTGACAGATGTCCCCTGGCTGTCTCTGCCTTCCATCTCCCCATGTCTCCTGTCTCCATTCATTAAAAGCCTGCCCTAGGGTAGGGACCTCTTCCATGCAAGAGGAGTGGGTATTGATGTACTGCTGACACACAGAAGAAGTCCTCACCAAAGCCTCATACTTCTGAAGGACATGAGCAAATGAGTTTTATCATGAATAGCACTAGAAACTTTTCTCAACAGATAAGTTTCAGCTTTCAAAGGTCCAGAGGCACCTTTCAGCATGAAAGCTAACCCCAAACAACACATTTTGGGACAGGTATTTGCAAAACCAACTCCTCTAGATCTGTATTTGCAAGAAACAAAATAATCAGGGCAATATCTGACCTGCTTTTACATGGCTAACATTTACTCTGTAGGACAGAATCATTGGAAGAGATCTTTAAGATCATCAAGTCCAACCATTAACCTAACACTGCCAAGTCACCACTAAACCATGGCCCTAAGTCCCACATCTACACAAGTTTTGAACACTTCCAGGGATGGTGACTCCACCACTGCCCTGGGCAGCCTCCTCCAAGGCTTAACCACTCTTTCAGGGAAGAAAATGTTCCTCATGGCCAACCTAAACCTCCCCTGGTACAACCTGAGGACATTCCTCTCATCCTGTAGCTTGTTACCTGGGAGAAGAGACCAACCCCCACCTTGCTCCAACCTCCTTTCAGGGACTTAGAGAGAGCAAGAGTTATTTCACATCCTCTAATAAACAGGCTATTCAAAATAGCCTGAATTTATTTCTTATTAATTGAATAATTACTTGAATAATAATTACAATAAATTATCAATTTATTATGATTTATTTGAATTTATTCTACATTTAAGTTATATGCTGGTAATAGGTTGATGGTTGGACTTAATGATCTTAGAGGTCTTTTCCAACCTTAATGATTCTATGATTACTGTAACATCTCATGCCTTCAGAGCACTGAATAAATCATCATTGGCTATATGAGCACATCAGGAACTCTGCATTCTGATACTCCAGGAGAGAGAGAGAAAGCTCCATCCCAAACCCAGAGTCACAGGATCCTCAGCCAGAACAACAAAATGAGTTTGCTTTAACACAAGCACAGGAAAAGGCTTTTCCAAGGCCACAACTCACAAGTCTGTAATGCTGAGTCTCTATCTTCTCATTTGTTCCTGTGACTCATGTGTTGGCACAGGCTGCACTGGGCTCTTCTGCAGCAAGGAGATGCTTTGAGTTTCTTACTCAACAGCTGATCAACTGCAGAACTGCTTTGCAAAATGCTTTTAATATTTGGAGAACTCCAGTCTGAGGAAGTGCTACAACAGTTTCTGACACTTGCTCTAAGCCCTTACCTTTGGTTGGCTCCGACTGCTCCCCAAAGCATCAGCAGCAGAGAGGATTTGGTACAGGGTGGGGGGAAGAAAGACAAAAGAAAACCAAAGAGCATTAGTTGCAGTGTTTTTAGCTTCATTACTTTGTCATTAATACCTCATCACTGGCATGCTGTATTGAGACAGTTCACTTCTCTCCTCAGGTCTCCCCTTGCTTACAGCTCCCAAGTCATTTTATCACCCAATGCTTATCGCTTTTCAGGGGCAAGATTCAAGCTGCTGCTCTGATTTAGGGGAGAGCCTTTCAAAGCCCCTGATTTTCCTCATGCTGCCACCATCTCTTCCTCATTCTCTCCCAGCTCTCTCTGACACCATCCAAATAAGATTAGGAAGCTCTTGACATCAGTAGCAAGTAAGTCTTGTGACAAGCATCACTGATTTCTTCTGAGCAGAGCAGGAAAAAGACACAGGAGCCACACAAGATTACTCTCAGCTCTTGCTGCTCAGATGGGCTGAGAGCTGAGTTTAAAAATAGTGATTTCTCAGCATTGCCTCTCAAGAAGAATTATTTATTAAGCAAGTCCATCATCTCCTTTTACTCAGGCCTGGATCTAATATGCATATCTGTTTGACATAACAGGACCAACAGTGACTTTGCACAGCAGCAGCTGAGGTGACCTGCTAAGCAGGATGATTGTTTAAGTCAAGGTTACCCCACAACAGCCATGGCACAAGGTCATTCCACTAAGCAGTTCCAACATGACCACTTTCCCCCCTGCCATCTGGCTACCTTTGAATAAAAGCTCTCCCAAGGTGCAGATCCTCAACTGCCACCAGTGCTGCTGGATGGGTCTAAGAGATCACAGAAGCAGGAAGGTTGGGAAAAAGCTTTGAGATCCTCAAGTCCAACTGTTAACCCAACACTACCACATCACCACTAAACCATGGCCCTCAGCACCACATCTCCAGATCTTTTAAACTCCTCCAGGGATGGTGACTCCACCACTGCCCTGGGCAACCTTTTCCAAGGCTTAACAACCCTTTTGGAGAACAAATTGTTCCTTATGTCCAACCTAAACCTTCCCTGGCACAATTTGAAGCTGTTTCCCTCTCATTCTGTTGGCATGTTATCTGGCAGAAGAGATCAACCCTGACTTGGCTCCAGCCTCCTCTCAGGGAGTTGCAGAGAGTGAGAAGGTCTCCCCTGAGCCTCCTCTTCTCCAGGCTAACCAAGCCCACTTCCCTCAGCTGCTCCTCACCACACTTGTGCTCTAGACCCTTCCCCACCTTCCTTGCCCTTCTCTGGCCACACTCCAGCACCTCAGTGTCCTTCTTGGAGTGAGGAACCCAAAACTGACCAGTCCAGGAGGACAATCCCTGCCCTAGTCCTGCTGACCACACTGGTTCTGATACACACCATATATCTGCTTAGCTTGGAGCTAAGCAGGCTGCTGTGGGTGCTGTATCCCTGTGTCTATTCACTTCCCTTTGGATTTGGAATCCAACTGAACATCTCTTCATGGGTCTCTGGGCACAGCTATCACAGGCTGCAGCTGCAGCCTTGATAGCTTGGTGTGTGCACAGCAGGATGCTGTGTGATACAGTCTGCAGCCTTACTGCTTCCCTTAGGGAAACCTCTGTCCTATTTTTTTTTCCTCTCCTTGGTCCACAATACACAGAACATCCTGCAGCTCCACTTAGCTCTGCTGTAGCCTAAATGCCATTCCCTGAGTTTCTAGAGCTTCTGTTCACTTGTGGTTGGATTAAGCAAGGCTGGGAGATGTGTGTTTGTGTTTGTGAAGCTCTTTAGCAAATGAGATACTTAATTTAAGGCCTTTAGGCTGAACTAAGCTTGATGATTTACAAAGCCTAGGTTACTCTATCCTCTTAAAACTGTGTATCTGATAGGACTTCTGAGATTATCATTTTCCATATAAAAAGCTGGATATGAGCCACCTCTCTGGGCAACCTGGGACAGGGTCTCAGCCTCCTCCTTCTATCTAGTCTGCATTTCCCTCTTTGACTACGTTGTGCACAGTTATGTCACCTGCAAACTGCTCACCCTGAACCCCAGGTCCAAATCACTGTCTGCAAGGCAGAGAATGAAAAGGAGCACACAGCAGAATGATCACTGCAAGGCTCCTAAAGCACCTCTGCAGTGGGAATCCAGCAGCTTCCCCCAGGGATGCTGCCATTTCTGAGATGCAGGCAGGACTTGCTATCATTCCTCAGCTGACAACCAAGAATTTCACATCTATCTTAACTGCAGCAGAAAGGTCCAGAACAGGAATGGAAAACTTCTCTTCTAGCTACTGAAGGATGTCACTTAGATGTTTTCAGCTACATATTTTCACTTGAATCCAGACTGACAGGACTGTTCTTTCCCAACTCCTCTCTTTTATCTTTTCCAACTCAATGTCACACAGAAGCAGGGAGAATCTAATGTATCCAGGGTTGCTGAAATTAAAAAAAGGAGAGAATGCTCAAAACCAACTGCCTACATTTATTACTAGTTTATTTGTTGCAGCCAAGGGAATAGATCTGCTCTTTCAAGAAGGAATGAAGACATGCAGCCCCGAGAAATCATTTCACAGACTCAAAAGATCTCTGCATGGTTGGGGTTGGAAGGGACCTCTGGAGATCTAGTCCAACCCCCCTGCTCCAGCAGGGTCACCCCCAGCAGCTTGCCCAGGGTCACCTCCAGCTGCCTTGGCAATCTCTCCACACAAGGAGACTCCACAACCTCTCTGCAAAGCCTGGGCCAGGGCTCCAACACCCTCACACCAAACAAGCTTCTCCTGCTCAGCTGGAACCTCCTGGGTTGCAGTTGGTGCCCAGTGCCCCTTGGCACGGCCCTGGGCACCCCTGAGCAGAGTCTGGCCCCAGCCTCTTGCCCCCAGCCTTCAGCTCTTGCTCAGCCTTGAGCAGCTCCCCTCTGGGGCTGCTCTTCTGCAGGCTAAGCAGCCCCAGGGCTCTCAGCCTTTCCTCCTGCCAGAGCTGCTCCAGTGCCCTCAGCATCTTCCTAGCTTCTGCTGGACTCTCTCCAGTAGTTCCTTGCCTCTCTTCAACTGGAGATTCCAGGACTGGACCTAGGACTCCAGCTGTGACCTCACTAGGGCAGAGTAGATCACTTTTTACTTTGGCTTTCCAGGTTCACAAGGAGAGGGAAGTTATAGTCACCTTAAACATATTTGAGATTTGGCAAATCTCATGAGGAAAACAGCACAGCCAACCAGAAGAGATGAAATACTACTGGGAGGAGGCAAGGCTAGAGCTCAGACCTTCCCCATTCTGTCTGGCTGACCCAAGAGCTCTGAGATAGCAGCCAGCTGGCAAATCAGCACATGCTCTAAATCAGTCAGAGCACATCCTGCTTCTTGTCTAAATCAGAACTGGGCAGATAGGGCAAATGGGAGGAGAAAGGTGAGAGGCAGCAAGTCAGACAGCAGGGAAATGAGGTGCAGAGGCTGTAGGGCAGGATGAGATAAGCCAGGCATGGCTTTTATTTTCATTATTTTTTATTCTACTTTCTTTCCTATGCCAACAGCAACCCTAACAAGATCTGAACTATCAATTTGTTTGCTACTGCTCCATGGCACAAGGCTAGGCTGAATTTCTGGAAATCAAACATAATATTTGAACATTTCCAGAAGCTTCTGGAATAGCAAAATATACTACAGTAAGAATTTTCAAGTTAAAGAAAAAAGGGAGAGGGAACAACCCCAACAGCAATTCTGAATTCAAAAAGTCTCAGCAAACCTCCAGAAGACTTGGCTTTCCACTTTCAGTCTTCCATAACCACTGCAAACCCAAGCATATCAAATTCCAGTGTAATTAGTGCTATTTTATGCCCTCCAGCAGGAACTGCTGAGCAGAAACTCTAGAAAGTAGCTCAAAATGCAACTAGAAACACAGAGTGATGGGGGGAAAAAAACTACTTGGGGCTTAACAGCAGAGAGGTGGCAGTGCCTTGCAGTGACCTCTCTGTAAGATCACATCTTTGTGCTCTTGGCTGAGTTACTTTGCCTCCTATCAGTTTGTTTTCACACACAAATGTTAATAAAATTCAAGCTGGCATGGTGTCAGAGTCATTTACCCTTCAGATGCAGGAAGAGCTCCACTTTGGAGCAAGTTTATTCTTTTGGAAGCTTGTCCAGCTAGAGCTCAAACCAGCACGGTTCTGATACTTCCCAAACCTAGCATCAGTTAAACTGTTCTTACTTCACATCCACAGATCCTGTTAGAAGCCTCAAAAGCATGATGCCCTCTCCACATTTCCAAGCAAATATTGAAGAATCATACAATTGTTTTGGTTGGAAAAGACCTTTAAGATCATCAGGTCCAACTGTTAACCCAACACTGCCAGGTCACCACTAAACCACGTCCCTCAGCACCACATCTCCACCTCTTTTCAAGTCCTCCAGGAATGGTGACTCCACCACTGCTCTGGGCAGCCTCTTCCAGGCAGCAGATAGTTCAAAAAGATATTTCAATGTTCAGTTTTGCTCTTTCAGCTGTAGAATTTCTTTCCTGGCACAGAAGAAAGCCAGCTGCCAATGGTGAAATCCAATGGAGATAATAAATCTCTTCTACCAGCAGAGACATAACTGAACAGACAGCAGTAGGACAACTGATAAGAAGTAGCAGAACTAACTGAGAAGCTGTTTCCTCTCTTTCTGCATATCAGACAAATACAACTTGCAACACATTTGGCTGCTGCCAGGTATACAATGAGAGGAAATGCCAACTAACTCAGGTTTGCCCTAGGATACTTAGAAAGCCAGTTTCCCCTAGTATTTCAGAAAATAAAGGGCTTAAGGTTGTTGGGTTTAACAGCTCATAAAATTTCTTTCCCCATTTTTGCACACAGACCAAGTGATATCAAAATGCTGAGTCACAGAATCATTAAGGTTGGGAAAGACCTCTAAGATCATCAAGTCCAACTGTTAACCTGACACTACCACATCACCACTAAACCATGGCCCTCAGGACCACATCTCCAGGTCTTTTAAACTCCTCCAGGGATGGTGACTCCACCACTGCCCTGGGCAACCTTTTCCAGGGCTTAACAACCCTTTTTGGGAAGAAATTGCTCCTCAAGGCTCAACCTAAACCTTCCCTGGCACAGCTTGAGGCTGTTTCCTCTCATTCTGTTGGCATGTTATCTGGGAGGTGACCAACCCTGACCTGCCTCCAGACTCCCTTCAGGGAGCTGCAGAGAGTGAGAAGGTCTCCCCTGAGCCTTCTCTTCTCCAGGCTAACCAAGCCCACTTCCCTTAGCTGCTCCCCACATCACTTGTACTCTAGACCCTTCATTGCCTTTCTTTGGATGTGTTCCAGCACCTCAGTGTCCTTCTGGCAGTGAGGAGCCCAGAACTGAGCCCAGGATTGGAGCTGTGGCCTCCCCAGTGCCCAGTCCAGGAGGACAATCCCTGCCCTAGTCCTGCTGCCACACTAGTGCTGATCCAAGCCAGGATGCTGTTGGCCACCTGGGCACCCTGCTGCCTCAGCTTCAGCTGCAGTCAATAAAAGTCACACTAAACTGATTTCTGGATGACATCCTTCAATTAATACTATTCTTACAGAGTCTCCATTTCACCTCCACAGGAATACTGAGTCCCTTCAGAGAACACCATGGTGCTTATTTGAGCAAAAGACTTTTTGTGAGCAGAGACACTCTCTGTAAAAATAAAATCCCCAAATACATCCAAGAAGGAAAAAAAGAAAGAAAAAAGGGAAGGAGCATACACAGGTCAAAGCCTAAACTTGTGTAGCTCAAAGGAACAAAAGCAATCACTGTTACTTGGAAAATTCCTTCAGTGCTCCAAGGCATTCCAGGCATAGTTGGTGGTTACTTAGTTTCTACTGACAAAACTAATTTTTGCCAGCTCACTCAAAACAAATAAAAAGCCTCCAAAAAAACCCAAAACCCTCCAAGAACTCAGGCAGAGCAGCAGCTTTGTGGGTTTGGGGCATTTTCTACTTGGAGGTAAATTTTCTGGATTGTTAGTAAAATAATCTGCTTAGTCCTGACCACATTGAAGGGGTGCACACAGCCCAGAAAGCTGCTGTTATGACAAGGGGATTACAACTTGATCCTTTTGTTTGTAAACACTTAGATGTCAGGATGCTATTGTGCTCTAGAGAATGTTTGGGGAACAGCCAGTACCCAAACCTCCAATTACTATTGTGAATTTCAGGAGGTTTTAATAGAGCTTGATGGAGCTACCTTTTAATAAGCATGGCAGGGAGGAAAACAAGCCCTCTTCTGATTTACCATAGAATCTCAGCATGCTTTGGGATTGGAAAGGATCTTCAAAGGTCATCTAGCCCAACCCCCCTGCAGCCAACAGGGACATCTGCAACTGGAGCAGGTTGCTCACAGTCCCAAACAACCTGACCTGGGATGGTTCCAGGGATGGGACATCTCCCACCTCTCTGGCCAACCTGGGACAGGCTCTCACCACCCTCAATGGAAATAATTTCTTCCTTCTATCTAATCTCCCTCTTCCAGTTTCAAACCATCACCCCTTGTCTTGTCACAACAGGTCCTGCTAAAAAGTCTGTCCCCATCTTTCTTCTAGGCTCCTTTAAGTACTGCAAGGCCACAAGAAGGTCTCCCTGAAGCCTTCTTTTCTCCAGGCTGAACAACCCCAACTCTCTCAGCCTCTCCTTACAGCAAAGAGCTTCCAGCCCTCAGATCATTGCTGTGGCCTCCTCTGGCCCTGCTCCCCCAGCTCCATGTCTGTGCTGTGCTGAGGACACCAGAGGTGGCCCCAGCACTGCAGCTGAGGTCTCCCCAGAGCAGAGCAGAGGCACAATCCCCTCCCTGCCCTGCTGCCCACGCTGCTGGGGCTGCAGCCTAGGCCACAGTTGGCTTCTGTTTAGCAGCCTGGTAACTCCACTAATAGACCTCCAGGTGGAAACACAATAGTCCTAGCCCTGGGATTTGGCAGAAAACTGCCTCTGCTGTGGGCCAACTGCACAACTTGCTTTAGTCCAATGTGATCTCCATGCAGCCCAGGAGCTCTGTGATGAGCTCCTGAAGAAGCACACACTGCAGCAGGTGTGTCTAGGTGTCCAGAAGCATGTATGATCATCTTGTTTCCACCATCAACTGATGTAGGTGTCTATACTCAAGGACACTCATCCAGGATAACCTTCAGCTTGAGGCAGAAGGCTAAAAAGCCAAGTCACTGTTACACAGGATTAATCCTAGAATGAGCTACTACACAAAGCACAGGGTTCACCCTGAAAGCAACCATTAAAATGCCCACACAAGCCATAGACATAGAGGATAAATCTGAATTTAAAGAACTTGAGAAGGAGAACCATACTGTAAGGCTATCAAATCCCTGGGGAGCATTTGGGAGGGAAATGTCTACTCCAGGTAGGATAGCCAGTGGGATGATTTCTCTCACCCTTCTCACTTCAACATGATCTCAAGGCTCACTGCAATTCCTAGGTGCAAGATACTTTTTTCTTACAGACCCAGCAAAAAAGGAAAAACTGAGAACAAGCCAAACTGATGTCAGTACCTCCTCCACTGATAGAAACTGTCCCAGACAATCTCCCCAGGCCCCCTCCCTGCTCACTTCCCTTCTGCAGGGTTTGGGAACTGTCATCACACCCTCACTTCAGAAAGAAAAACCCACTGACACCCACAGAAATTTCTAAGGATAGTCTAGTGGCAGCTAGAAGTAGGAAATAAAGGTGAGAAAGGTGGCTGAGGGAGAAGGGTTGGTAGGCTAGAGGGGTTGGTTGTTAGCATAAAAGTTACTTGTCCTGCCTCCATGGTTCAGTAACCACCTGGATTTTCCTACTTCAGCACATAAGCATTTCATGATCACAGAGATAAGCCAGAGGTTGCTGCATAGCATCTATGTACTCTCAACTCAAAGCTCCCATCAATGTCCAAGGAGCCTGGGAGGTGAAAGCACAGCACAGCACAGCACAGCACAGCTGAACCACTCTAGTGGAATCCAAGCACAGCAGCTTGTCAGGACACTGGCATTTCAAAAGGAGGACTTCAAAAAAATCTTGACATATATTAGAAGCCTCCAACATTCAGCTATAGTTAAATCAGTGTTTGATATCTCTCAATTACAGAACCACGAAGAGTTATCAAGGTTGGAAGAGACCTCCAAGATCATCAAGTCCAACCATCAACCTTTCACCATTACCTAAAACCATGTCCAAGAAGACACATCATACTGTCTCTCACTTTTCCCAGGAGCACAGACTACAGTCTTCCTTCCCTTCCTCTTTCCTTCCCCAATCCACTCTTTCAATACTGCCTATATTCCTCCAACCCATTTTAGCCGATAATGTGAAGATAAGAACACAAGCAGCAATCAAAATCCCTGTCACCATCCCTGGAGGGATTGAAAAGCCCTGGAGATGTGGTGCTGAGAGCCATGGTGCAGTGGTGCCCTGGCAGTGCTGGGTTCACAGTTGGACTCCATGATCCAAAAGGTCTTTTCCAACCTACACAATTCCATGATTCTAATATCCACTTTGATGTTTCCCTTCTGCTGAATGGCAGCAGAATTGGGAAGCATTTTGGCATATGCTGATCCATTATTTTTTCCTCATGAAGCTTTCAAGCCTTGATCCCCAACACTCTTTCTGCAAACTCACTCAGAGAGATCAGCAGCTGCAGGATGTAGCTCTGCCACGAAGGATGTTGAGGTGAGATTCCTCCCCTCACCTACCCATATCCCCACTCCAGAAAGGAGAATTCAACTTTCTGTTGCCATTTTTCCAAACCATAATGAGGTCTCAGGACAGAAATCTTACTACTAGAGTACCTAGCATGAGGAAAGAAATAAAATCTTCCTCCCAAACAAACTAAGACTAGAAAGAACCATGAAGTCAAGCAGCCTAGATCCCTCCAAAGCCCCTCTCTGAGTGTGGCCTTTCAGGGTGACATTTCTGCACCAAGCTGCTCTTCTGTCTGACCTAGAAAAGAAATCCTTATCCTCAGTGCCCCATCCAAATCAGCTGTTCTTTTCCCAGCATGAGGATGGGAAATAAGCTATAATTGTCCTGTTTGCTGAGAAGCAAAGGGAAAACACAGTGTATTATGAAAATTACAGGCAAACCTTCACTGTGACAGCTCAGCTCCCATGTCCTCTGCATGCCCTACTAATGGCTCCAGACTGCTGAAAAAAAGGTCACAGTGCTCCAGGCAGTATGAAATAGTTGCTTAAACCTAGAATTGCAGGAAGGCACACAGATCTGCATCTTCTGAAGACAAAAAACCCCATCTTTGGAATGAAAAGGAAAGACAGAGCCCATGCTCATGGGCACAGAATGCATATAGTGAAGGCAAGGTGCAAGTGAATGTAGAGCTACAAGGCAGGAGCCTGAAGGTGCAGCAGTCCTTAGCTACAAGACTAAAACATCACTTGCAGATTTAGCATTTCCATTTCTTTCTCTCTGCAAAATACAATTCTTCAGTATTTGGGGGTAAAAGCCCACCTGTTTCTTCCTACATTAAGTGTTACTGATTCCCTGCAGCATTCCTCTGTGCCCTCTAAATCTCCTACATTCCTGTACATGATGACCTTAGACATCTACTTTGTCTGCTCTTCACCCTCCCACCTCAGCAAACCACTGTGGACATTTTGTAAGGGTAGGAAACAGTTTGTGAACTATTCTTGAGTCAACAAACCACATAACTATCTCAAAGCACTGCACTTCTGCCATGCCCCTTGTCCTCCAACTGAAAGCTCTCATTTGGGGAAACAGATAATCCTGAAGTATTTCATGGGGAAAGTCATTTTGAATAAGCTTTTATTCCTTAATTCTTGCTCCAATGATCTTTATTTACCCTTGTGTACAAAAAGAAATTCCTTCATTAAACACTTGTGCCAAGACCAAGGACCTCCAACACCAATTACCAACTACTTATGCAACTACCAGCTCCTTAAGGGCTTGTCCACTACTGTTAGTAACTTACTCATGGTGGAAAAACTTAAGACTCAGTAACAGGCCCTAGCAAAGGAGTATGACTACTGGTTCCAGCTGCAGAAGTTGTAATGTGCAGAGTGTAAAAGGATCTGGCCACCAAATAATTCAGAAGTTAGCTAGCTGGAACAGGCATTGTACCTGGGCTTGGTAAAGCTACATCTAATGTCTGGCTGACAAAACATTCTTCCAAAGGCTGTGTCCTGCAGTGCTGTAAGAAGCAATCAAGGATTAAGTTCTCATTTCACAGCTCTGGCAACAGAATGCAGATATTTAGCAAGGTGAAACACATACCAGACACCATCAGTTATCCCTTTTATCCAAATAAATTGTGTCAGACTAAATCCCACCATGTATTTCCCTGCCAACCACTCTCCTGGGCTCTGGACTCTGGCCAACGACTCATTCACTCTTGCCAGCTCTCATGGTGTCCCATGGCAAGGCAAAGAAGTGTTTGCAATGAGGATACAATTCCCACCCTAAAGCAGACCAACTAGAGACTAGTCCTAGTACTCTTTGGGGTAATCACAAATACCAGTCCAGGCTGGGGCTGAAGAGCAGCTCTGTGGAGAAGGACTTGGGGGAACTGGTGGGGGAGAAGCTGGAGCTGAGCTGGCAATGGGAGCTCCCAGCACAGAAGCCAACCCTGGCCTGGGCTGCAGCCCCAGCAGCGTGGGCAGCAGGGCAGGGAGGGGATTGTGCCTCTGCTCTGCTCTAGGGAGACCTCAGCTGCAGTGCTGGGGCCACCTCTGGAGTCCTCAGCACAGCACAGACATGGAGCTGGGGGAGCAGGTCCTGAGGAGGCCATAGAAATGATCTGAGGGCTGGAAGCTCTCTGTTGTAAGGAGAGGCTGAGAGAGTTGGGGTTGTTCAGCCTGGAGAAGAGAAGGCTCCAGGCTTCTTGCAGCCTTTCAGTACTTAAAGGGGCCTAGAAGAAAGATGAGGACAGACTTTTTAATAGAGCCTCTTGGGACAGGAGAAAGGGTGATGGTTTTAAAGTGAAAGAGAGAAGGAAGGAATTGTTTCCACTGAGGGCGGTGAGAGCCTGTCCCAGGCTGCCCAGAGAGGTAGGAGATGTCCCATCCCTGGGACCATCCCATGTCAGGTTGTTTGGGAGTGTGAGCAACCTGCTCTGATTGCAGATGTCCCTGCTGACCTTTAAAAAGGTCAAACCAACACAAACCTTTCTATGGTTCAGTGATTCTGATTAGGCATCTAAAAAGTGCAAACCTGAGTCCTCCAATCTATCACCAACTTGTATCACATCTATGAAACAATGTCTGAACAGGAGCTGCAGGGCTCTCAGACACCTGATGAGTAAGTTACACCCTGCAGGTTTTCAGCAGATTTGACTAAGTCTCTCAGAGGGAACTGAGGTAAATCCAACAGCTCTGGCAGCAAACCTTTCCCCAGCAGCTTTGAAGCAACTGCAGGCCAAGGTCAGAGGCTGAATCTGCAGCAGCTGCCAACCAGATTTCCTCCTTCCTCACTCTTATCACTAATTACTTCTAAGAGCTTCCCACAAGCAACACCATCCACTCACTTCCTGCACCACTCTTAAACACAGAGCTCTTTATCTCCCCAGCATGCCTTTTCTTTTGAAATCCCTTTCAACACCTCTCCCTCCCAAAAGAAATCCAAAAGGCAACCCCAAAAGGAGCCTGAAATCCTTTCACAATACAGTTTCTGGTGCAAAATCAGTTTATGATTGTAGATATTAAAAAAAAAATCCTTTTTAGGACATGCAGTTCAGGGCAATTAAAAGTTCTTTGTATGTTGAGGTGCCCTGTGCTGCAAGAATGCAAGTCCCCAGCTACTTAAGTACCTACCTCAGCACTTATAAAGCATAAAGGATCTCAAAACAGGGAAAACAGGACACAGAGCAGGGAACCACAGAGCTGGCTAACAAGAAATATTGCAGTAAGGCTATGTTTGAGTGAGTCTTCACATAGCCACACTGAATTGACATCTAACAGCAGGACAGAGCCTGTGTTAGTTGTAATTCAAAGCTCAGGACTTTCTTCTGGACTAAAGCATCTATGATGTCCACCCTGGCTGATGAGAACAGTTGTTAGGCTCTTCTGGGAACTTGGCCATAATAAACTTGGCTTTCTAGAAAGTCCAAGTGAAGAGAACAATCCATCACCCAGAAACTGAGACCTGGGTGCTGGTTCCCATTGCCAGGAATGATTAATACAAAATTCACACTCAGACACTGCAGAAAAATGTAGCAGTAGCTCTGCTCTCATCACTGACCACCTGCTGTAGCCCTGTAAAATATTCATTTGTTAAAGCAATGCCCTAGAAGAATTTGCCCTTGGACTAGTTTGTGGTCTGGTGGTACCTGGGTGGTTTTCACCTTCATAGAACTCACAGAGCAGAATTTTCTGTCAAGTGTCACCAGCCAATTCTGCTACAAAGCACTGTGATTAAAGAAGGGGGAAAAAACCCTAACAAGCCAGAAAAGCAATCACTTTTCCTTGCAGTCTGATGAAATTTCTTGCTCATACTTGCAAATTCTTCACCTAACTTAGCAACTTTTGTAAATAACTCTACTACCACTAAAAAGTCCCATCACTAAAAGCAAATGCTGCCTAATTTCTGCCCCAAGTGAATGCTGACCTAGCCTATGTTTGATGTAGGTTCTGTTATGTTTTGGGGACAATATTCTCTGCAAAAAGCTGAAACTCTGACAGTGCAGAAACCTAAAACAAGAAGAAAAGTCAACTCTAACCTAAACTTTGAACTGCTGTTTACCTCCTGACACTGCTCTTTTGTTCCACAGTAGCCACCAGCTGGTTTCACTTAAGCTTCTCTTTTCCTTTTCCAACAATCTCTTTGGGAGACAAAGGGTGGTACTTGCCCTGTGGAAAAGTGTTTAATATTTTGTGGTCTCAGTGATTATTTCCATGATAGTTATCATAGTTCAGATCCACAGCTCAGGAGCCATTCATTTTCCTGAAAAGCACACATAAAGGTGACATCAAATAAACTTGCCAGCTCCTGAGGCCAAGTTTGCATTGCAAAGAAGCTATTTTAAGTCTGCTGGTGTAGCCTACACAGCAAGTTGCTGCTATTCATAAACAGTGATGAGATGTAAGGCTTTCATGTGCACTGAAAGGAGCCAAATGATGGTTTCTGCTGAATTCTGGCTTTGAACTTCCAGATTGCCTGCTGCTTGTCTCTTCTAACTGAAATGCCTTGCTTTTAGATGCAACTTCTTGCCTGCTTGACTGCCATTCAGATGGGACTGCATGTGCAAAAGCACTTTATGTGCCACAATCTTGATTTAATAGCCTTCAGACAGTAATAAAAGCAGATGTTTCTACATGCAGCTCAAGAAGCCCTTTCAATTATTTTGTTCATACACATTAGCAAGAAAAGCATGATTTTTGCTAATGCCAAAGCAAATGTAGAGGCTAGAAATGTGCTGAGTGGCACCTGCAGTTACTCCTGACTTTCAAAGAGCAGTTATGAATATCTAGGTTGAGGAATAGGAAGATCCAGGAATTTTAACAGATGAACAGGACTGCTTTACTCTCAAACAGTCTGAAGTAACTGCCTTCATCATCACCCATATCTTGTCTCTAAATCCAAAAGACAACAGAGCTGGGAGATGTCCCATCCCTGGAACCATCCCAGGTCAGGTTGGCTGAGGCTCTGAGCAACCTGACCTAGTTGAAGAGGAACCTGCTGACTGCAGGAGACTTGAACTAGGTGACCTTGAAAGGACCCTTCCAGGCCAAAGCATTCTGTGATTCCATGATTATGAAGCAGGTTGTAACCAAAAAGATGACATGCCTTCCTAGGGAAATAGGGGGATAATAATGAAGCTTCAACATTACAAAGGTGCAAGCAGAGAAGCTCCATGGGCTGCAGCTGCAGTTCTTTACAGTTAGACCATGGACATCAGTTACTCTGAGCTGCCATTTCTATGGAGACCTTTTCCTGACTGTAACTCCCCCAAACAGTGCAGAAGGACCAACTCAGTTGTGTGTTACTTCCCCACAAAACAAAACCCCCAAATATATACACTAGTTGCTTAAGAGAACATTAACTTTAATGCCTAACCTCTGTTTTGGAGGGGGTTAGGAGTGGGAACAGGAAGGAGAGCTCTCTGTCAGGGAGGAAGGAAAGTTATTGCATAAATATGTCCTAGTAGTCCTGTTAAAAATAGACTACAGGGTATTTGTGGATTAGCTGTTCCACAGAGCTCACACTTTGCCTAACATCATCTAGACATAAAAGCAAGAACAATCCCAAAACTGATTAGTTGACAAAGAAGTTTGCTCTACAGCACCAGCTAAAGAGACAAACTGAAAATCTCCAGCACAAGGGGAAGGGCTGACACGTAGCTAACATTCCCTAACTGAAGAGGGCAAGGGGGGAAGAATCAACAGCCAAAATGACCTCTGAGAGTTACCACATGTAGACATGATGGTAAAATCACTTCAAACAGCCCTGCATCTCCTTGCCTTTCCCAGAGTCCTGACTCTAGCTGGCACTAGTATCACACCCAAGCCATGGTGGCAGTGCTTGGAGGCAGAGTGAGAAAGAACTGAAGTTATTTAGCTCTTATACCATCTACAAATGCTTTTCAATCTTTTTTCCCCCCTACTTAAGAGAACCATAACAATTTCCTAAAGGACCTGTGAGCCCCAAAGGAACAAATTTAGGTTCACAGACCCTGGGCTTCCTTTCTTCTTGCAGGTCCTGCAGTGATACCCACGCCCACCTCCCACAGTCAGTCCTAAAAACCCAGGTTGAAACCAACTCCTTTTGGATGTTGCAAAGTTCTCCTCCTCCTCCTGCCAACAAGAAAGGAGAAAGAAGAAGTTGTTCATTTGCAGGCAGGTTGGGAGACTGTCCAAGGTCAGCTGCCCTAGGATGAAGCCTGTGCTTGCAAAAGAAACAATTTGTTAACACTTGTTTTCCCTACAACACAGCTCTGAAAGCAATGAGGAAAAGAAATCTCTCTCCCCAGCACTGTTTATTTAGCAAAGGGAAAATACCTCATAGCTTACTTTGATAAAAACCACTTAACAGATGTGAAATTAGTATCAGGCTTCCAGATAAAAGCCTGTGGACATCATAAGAACTAACTATAACAGCTGACAAAGTACAGAAGAGAAAAGAGAAGCAAAGAGAGATTCATACAAAGATCAGATCACATGTTCCCAGCTGAGTGAGTTCCTCAAAAATCAGGCTTCAGCACATGCCTTCTTGTTGTCCTCAGCTACTGCTGTGAGTTCTTTATGGACACAGGCTTGATTTGAACAGATGAGCTAATTTATCCAATTTCTGGGTTATTCAACCATTTTTGGAAGCACTTTTAATTATGAGCATCCAATTCTCAGCCATGCATACACAGCTCTTTACAGAAACCTCTAGTGCCTTATGTTGTGCCTACATTTAGCAAAGCACCTAGAAAAGACAAAGCCCACTCAAAGTTATCCCTTTCTCTACTGCTCTCAGTTTTCTCTTCCATTAGATGTATGCTTGCCAACCCCAGCAGAATGAGAGGTGATGTTTCTAGAACCATTACAGGTGATCCAGTGTACAAAATGAGCTTCAGATGTGGTCAAGATATTTGACAACATTTAAAAGAGACCAACTCTGAGACATAACAAGCTCATGTGGCTTCTACACCACACACCTGCACCATTCTGCCTACTCTGTCTGCCTCTAAATGTATGAAACTAAGCATATGCAGAAAATATCAAACAACTTGTACCTATATAGATTATATAAATAAAAATCTATGTATTACTATGTATATTCAGATACATACAGCAGAATGATGACAGCCTTCAGGCAAGCCAATTCTGTCCCTCCATCAGCTTGACAGTATTCCTTTAACCTCATTACTGTTCTGCAGCCAGTATAACAAACTAGACAAGATGTCTAATTATCATAATTTAGGCATTCTGGCTTATAAAATCCCCAAGTGCTCATTCATGCAGCTGATTGAATAAGTCTGTCCAAGCATAACCACAAACACAGAAAAGATGCTGCATGTTCAGTTTGGTCATTTGATGCTACAAAGACAGGACAGAGTGATAAAATTCCTCTCTACAGGTATTGCAGCAGCAGTTATTACCATGGTAGAATTGTCCATGCTCTTGGAATGTGTACTCCATGATTTCACAACTAGCTCCCATAAAAATAAAGTCAAAATTCAAGGTGTTGTTTTAAGCACAGGATGAAGAAAAGATGTTTAAAGAGTGTCACTGCTAAGTCTTCACATGTAATTTCTTTTGCTGAAGTGAAAAGCAATACAAGCTTCTTCAGATAAGGAGGGCACTGGACCATCTGTGGCAGGAAGAAAGGCTGAGAGCCCTGGGGCTGCTTAGCCTGGAGAGGAGCAGCCCCAGAGAGGAGCTGCTCAATGCTTAGCAAGAGCTGAAGGCTGGGGGCAAGAGGCTGGGGCCAGACTCTGCTCAGTGGTGCCCAGGCCAAGGAGCACTGGGCACCAACTGGAACCCAGGAGGTTCCACCTAGAACATGAGGAGAAGCTTGTTTGGTGTGAGGGTGTTGGAGCCCTGGCCCAGGCTGCCCAGAGAGGTTGTGGAGTCTCCTTCTGTGGAGAGATTCCCAAGGCAGCTGGAGGTGATCCTGCTTTAGAAGTGGGGTTGGACTAGATGATCTCCAGGGGTCTCTTCCAACCCCTGCCATTCTGGGATTCTTACCATGCTTTACTTAAGAGCAATGCACAGTGGAGTCTGCAAGGTTTGCCCTACCAACAGGAGTTATCACTCCTAAAACACACACAGAATGAGCAGAGGATAATGCATGTTTGCTGGCAACCTCTCCTGCCTCTAGTTATGTAGTGTTGGATTGAGGGGGAGACAAAAATGCATTGCTGCTATTCTGCTGGCTACAGTGACCAGGAAATCAGTCTCTGGTGAATAAAGCACTTTAGATAAGTAGCACACCTATAAATCAAAGGGATGATGGGAGAGCATCTGTCCAGTTCACTCTCTCTCTCCACCCCAAATAGACAATCCATAAACCAGCATTTGTGCAAGATTGCAGCAGCATGTAGGAATGCAGCTTCACCTTGAGAAGGACTGATATGAGTGTCCAGGCACTGGTGCTACATGCTTTGGGGTAGAACTGTGATACCAAAAGGAGACAAGCTTTTGAACCTCAAGAGGCAGAGAGTTGGAAAGAATCCAGACAGACACTTGGCCCACAGAGAAGAGCTTCCAAACACAGTTTGTCTTTGGCTGTATGTTCAAATCAAGTACCTGAAGAAACCCTCCCTTGCTTATACATCTTTTTTCCCCTTGAACTTTGATTTTCCCACCAGCAATTTAATGACTGAATGCTCCCAGAGGAAGAGTTTGGTTGTACAATTCCAAACAGGCAGGTTTCCATTTATTGTTCCACAGAATGAGAGGAAAAATCTTGCCTCTCCAAGGACAACACAGCATTTCAAACATTCTATTTGCCTGCCAGAGTTGAAAGGGAAAGAAATCTGGTTCAAACATGACTTGCAAAAAGAAAGGAAGAGCAAATATGTTACAGGCTTAAAGCTGGATTGTAAGAGCTTGCCTGAAAGGTTGCCAAGGCTGCAGTTCCCCACAGCTTCTTCATCAGAAACACACATTATAAACTTGAGGAATACCTAAGGTGATATTTTTAGCTGCCATGCAGTTGTAAGTAAGGTTCTGATACTGAAAGAGAGATTTTAGAACTTCCAAGGTCCTCAGGGACATGGTGTAAAATTTCTGGGGGTGTCCTGTGCAGAGACAGGAGTTGGACTCCATGATCCTTGTGGCTCCTTTCCAACTCAGGATGTTCTGTGACTCTATGACTCAAAACAAATTCATTTCAGTAATGAGACATGGATCTTAACATACAAAATATCCCAGTCCTATGCTAAGGACTGTCTCTTCCACTTCCAAACCTCTCCATGAGCTCCCCACATCAACAAGCAAACCAAGAGAATTAAGAAACAAAGGAGAAGCAACTGAAGCCATTTCACACTATTGCCTGAAAACTCTGGGACAAAAGACTAGCTGGTTTATATCATGGGAACAAATCTTTTTCTGAATGATCCCAATAAAATCCCAGAATGAAAAATGCCACAGCAAAGAGCAAATATGCAAGGCCACAGGACAGAAAATGGTCTTGCTTTTACAGAATGACTACTGCAAAAGAAAGCAAAAAGCCCTAATCTTCAAATTTCAAAGGGTAGAAATCAAAATTCTGGGGTTTTTGGGGGGTTTAACTGAATAGAAAGCATTACTCTACCAACGTGCACCTCACATTTCTGCCAAGGAATCTGCAACAGTAACACTCCATGGCAATAGGGAACCCAAATGAGAGCAGCAATCATCCTCAGCCAAAATCTCCAGGGTATCCAAACAGTCTGGAGTGCCAGCAGATTAGCAGCCAGTATCAGTAAACAAGTGGCCTAAGGCAGAATGGAGAATAATTAATCAGCAGCACTCAGGGCTGCAAGGAAATATCCTTCTCATTTCAAACAAGCCAAGTGCTCCCTGTTTACCTTTCAGCTTGCAGGATTCACAGTTCAAGGGAGCAATGGGAAACCAGCATCACTTTGTTGCTGACACCACACTTGTTATCAGCAGCTCATCTTCCATTCTGCTAAGCAGCCTGAGATGATCAGACCTAAGATTTCTAGCTGCATCACATCCTCAAGCACTGCTAATTAAAAACCTGATCAACCAGAAGCAGCTCTTCTGAGGCAGCAATTCCTGAGATAAACACACATCCATTGTTGGGAGAAAGATGAGTTTAGTTTCCCTATGGCATAACCCAGGAGGATCTCACACAGGCAAACTCCTGGGCAAAGCATTCAGAGGGGATCCTTAATAAAGATGCTTTAAATCCCAAAGCACTGAAGCCATAGAAAGTGAGTGTTTACAGGAAGGAACCTGCTCTTCTTGGATCTCCCTGCTCTGGAAGCAAAAGTCACTTTGAAGTTCTCTATGGCTGTGTTGTTTCAACTGTTAAAGGGCAAAATAAACCTTCCAGGGGGTTACAATAAAACTCCAAGACTTGCAGCTATTTTAGAGCTGCAGGGAGAAATGTCAGGCAGTAGACAACACTGTCACATACTCTCTTCTCCCCACTGATCCCATTAACCAAGTTACTGGTGAGTAACTCACAGCTATGTACTTCACAGTTATTTGAAAGCTAAAAGCATCTGGGGTCACATGAGGGAGGTAACATCAGGCTAGAGAAACTGTGCCCACTAAAAGAGGGAGATCCACCCAAGAAGACAGGAGATGCTGTTTGCTGATGCTTTGTAAGAAGTACTCAAGGTTGGGGTTGGCCTTCTGGAACTTCAACAAAACATCCTGCACTCAGCAGTTCATGGATGGAAAAGTGCAACTCAGAATCCCAGCATGGTGGGGGTTGGAAAGGACCTCTGGGTCTTCTTCCCAAATAACAAGTGCTAGGACAAGAGAAGATGGCCTCAGGTTGCACCAAGGGAGGTTTAGGTTGGATATTAGGAAAAATTTCTTCCCTGAAAGGGCTGTCCAGCCCTGGAAGAGGCTGCCCAGGGTGGTGGTGGAGTCACCATCCCTTGGAGGGATTGAAAAGCTATGGAGATGTGTTTCTGAGGGACATGGTTTAGTGGTGATTTGGTAGTGTTAAGTTAATGGTTGGACTCAATGATCTTGGAGATCTTTTCCAACCTTAATGATTCTATGATCATCACACAAACACACCACTGTCTTTGGCTCACCAAAAGGTAATTCTGCCAGCAGGACACCAGTGATGCAAAACATAGGCAGTATCCCTAAAAACCTAACACCCTTTTTTGCTCTGCCTGCCCATTCCCACATCTTCCCAAGTCCAAATAACTTGGATTTATGCACAGCCTGATGCAAAGAAACAGATATTCCACTCTGACCAAGCCAACAGTTTGCTTCCCCATGTTTGCACATCATGTTCCCCAGATGAAAGGGAAAGGAGAAGACTGGGAAGAGCAAAAGAGGCACCTCCTGAACAAGCCTCTGGTTTGCAAGTACAGAAAACACTTACAATGGATTCTTCTTCATCCTCTGCAGTGACCACAGGCCCTCTATCTCTACAGAACATGTGGCAGCAGATAACTGTCTAGTTTGACAAGTTTGCTTTGTGTTGAGAGCATGTCTCAGTCACCATGCTCTTCCTGGTCAAAGGCAACACCATGGCAACAGTGCAAGGTCACTCTAAAGGGAGTTTTCAAGGGCATTTTGGGGTCCCTTCCCATCTGCCACTCACATACCTTTAACAGGAGGATATGAGATGGGGAGGAAATCCTCCCCCTTCCCCAGAATTCAGATGCATTGTCCAAATGATTTTTTTTTTCCTTACAATGTTGACCATTAAGCAACAGGAAAATAAAGGTATAAAGGAGCTGTAGAGGAGAAGCTATCACTTGAATATGTTCAGCAATGAAAAAGATTCCCTACAAAGCATCAATGGCAAGAGACTCATGTGGGAATAGGCTGGAATTCAAATAAGAAAATGGAGATCTCCTTTTAAGGAAGAACAAAGATCTCACACTGTATTCCTAAGATTCTAACTCCTAACATCCAGCCTTTGTTACTGTGTTCTAAAGGAACTGGCATTTTAAAAGGTCTTCAAATAACAATTAAATAGCCCTTTAGGAACTATCCCAAAAGTCAGGCAAGATCTTCCCCAAATGACTGAAGAAAATAGTAATAATAATAATAAAAAAATAATTAAAAATAAGATCCTTGATGGTTTAGGAGAAAGGATCATGGGAATTACCCCAGGCACAGTGAGAAGGCATCAGGGCAGTATGGGTTTGCAGATAAGCTATCCACAAGAGAGGAAAAGCTGCATGCCTGTCATTAGTGCCCAACCCAGACACCACCATCAGTGATCACATCATCATTACAAATGCAAATATTCCAAGGAAGCTCATGAGGAGAGTTGAAGATACCTGTGCTAACCATCTAACCAGACCAGACTACATGCTATTTTAACTGAGTAATACAGAAGATGATTTAGGTTTAGCATTGGGGCAGTTAACTGAATTCAAGAAATGATGCAATGAGGAAACTTCATTTTTGCCCTCCAGAAACTGAAGCTACATCCACACTTACTGATGTAGGAGAAAAAACACAGCCCCACCTCCTCCCCATAGGAAATATAACTTACCAAAAAAAGTAATAACTTGTATCTTCAAGGCCAAGTTGGATGGGGCTTTGAGACCTGAGCTAGTGGAAGGTGTCCCTGCCTATAGCAGAGAGGTTGGAACCAGGTGACCTTTAAAGGTCCCCTCCTACCCAAACTGTTCTATGATCTTGCCAGTAACCTCTCACAAATTAAGTTACCACTAAGTGCTGACATCATTACTCCCTTGAAATGGAATCTGTCTCTCACTTTCAAACATATTAATGATGGATACAATTATACAGTGACAGTTAGTATTTATATTGAGTCAGCTCAGTTATCTCAGTAAGGTGTTTCCAAATTCTACCACTCTGAATAAGGTCACTCTTCAACAGTATACAAACAACTTCTGATTTTACTCCTCTACAGAGCTACATTAATATCTAATATCCTAATATCCAACCCAAACCTCCCCCCTGGCACAACTTGAGGCTGCTTCCTCTTGTCCTACCACTTTTTCCTTGGGAGAAGAGACCAACCCTCACCTGGCTCCAACCTCCTTTCAGGGAGGTGGAAAGAGTGAGAAGGTCTCCCCTCTGAGTCTTTTTTTCCCCCCAGACTAACCAAGCCCAGTTCCCTCTGCTGCTCCTCACCACACTTGTGCTCTAGACCCTTCACCAGCTTCATTGCCCTTCTCTGGACACACTCCAGCACCTCAATGTCCTTCTTGGAGTGAGGTGCCCAAACATAAAAACACCCCAGACATCTAGACATAGCCCTGGGCAGCCTAGAAGATCCTTCTTCAGCAGGAGAGTTGAATCAGATGACACTCAGAGGTTCCTTCCAGCCTCAACCAGTCTGTGACTCTACATGTACCTTATCCATTGTTGATTTTATTTCCTTATCTAGTGATAAGGACTTACCATTAATCTGTGATAGTGATTCAAATTTAGGATGCCTGACTTTCCACTTGTGCCCATTTTGTGTGTGTGTGTGTGTGTGTATTAACTCTATGGTTTTCAAAGTAGTCACTCCTGATCTGAAAATGTCTAAACAAGATAGGAACCAAGCCAGAATTACACTGAAATACCTGAGTCCCCCCTGCATGGAGCTTATGAAACATATTTATAGATGGTTAAACAAACCTAGTATAATTATTTTCCTCCCAGTATATATGTTGGTGTTCAGGCTACTGGTAAACCTTGTAAACTGGGTAACCTTAATGCCAATGCACAAGACCAATACACTAGATAAGGAAATAAAATCAACTTTATCTTATTACACTTTATCTAGTGTACATTACTATGTTTAAGACTGCCATAAGTAAGCCTGCCATCACTGCAACAGCAATCTTAAACCATCCTGGAACCTTGTTCCCTCTCAAATGTCCAACACAGAGCCAGGCAGCTAACCTCCCTGCTGAGCAAAACAACCTGTGCAAGAATCTCAGCAATGGCCTTGGGAAGGGGGGTTGCTCAGCTGGGAAAGTACCACCTAAGAAAACTGAAGAGAGACCAAAAGCATAGCCAAGGAAGAGAAAGGTATGAGGAAATGTTGGACTACAAAGCATATAGTATTGGTAGGTCAAAGGGCTCACACAGTTTCACAAGGAGCTGTACCAGGATACACATCACATGATACCAGTTTCACCTTGCATCACCTTCACAGGTAGAACACCTCACTACCTACCCATGACAGTGTTTATTGTCACCAGAGATTGGCTCATGGAGGACTATCCTATGCCTGCCCCCTAATCCATTTCCAAGTGCTGCACTATTTACTCAGCATACAGAATCATGCTTACTCTTCATTGGTCATACTCCTGTATTACACAGTGTGAACCTATGATGGTTCTACTCATCTGTGTAGTCCTTGTGTTGGAGTATCATGCTGTGAAGGACTTGCCAGTGCTGTTCCTGCAATTCATTGAATCCTAGAATGGCCCAGGTTGGAAGGGACCTTAAAGATCATCTAGCTCCAACCCCCCTGCCATGGGCAGGAACACCACCCACTAGCCCAGGTTGCCCAGGGCCAAATCCAACCTGGCCTTGAACACAGCCAGGGATGGGGGCAGCCACAACCTCCCCTGGGCAACCTGTTCCAGTGCCTCAGCACCCTCTGGGTAAAGAATTTCTTCCTAAGATCCAATCTAAATCTTCCTTCCTTCAGTTTGAAGCCATTCCCCCTTGTCCCATCACTTTCCAGCCAGGCAAAGAGTCTCTCTCTCCCCTTTAGGTACTGGAAGGCTGTTGGAAGGTCCCCCCACAGCCTTTTCTTCTCCAAGCTGTACAAACCCAACTTTCTCAGCCTAGATTTGATTAAACCCTTTGCAGCAGCAAAGAAAGATCTAGAGGTGACAGGAAGAGATCATTACTGCATGCAAAAACTCTGCAGAGAGCAGTTGCACAGCCTGGAGAGAAGCAAGGCTGCAAGGTCTGAGCATGAAGTGACTGCAGAACCTATTTGCTGTTGTGGGCAGTACAAAATCTAAGTGGGTTAGCTTGTAGGCAGCAGATACACTTCTAAAGTCTCAGCTGGTACATATGTGGTTTCAGCAGATGAGTAAAGCAACCAGATAATTGCTTCCTCCCAGAACCAGCCTCATTTCTTTCTTCTCTACCTCAAAATTTGCATAGGCATTTTCTTTGTCTTTGGGCTTCTTGGGCTTTTTTTGTGGTTGTTTTTTTGGGAGGGATATTTGGTGATTGGTTTTTTTTTTTGTCTTCACACCTCTGAAGTATTTCTTTTTCTGCTCAGCACACTGTAATTCCCCCTTCCCATGATACCATGGCTGCAAATTCTGCAAAGTCATTAGCTCTAGCTGCATTTTCAGGGAGAAACCAGAACTGCTTGGGCCACCAGATGAAGCTTGGCTGGTGACAAATACCAGCCAAAGAGGTCAGAAGGGTAGAGACAAGAACCTTCATACCAGGAAAAGACTGGACAGAAGAATAAACCCATTTATAATGTCACCTTTGGTCAGTTATTCATATTGGGAAGCATCTTTGTAAGTAATTACATTTGTTACCAAGTAGAAATAAAATTCAGATCATAAATACATGCTTAAAGAAGATCCAGAGAGCTGCAAGTGCTCATCACTGAAGGACTTTTCAGATAAAAGCTGGGTGGATATCCTGTTGCTTCATTTCATTTATCTGAGCCACACAGCAAAGCTACAATCTCTGAAGAAGAGAACAAAATGCTGGCAGAAGGCTACCAACCCTGAGGAGAGAAACAGAAAATGGCATTGTGCTTCCCAAAAGGCTGGAAATGAAAAGAGGACAAGTAGCCTGAGAGCCTCAGACAATGCACATTGAGACATGGGGTTTCTTTACATCACTCTCCCAATATAGAAGCCCTGAGTTCTGGTCCAAGAGAGATATCTGACCTAATGAATTAGATATCAGCACAGGAAGCTTCCTGCTTAAAAGAAACAACCAAAGCAAAACACAAAACAAAACCCAAACCCCAAAAAGCCCCAAGACAGCAACAAAAGAAACCAACCTAAACCCCACCCTCCTCAAACCATATTTGAAATACACATAATATGAGTCTGTTAAACTTCTTAACTGCCTTAATCTGTTTTTATGGCTACCCCTTTCTTCTGGAGGACATTTAAGATTAAACTCCAAAGTTGTGATGTCAGATGAATATGATTAGAGATCAGAGGAAAATACAAGAGATTATTTCTTGCCATCCAACATGACTGATTAGCAACAGCTAGGATCACTTTGGGCTGAACAACTCAACACACTCTTTGCTGCAGTCATTTGAGACTGTGTAGATGTATCCCTCAAGCTACTTTGAAACAGATAGTCTGAATATTCAAAGCTTTGGGCTCTGCGGAGAAGGTGCTTAGATGCCACATGATATTATCAGGGATTGTAAGGTCTGCACTTGATGGTCAAGTAGACAATGGAGATAATATCACACAGGCTCCTGAATTCCTGAGGGTTTGGAGAACAAGAACATAAAACCTGCCAGAATTTGGTTCCTAAATTTCTGGTGGGCTTGCTATGAGAAGTGAAGAAAGGGAGCAACCTTGTACACCTTAATGTCTTATAGTCACTGTCCTGAGGAACACTGAAGGAGTTTTGGGGGTTATTTGTGTGCCTCAGTTTGAGGTAACTTGACTTTTTTTTGCTGTGGTGGTGATTTCAAAACTTCAAGAGATGCCACTGTCACACTTGATGCTCCATTCCATGGAAGGGGGTTAGCCTGAATTTGCCACCATCTTCCAAGTAAAGTTGGAATAAACACTGCTGAATGCAGAGGAAATTGTTTCTCTGTATCTTTGATTTCAAGCTCTTACAGTAAGAAGGGAAAATTGCCCTTGCTGTAGCACCTCTGGATTTCCTTTAATAGTTGATGTTCTTTTACCTATTTTAATTTCAGCAGTCTCCTATGAGGAGAAATCAACAATCAGCATCTCAGAGGTATTTTTGGGTTTTGTTTTCCATGAGCTAGGTCTACAGGAATGCAGCATCTGCTGCTCTTGCATGGGCAGCACCCTTCCCTCTGGGCTGGAATGTCTGTCCTTCCTGCAGAGGAGCTATGGAGGTAGGGCTGGTTATGGGCAACTCTGGGAAGTCACACTAAATGGTTTTGGTGGTGGTGTTGCAGTTTTAGAATTCCCAAACTATTCTCCCCTGGCTCTGATTTACATTAAAATAAGTTGTGGTTTTGTCCATTCTTTTGGTACAGAGCAGAACAAAGTCCAGACTGCTGGAGAGAGTCCAGCAGAGGCTAGGAAGATGCTGAGGGCACTGGAGCATCTCTGGCAGGAGGAAAGGCTGAGAGCCCTGGGGCTGCTTAGCCTGGAGAAGAGCAGTCCCACAGGGGAGCTGCTCAATGCTGAGCAAGAGCTGAAGGCTGGGGGCAAGAGGCTGGGGCCAGACTCTGCTCAGTGGTGCCCAGGGACAGGCCAAAGGGCACTGGGCACCAACTGGAACCCAGGAGGTTCCACCTGAGCAGGAAAAGAACCTTGTTTGGTGTGAGGGTGTTGGAGCCCTGGCCCAGGCTGCCCAGAGAGGCTGTGGAGTCTCCTTGTGGGGAGAGATTCCCAAGGCAGCTGGAGGTGACCCTGGGCAAGCTGCTGTGGGTGGATCATTTTTGTGGCCTCCTCTGGACATGCTCCAACAGGTTCATGTGTCTCCTGTGCTGAGGGATCCAGAGCTGGACTCAGCACTGGAAGTGAGGTCTCCCCAGAGTGAAGCAGAGGGGCTAAATTCCCTTCTTTGCTAGGTACTCACTGACACTCCCAAATACTTTCCCAGTGCTGAGGCTTTAAAAGCTGTCCTCAACTGCATCTATCACCTTCCACAGAATCCAGCAGCTCCAGTCACTGAAGTAATCATTCAGCCTGTAGGAGTATTCTTCAACATCCTTCTCACCACTAAATCCATTTTATAGCCTTATCCCATGAAGTATTACTACTTAAGAGTTGAAAATTAAGATTGAATAATTGCACCCAACTCTCTCTCTACAACTACCTGAAGGGAGGGTGCAGCAAGATGGGGGTTGGTCTCTTCTCCCAGGCTACCAGTGAGAGGAAAAGGGGAAGTGGCCTCAAGCTGCACCAGGAGAGGTTTAGATTAGACATCAGGAAAAAAATTCTTCACTGAAAGGGTTGTCAGGCATTGGCCCAGGCTGCCCACACTAGTGCAGGAGTCACCATCCCTGGAGGGGTTTAAAAAGCACATAGAAGAGAGATCAGGGCCAGGCTTTAGTCTTAGTGACATGGCTTAGTGGCATGGTGGTGCTAGGTTGATGATTGGACTCGATGATCTTAGAGGTCTCTTCCAACCTTGATAATTCTGTGAAGCACAGTCTCCCTTCCCCCACAACCTACTGGAGCATTTCTGCATTATGAAACATTGCATAAATCTGTTCCCTGTAAGGCAAAGCTGAGCTAACATCTAACCCAGAAATTTCCTTCTTGGTTAGAGCTTTATACATCAGGAGGAAGCCTTACCCACACCACAAGCCATTCCTCCTCAGTGAGAGGACTAACACAGACAACTATGCACTTAGTGGTGCTTCCACATCCTCTCAACATCCCAATCTGAATTGTTCCTATCCCAAGCAGTTTAACACAGCAGGAATTAACTCAATGCCAGGAAAGAGAGAGAGAAGCAAAGGAATATGCAATGCAAGTAGATTTCACCATCTTCAAAGACAATAATATTTGCTGTCAAATAGCAACCTTACTACATCCTGCAAACTGTCCAACAAGCTCAACATCCAATTTCTGGCTGTGTCTAACAGCTGACCACAGAATTCTAGCATGGAGGAACCTAAAGAGACCTCTAGGATCATCTAGTCCAACACCCCTGCTCCAGCAGAGACACCCACAGCAGCTTGTCCAGGATCACCTCCAGCTGCCTTGGCAATCTCTCCACACAAGGAGACTCCACAGCCTCTCTGGGCAGCCTGGGCCAGGGCTCCAACACCCTCACATCAAACAAGGTTCTTCTCCTGATCAGGTGGAACCTCCTGGGTTCCAGTTGGTGCCCAGTGCCCCTTGGCACCACTGAGCAGACTCTGGCCCCAGCCTCTTGCAGCCAGCCTTTAGCTCTTGCTCAGCATTGAGCAGCTCCCCTCTGGGGCTGCTCTTCTCCAGGCTAAGCAGCCCCAGGGCTCTCAGCCTTTCCTCCTGCCAGAGATGTTGCAGTGCCCTCAGCATCTTCCTAGCCTCTGCTGGACTCTCTCCAGTAGTTCCTTGCCTCTCTTCAACTGGGGAGCCCATAACTAGACCCAGGACTCCAGATGTGGCCTGACTAGGGCAGAGTAGAGGGGGAGAACCTCCCTCTCTCAGCACTCCTCCTATTTTTAAGCATATTCCCTTAACAAAAAGGTTCAAATGTGATTTTTCTGGGGCAAAATAAATGCTTTGTTCCACAAGTACTATGGCTTATTCACAGACCTAGGCCAGACTAATACACAACTGACTTCCCAGCTTGTATCACTTACACATCAATTACAGTTGTGTCTGCTCTAGAGAGTGAAACTCCTTTGTCTGACCTGTCAAAAATAATGTTTTAAAGTCTTTTTAATAGGTCTTGTTTGGGAAATGAAAAATGACAGCACACACAAATTGCTAGTTAAAAAAAAAAACCCAAACAACAACAAAAAAGGCTAGAAAGGAACCTAGAGTAATTATAGCCTATTTGGAGCTTTTCCAAAACTTTAATTCCTATAAACATTGCAATTGTTGCCTAGAACTTATCTATTCACTTCATTCAAAATGAGTTCACACCCTCTCTGGAGCCCCAGCCACCAAGTCATAAAGCTATGAGTAATCTCTGCAGCACACAGCAAACCTCGTGCTGATAAAGGAACTTTAGCCTTGACCTTTGCAACAGAGAGAAGAGACAACTCCAGAAGGCAAAGGGGAAAGTCAACAAGTCATGCTAATGATACTATTCATTCACAGCAAATCCCTGGAGGTTCACACATCCTGGAGAAAGGAGATTTTGATTTAAGTAGGTCATTTAAACTTAGGCTGGAGAAGAGAAAGCTCAGGGGAGACCTTCTCCTTCTCCATAACTCCCTGAAAGGAGGTTGGAGCCAGGTGGGGGTTGGTTGTTTTTCCCAGGTAATAAGTGCCAGGATGAGAGGTAACAGCCTCAGGTTGTGCCAGGGAAGGTTTAGGTTGGATATTAGAAAAAAATTCTCCATTGGAAGAGTGGTTAAACATTGGCACAGGCTGCCCAGGACAGTGGTGGAGTCACCATCCCTAGAAGTGTCCAGAAAAGGTGTAGATGACATGGTTTAGTGGTGACCTGCCAGTGTTGGCTTAACAGTTGGACTGGATGCTCTTAGAGGTCTTTTCCAACCTTAATAATTCTATGAATTTGGGAAAACTCAAGGCTCTGTAGCAAACAATGTTGTGAAAAGCAATTAAAGGAAAGGTTGAGCATTTCCACACAGTATAATCTTCATACAAGAAATCACCACTCAACCCCCACGTTCCCCAATAGCCTGAGGTTAGGAACAAAGCCTAACTGGCCTGGAGGTCATCTGACAGATTTGAGAATTGATCTTTTATTCCAGCTCAGATTACTGAAACCTGCACAGCACCACTGAGGATTGCTCAGGTAAATAACTGCTGCATTTCTCTGTCTCAGGAAAGGTCATTCCTTGGTTAAGGAAAAAAACCAACAAGAGGATGCTTGATTTCTGAAGCAGTATGAAAAGAAAATCCATTTATTGAGAGCAACTGTTTTACAGGAATGTATTCATCTTCAACTCTGTAGAGAAATGTGGAATATATTCAGTTTGGAGGTGCAGGAGAAGGTGAGGTCAATTAGTTATCACCCAGAGTTTCAAAACCCTGCTCCTCTTCTTTTCTCCTATTTTTGAGGACTGCTTTGCTGTTTAGTGTGACTGCTGTGGGCCAAATATAACTTTATATACTGTATATTGGCATTGGTATCAGTTTGGTTGTTTCATTAAATCCATTTTTATCTCAAACCCACCCACCTCTTCTCTACTCCTCCTCCTCTGCTGGGGAGGGATCACTGGCTGACAGAGCAACTGCTAGAGTTTAGCCCCAGAGAGAGGCTAAACAACTAAGATAAATAAATATGTGTAACTGTGGCACAGATTAACTCACCCATGAAACTATTTCTTTACACTTCCCCATCTCCAAAGACTTGGTTTCTACCAGAGAGGATGGAAGTGGGAAAAACATGTGTATTTCCAAAAACCACTGGTGGTTTTTCCAAATGTCAGTCCCCACCAGAGCAAGGCTGAGTCATGACAAGTGGGGATGTGACAGCACAGATTTCTGTTGCTAAAATTCTTTTCTCAGTTGCTAAACTAACCCTGGCATCTTAATGAGAAAGGCAGCAAAGCTCTTCATGATTTTCAAACCTCTCCTGCCTTCCAAGCCTCAAAAGAGTGTATTTACAGTATTATTTACTTCTCTTTGTTTAATTAGAAGCACTCTAGGTTTGCCAGAATTCCTTCAGCTCACTTTAGACACTAGACATGTGTGAAATCCAAAGAAATGATTTTGCAGCACAAAGTTGTTGCTGGTGGATTTGGAAGCAGAACCTGAGCATAAGTTAACCCCAAGTTAGAAGAAACAACTAAAAAGTATCCTTTTCCTGGAAGTGATATTTAAGATTCCCCTGCTGGAGCTGCAGAAGCCAAGACAACTCAGCAGCAGCTTCTCTCAAGGGTTTTACATGGACCCTGTTCCAAATCCTCACTACTCCAACTATGTGTTTGAGATAAGGTTGCCTCACTCTTTGCTGGCAAACCTTCAGTGCAGTTAATGGGCCTCCACTTTCCCTTCTTCTATGAAATCACCCCATATAAATTTACTGTGCTTCCTGCTTAGCCTAGCAATGGCTATTTGTGAGAATGCAAATGAAGTATTCTTTGGGCTGGCATGCTGGTTTCTCACACTAGGCTCACCATCTTGTCTGGGATGTCAACCCAACTGCCAAGTGATTCCTGCCCTTGCCAGGAAGCACCATTTGCATGATGGATTCTCTCATGGCTACAGGAGGAACAGCTTTTAAACATATATTAGGGAGCATAAACCATGCAGCATTTGAGTGGTTGCCATGTCTTTGAGAGCTGATGAATAACATTCTTAATGCAGCTCTGGCTGACTAAGCTTCTCAGAATCTCTGTTTCCTGTCATTTTTAGCAGTTTCAAAGGCTCAGATCAACATAGGTATTTGGCAGCCACACAATACACATGTTTCTGGAGGAGGTGGATACAGATACAAACAAAACCACCCCACCACACACAGCCTGGTTGAGTCTAAGGAACTTATGAAAGCCCCAGTCCCACTGTCTGTAATAATCCTTTCAGCTAATGACAATAGAAAGTTCATCTTGCACCTGATGATCTCTTTGCTCTTCCATTTACTGCCACTTGGCTGTGAGAAGTTTAAATTATCAGAGATCAGGTAAAGAACACTTTTACTGACTACTGACCAAGTTCAGCTCTACATGAGAAAACTCTGTAACATTTAAACAAAGCTCTTCTATGAATTCAACCACATTTTTCTATTTGTCACCCTTAAGATCAATTCCTTCCCCCCCAAAAAAAAACCAGATCAGATTGACTGTAGATATCTAGTCATGGGTTCTGCCTTTTCCTGAACCCCTGTTATTTTGTCTCATTTGTACATTCTTTCGTTTTCCTCCCCTTGCAAAGAAGCAATGCATTAAGTAGTCACAACCTTAACCCTACCCATTGTCAGAGGACTTTTCAGTTTCACAGTAGTTTAAACTGATGCCAGTTCTGACATAAACTGGTCCCTACCCTTAGCCACCCTCCAAAGTATTTTTGATGCATGTAATGCCCCTTCTGCCAAGACACTCCTAGAGCTACGCCTCACCAGCATGTTCCCATTCCCCTTCTCACACAACCAAAACAAGCCCATTACAAACCAAGAATTGTCCAAATTCACTTCATTAACTTCAGCCCCAAATGACAAACTGGGCCTCCCTCAAATTATTCTGCAGCTTGAAATTACTCCTGTTCCATAACAGCACATGAGAAGAAAGGAAACAGTTGACAGACCCAGGAACTGCTAACACATTGTTTAGAGCAGGGAGCAAAGGCAGTAAGCACCAGGTTTTTCAAAGCATCTTCCCAGCATGGTAAAATCAGCCTTATTTTATGGATGATGGCCATTACATTGCAGAAAAAATATCCATTCTTCTTTTCTTCCCTTTTACATTGAAATCCCTCTCTCAAGGCCTGTATTTCCTAGATGGCAGCTTCATATTTCATTTATGAAACCTGACCTTCCTAATTCCAAACTCTTACCTGGCATCTCCTTTGGAGAGGTTGGTGTTTACAGGGTGAAGAATAACCTTGTTTGCATCCACATCCACCACACATTTTGTATGCAGATCAAGCTCTACAAAGAAATGAGAGAGTGTCAAGTGCTGCTCCTAAAGCACTAGGATTATATACAGCATTACTTCCTCCAGACACCAAATTTATTCATGCAGTCTGACAGCCACCCATCAGCTAGAGAATAGAAACAGGACTATTGCCAAATTCCACTTCTCCAGATATTCTGATGGGATGGACCCTGTCCAGCTTTAAAGCATGCACTCTTTTCAACCCCAGAAAGAGCACTTTGGTTTTACTGAAGGACAAGCAAGAGACACAAGGCAGGATGAAATCTCTGCTAGGGAAAGAAGCAGGAAGGCATGGCAGAGCTTTGACAGCTCTTCTTGCTGCTCTCTCAATGCCTCTCACGCTCGGAGGGAAAAGCTGGCCCTGCCATCTGCAGCACATTCTCCCCAGCCACTGTTGTGACACCACAGCATGCCATGCCAGCTGTCAGTCCTGGGGCACCTGCTTGGAGAAATTCAAGTCCCACCAAAAATAATTTCAGTGTGAGCATGGACAAAAGGATTTTATCCTTGCCTGCAGGCTCCCTGCTCAGCTGGAAAGGCCAACTCTTCTAAATCACAGAATCTCCTCTGTTGAAAGGGACCCACAGGGACCTTCAAGTCCAACTCCTGTCTATACACAGGACAAGCCCAAAGTCACCCCATGTGGCTAAGAGCATTGGCCAAATGCTTCTTGAATTCCATGAGAGCTGGTGGGAGGAACCTGTTCCAGTGCTCCACCACTCTCTGGGTGAAGAACCTTTTCCTGCTGTCTAACCAAATGATGCTAAGCAATGGGATACAGACTATGAGTAATAGGAGTATTTGAAATGTATGAGGCAATTCTCAGCCACAGAGACAGAGGAAACAAACCAAAAGCTTCAGATAACACTGACAGCCACCCAAAGGTATCCACCCAGTCACAAATAGAGTTAAATCTTAAGGGAAAAAAAACCACACAGCCACTTGCAATCAAAGTCTTTGCCTACAGATAACAGGAGCCTGGACATGAACAAGTCTAATCCTCTGTTCTTCCACTCTGATGCAGAACTGGGCAGTGCAGCCGAAGGCCGATACCCACAGCCATGACACACTGCTCACGCCCAACAGACACCCTCACACACTGTGATGACAAGGGGCTGCACTGAGTAACCTCCACATGGGGTTCAGCACCTCAGCTGAATCACCAAAATGTGCTCCTGTCCAACCATGTTAATTATAATCCTCATCCTCCTTCATCTCTGCACTTCCCTTCTGTGTCACCTGTATTTACTCTCTCACCTTACAGCACCTTCTAAACTCAGACTGCAAATCTCCCAGGTAAAGAGGACAGGGCTTAATCACTGCACAGCACCTTGCAGGCTTCCTCCTAAAGATAAATAACATCACAGAATCATATGGAATCTCAGCATGGTTGGGGTTGGAAGGGACCTCTCAGATCATCTAGTCCAACCCCCCTGCTCCAACAGGGACACCCACAGCAGCTTGCCCAGGGTCACCTCCAGCTGCTTTGGCAATCTCTCCACACAAGGAGACTCTACAACCTGGGCCAGGGCTCCAACACCTTCACAACAAACAAGCTTCTCCTTATGTTCTAGATGGAACCTCCTGGGTTCCAGTCTGTGCCCAGTGCCCCTTGGCCTGGCCCTGGGCACCCCTGAGCAGAGTCTGGCCCCAGCCTCTTGCCCCCAGCCTTCAGCTCTTGCTCAGCATTGAGCAGCTCCCCTCTGGGGCTGCTCTTCTCCCCCTCCTTCCTCCTCCCAGAGATGCTCCAGTGCCCTCAGCATCTTCCTAGCCTCTGCTGGGCTCTCTCCAGAAGTTCCTTGGCCCTCTTTAAGCAGAGAGCCCAGAACTGGACCCAGGACTCCAGATGTAGCCTCACTAGGGCAGAGTAGAGGGGGAAGAGAATCTTCCTTGACTTGCTGGCCACACTCTTCTGAATCCTCCCATCAACTTAGCATAATAAGAGGAAGTTTCTTGCATTAACACTTTTGAAACAAATGCTACAGCCTTTTGCTACCTGAAACAGAAGGAAAGCCAGAGCTCAAGATTACAGCTCCTAGCAGGCAGTCACATGGAACTGAAATCCTTCTGAGCAAAACCACTCCTCTGTTATTAAACTGTGCTCTTGTAGAAGGAAGAGACAGACAAGTTTCAGAAGCTAGTGTTTATTTTAATTCCTCTCCACACCCTGAAAGCCAATCTTCCTATCATTAATATGCAACACATGCTTGCTTAGATGAAATTGTATTCTTCATACATTCCCTATCTGACAAGGCAGTTTATCTTGGTCTGGCTGGTTAATGATTAACATTCTGTATTGCAGTGACCTGCTTCTCCTCAACTGCTGAGGGAGGTTTTTACATGTTACCCCCTTATGCAAAGCCCAAGTATGTGCACTCTGTATGTAAGCAGTGTGATCTCTATCATGTTGTTTAATGCATCTCTTGAGAGAGAATGCTGGTGGCAGGTTTGGCATCCCTGACTGGCCAGTTAACTCAAGGTCTGGCTGGTGTTCATCAAACCTCTTGTTGTGAAACACCTTCAAGAAAGCACTCAGGCAGGAAACCAGAGCTCCTCAAAGTCCTCACAAGAAAAGAAGGAATCTTCCAAGCCCATTTGTCATGTACAATGCACCTCATCTGATGATCATCACCACGAAGACAAGGAATGGTTAAAATCCCTCCCCTAGGCATCCTGCTGGCAGAGGACAGCATGGTTTGGGGAGATGTGGTGAGCCAACCTAACAGCTATCAGCCAAACAGGGAAGTCTGAGTCCTTCCTGCTGGCTACATGTGCCTCTTGCTCACCTTTCCACCACTACTGTGCTCAGCAGAGCCATCTGTAAGTCACTTTAAGTTACCTTAATGGCAGAAAACTCCCCAGCATGGAAACTGGATGTATTCAGACACACACAAAGTTACATCAGCACAGGGGGAACTCTAAAGAACATCAAAGGCCATGCAAACAAGTGGGTAGACCTCTGCAGAAAGGAAGAGAGGAGGCAAAAGAGGGAGACTAACTCCTAGCAGAGATGAACTGCTATATCAGCTCATGGTGTCCTATAAACCAAAGAAAGGGGTATAGTCAGCCTCTAAGCTGGCTCATGTATCCAGAGAGCCTTAAGGCTACTTATCCCAGTTACTTTGGCAAAAGACTCACAGGGCAGCTCTCCTTTTAGCTGAAGAAATAGGTTAAAAGCTGTTTTAACAGCATATCATACACTTCTCACCAAATTCTGGCTCCATGACAAAACATGTTCTTTGACTGACTTCTGATTTCTTTAATGCATCTGGTAGGTTGAGAGATGAATCTTCTCTAGCCACTTCCTTAGCCACTACTGAAAAGCACATCATCATCATTTCCACCTCATTAAGTGTTTAATATTACTAAAGCAGGTTAGCCTTAACAGCCAAATTATCTTCCCCTGCTTTTGGATATGATCACACAGTGACTCCACCCTTACTTTTACTAGTTTCAATGTCTCCTGGGTTAAGCAGAGTCCTTGCTGCTGCTGCTGCTAAACTAGCAAAATGAGGATGCATCAAGATAAAATGGTAAGCATGAACACCCCAAAACACCAAGCAGCTTATCCTGTAAGGACTCATCTGTCAAGGCTTGGTTTTATTATTTCTTTCAACCATACAGCAATATTTTTTTCGGGCATCACCAAATCTAGAAGTCAAAAGATGACAGAAGTGGAGATTTATTCACTTTTAGCTCAACAAGATTTAAACTCTCACCTATTGGTACTGCTAACCTGCTCCTACCTTCAGTCATTACTAAGCAAACTACTCATTAGCTTCTTGATTTGATGAAGCAAATCAGCTAAGTGCTCTTTGGAAAATTAAAACCCAAAGTCTCAAAGTCTCAAGACACATTTATTGCAGGGAATGAAAGCCTCATTCAGAGCTTTGGAGTAAGGGAGCTGTGATGCCCATAATAAAAGGGGAACACATCCCTTAGTGACTTTTCTGTTAAGCACTCCATAGCTGTAGAAGTGTTCAACAAAGCTGGGCTGAGAGCAGGAATAAATTGTTCAGTCATGTGAGTCCAAGCTACTCACAGTTTCACAGATGACTTTTTATTTCACTTGTGAAACTGGCAGGTGGGGCTTGAAGAAGCTCAGTCTCCTCTTCATTGCCCTTGATTTTTCAACTCTTCACTGAGTTTTTCTAAGACAATAAAAACTGGGATGCAAGCAATGCAGATCTGGACTCTCTCCAGATCTCCTTGTCTCTCTTGAACTGGGCTCCTCAGTTCTGGACCCACAACTCCAGCTGTGGCTTCACTAGGGCAGAGTAGAACCTCCCCTGAGCTGCTGGTCACACTCATCTTCATGCACCCCAGGAGACCACTGGCCTTCTTGTCCCCAAGAACACACTGTTGGCTCACAGTGAAGTTGCTGTCCCCCAACAGTGCCAGGGCCTTCTCTCCAGACAACTTGTTGACCTTCCTGAGGTTGCTCTCCCCCAGCTCTCAGCCTGTCCAGCTCTCACTGAATGGCAGCAGAGCCTGATGCTGTGTCAGCCACTGCTCCCAGTTTGGTCCCAGCAGCAAACTGGCTGAGGCTCCACTCTCTGCCTTCACCCAGGTCATTGATGAAGATGTTGAACAAGACTGGACTGAGTATTGACCCCTGGGGAACACTGCTAGCCACAGGCCTCCAACTGGACTCTGCAGCACTCATCACAACCCTCTGAGGTTGAGGATCTGTTGATTGCTTTTTCAAACAGGAAAACCCCAAAAGACAGCCTCTGATTGTTTGTGTTTATGGGGCTGGGGGTTTGTTTTGTTTGTGTGGGGTTTGGTTTGGTTTTTGAGTTGGCATTCATTGAACTTGATCAATTAACATTGAAATATTCTGAGGTTACTACTTAACCATTTGTCAATGTTGTTACTATTTGTTGTTTTCAGACCAAGGAAGGTTCAAGAAACCACTGCAATTTCTTATTCAATACACCATGAGGGCTCAGGCCACAACATTCCAGTTCTAACCTTCAAGGGAATGTTAATCTCTTGAAAATCTACTGGCAATGGAAAACACAAACTTTCTATCGTCTCGGTCTTTACAGGAGATTATTTGGAGCTTTTGTATTTGGGGCCAATTTTGGCTTAGCAGCTTGGTACATGCACTGTAAACCTTTCACATTTTATTTTTTCTCCTTCAGTTAGCTTTTCCAAAACTCAAGAAGAGCAGCTGAGCTGGTTCCTAGGGAGACTACAGAATCATTATGGTTGGAAAAGACGTCTAAGATTGTTGAGTCCAACCATTAGCCTAACATTGCCAGGTCACCACTAAGCCATGGCCCTCAGCACCACATCTCCATGGTTTCTGAACCCTTCCAGGGATGGTGACTCCACCACTGCCCTGGGCAGCCTTTTCCAATGCTTAACCACTCTTCCAGGGAAGAAAGTTTTCCTAATATCCAACCCAAACCCTCCCTGGTGCAACTTGAGGCGGTTTCCTCTTATCCTGTTGCTTATTAGTTTAGGGAAGAGACCAACCTCCACCTCACTCCAGCCTCCTTTCAGGGAGTTGTAGAGAGAAGGTCTCCCCTCAGCCTGCTTTCTCCAGGCTAAAACAACCCCAGGTCCCTCAGCCACTTCTCACAAGATTTGTGCTGTAGACTCTTCACCAGCTTCCTTGTCATCCTCTGGACACACTCCAGGAACTCAACTGCTCTTGAGCTTAATGTCCTATGTGCAAGGAGACCTCAGGTGTCAGTGCAGGTGCAGCTGCCCTACACCTGGTAGTGGGACCAGGAGGCATCCGTCATCCATATTATTTGACCTCTGTTACAACAGCAGGGGGTTAGGATCAAGTGGCATTTGCAAGGACTTGGAAAACTTATTTCTTAAGCTGAAATCTGCTGGGAAAACTGATTTGGGAATAAAGGCTCTTGTGAATTGGGAAACTCTTTCAGGTAATTCATCTTACCCAGTGTGAAAAAAAACAACTGATCCATTAAGGAAGATGGAGGTTTCCCAGGATTGAAAGCATCCAACTTTTTCCCAAGCAGGTCTCCTCTCCCCTTCCTCCAGGATTCACATACACTCAAGCCCCAGACCTCTTCAGGCCACTTTGAATTTGCACCTTGGCTTGTGTTTCCTAACAGTGTTGTGGAAAATCTGCTACACTGAGGTTTATGATTACCAGAGGTGTGACTGCTATTACAGAGGGAATGTAAACTCCTACCTGTTGTTGGGAACAGACCAGTGCCTGCTGAATCCAGCACTGCACATGGTGGAGTGCTGCTAGTGCTTTTTCTTCCTCTCTCTTGCTTACTGACTTTTCCTCCCAGTTTGAAATGCACCAAATTTCCCAAGCTAGTGAAAAAAGCCACAGTGTTTATGATTGGTGTGAATTCTTTTTACAACACTTAGATCAAGGGAGGTTCTCTTCCCCTTCTACCCTGTCCTAGTGAGGCCACATCTGGAGTCCTGGGTCCAGTTCTGGGCTCCCTAGTTGAAGAGAGCCAAGGAACAATGACTCTGCTCTGTGGTGGCCAGGGCCAGGCCAAGGGGCACTGGGCACAAACTGGAACCTAGGAGTTTCCACCTGAACAGGAGGAAAAATTTTCCAGTGAGGGTGTTGGAGCTTAAATGAAGGTGTAAGAGCACTTTTAGGGCATTAATTTTAAGGCATAGTGACTGATCTATTCTAGGCAAAAACCACAGTAATTTGACTTGTTCTGTAAGCCAACCAACACAAAGTCTATGCAGGGATCTTTCAGGCTTCTCTACTATACATTGGGGCAGGGGAAAAAATATCATGAAATTTTCAGTTTGCAGCAATTAAAGATCATTAAATATGCATGAGTACATCTGGAAGAGCACACAATACTATCCCATCTTGATGATGAGATGTAAGCCAACTGAAACATGTGAGCAGGCTGAACACAAGCAACATCTCCTCACACATTAACACTCCACTGGCCAAATGGTGATACAATTACTCTATCCTCTGCCCTTTCCTTTCCTGCAAGAAGAGAATTTGCCAAACAGCTATAGTGAAGGCACTCTGTGTATCTGGATGTTAACCTCACTCACTGTCCAGCTGCTGCATGCACTGCTGAACTCATGGTCACCAAGTAAAGAAAGTCTGGTGACTTTCTGATGTAGCAAAGCCCTCTGAGGATGTTCCAACACCCAACTCCCTGCTGCTGCTTTGCTTCAGGCTTTAGAGTTCACAGGATGGAAATGCAGAAGTGTTTGCTCTGCCACCAACCACCCAAAAGGCAAGGCAGGACTATTTGCAGTCTGTGTATCTGATCTTCTGTTGACTTTAGGAGGAGTAAGCAAATGTGAAACCAGACCAGCAAGGTAATCTCATACTGCACTTTAGGCTAGCTCTGAAGATGTCATTAGCACAAGAATTGGTTGCCTTTGTGGCATCCTCATTGGACTGCCTGGTAGTCTCAAAGATTTTGGCTGTGGGGAGTAAGCTTGGAACACCTTAGGAGTTCTTAAAACACAATTGCTTTGCTGAGGAACAGGAGATGAAACACTAGCTCTACATGCCTTACCCATGTCTCACCATACCTCTAGGTTATTCCTGCTCATACAACAAACACTCTTTTATAGGTGATCAACAATCACCAGGAAACACTAAAAACTCTAGACACTCATGTAGGACAAGGAAAATGGTGAAGAAGTCTTGTGGCTTGCATATTGCCATCAGGATTCATTAACTCCACAATTAATCTTACAAGGCTGCTTGCACAAGCTCCAATTTATAGATAAATTGCTTCTGTTGTAATCTCCAGTGGGAAAAATCCAAACAACAAACCAATAACACAAGAATAACCTCTATCTCCTCCCCCAAAACCAAAAACATTTTGAGTGACTGGAATTGCAACCTCCCCCAAAGAGTAGGAGGGGATGAAATTAGCACCTAATAGCATGGTCAGAAGCTTGCAGAGATACAGAAAGAAATTCCTTCCTTACAAGCACTGCAGAGAGAACCTTTACCAGCAGAGGACAAAAAAAAAATCCCTGTTTGAACACAGAAACTACTCTGGATGAATATTTACATCAACATAAGAGATACCTGAGTGTATATTTACATGCAAGCTGGATCTTTAAACTGGGAGCTTAGGTCTTACACCACAGTCCTCCAAACAGTTTAATCTGGCAGAGTCACCAGACTACAGGCTGTGGTGCCACAGTGTGTAAACCTCTCCTGGCACACCCTGGCACACCACCACTCCCCATCTAAGCTTTAATGCCACCACCCACCCTTGTGCCAACTTCTATTGCTCCTCAAGAAACTCATTCAAGGCACTAACTTTTTTTTTCCCCCAGTTATTTTCCTGCCTTTCTTGTCCAAACAGCAAAGTATTAACTCAAGGGAGATGTAGCAACACAACAGCAGGAGTTTGGGACTGGCTTCAGCCATACCCTTGAGCAGAAGTCACATTCTTTTACTACTACTAAAAGATGTTATATTGTAATTAACACTACACCAAACTGATCCAAAGGCACAGGGAAACACAAAGACTTCAAAGTACTTATGGGATGCCTGTACACCAGCATCACCTGAACCCAAAACAGTCAGGAAGACAAGTGTTGATTAAAAGCCTCCAGCTGCCTTTTTGCTTTGCTTCATGGCATGGCTAGAGCTTTGCACAGCAATTCCCCAAACTGTGATGAGTATCTGCTAAGAGAATTCAAACAGTGACAATGCTCATAAGAGGAAACCCAATGCAACTTACTGACTGATCCCAAAAACCCATCTGGAAAAGCAGTGCATGAGGAAACATTTTCCTGAATGACAAAACTCAGGAAGACAAAGGACTAAGAGACTTAGTTAACAAAACAGTACTGAGGGGACAGAGGGCTGTGATCAGTTCTGGGCTCCCCAGCTAAAGAGAGCCAAGGAACTATCAGAAAGAGTCCAGCAGAGGCTAGGAAGATGCTGAGGGCACTGCAGCATCTCTGGCAGGAGGAAAGGCTGAGAGCCCTGGGGCTGCTTAGCCTGCAGAAGAGCAGCCCCAGAGGGGAGCTGCTCAATGCTGAGCAAGAGCTGAAGGCTGGGGGCAAGAGTCTGGGGCCAGACTCTGCTCAGGGGTGCCCAGGGCCAGGCCAAGGGGTATTGGGCACAAACTGGAACCCAGGAAGTTCCAGCTGAACAGAAGGAACTTCTTTACTGTGAGGCTGATGGAGCCCTGGCCCAGGCTGCCCAGAGAGGCTGTGGAGTCTCCTTGCGTGGAGAGATTGCCAAGGCAGCTGGAGGTGACCCTGGGCAAGCTGCTGTGGGTGCCCCTGCTGAAGCAGAGGGGTTGGGCTGGATGATCCCAGAGGTCCCTTCCAAACCCCACCACACTGGGATAATGGTCTAACAGCAGTGCTAATCACAATCCCATTTTGCAAAGTAAAAAGCACACAAGGAGTCAGGACTGCTACCTAGCCAAGCCTCCAGCTGTAGTTGTGATGCTACAAGTGTGCTGACATTGTAGTAGTGGTCACAAAAGCTTCTATACAGTGTGTAGGACTTGGATCTCTTTTGAAGCAAGATGCACAAAAGTCACCTAGATGCCAAAACCCCAAGAAACCCAAGCACAATTATGAATCCTTCCCATGTGCATGGTGCAGGACCCCAACACTGTCCCCTTGAAATGTGAGTACTATGAATAACCAACTATTTGATACAGACATCCCTTCTGCATGCACATAAGGGCCCTATGAAACTTTTATGAGCTGTACTAATTAGCAATAGTTAAACATATCCCTTTTATTAACCTAATAAACCCTTGCCTTAAGAAACTGTAATGCAAACACTACAGACAACCACCACAAGCAGACACTGAGAAGATTTCAGAGCTGAACTTTCACCAGTTGTCACCATCTGAGACAGGTTTACAAGTTTAAGCCCTTCAGTGCAGAGGGAAGGAATGAACATTACTCATGATCCTGAAGAAAACAAATACTTGCTTCAGGGTCCAAAGCCCCAGAACTTCAGACAAAGATTACTTAGAGCAAAGGACATAACAGAGGAAGCTTCCTCTAGCCTCAAAGCCTGTTTAAAAAACAAAGCCACAGAAATCTGACAACTGGATGACTCTTCAGAAAAGCAGAGACACAAATTCTTCAATGTAAGATTAAATTAAGAGAAGACTGGGTTTAGGTTGGACACTAGGAGGAAGTTCTTCACTGTTAGGGTGGTGAGACACTGGAACAGGTTGCCCAGAGAGGTTGTGGAAGCTCCATCCCTGGAAGCTTTTAAGGCCAGGCTGGATGGGGCTTTTGGCAACCTGAGGTGTCCCTGCCAGGCAGGGGGGTTGGAACTAGATGATCTTTAAGGTCCCTTCCAACTCTGACAATTCTCTGATTCTGTGACTCTAAACAGTTAAGAACAATCCTAGGCTTCATGTCACTGCTTGTTTCAATAAATTCTAGAAGCATCAGAAATACTACATGGAGGTATCAGTTGCTTAGAACTGACCGCAACATCTGGACTGTAACAAATAATCCACTCAGAAAAACCCCAACAAAGCCAAACCAAAACAACAACAAAAAGACACAAAACCAAATCCAAAACCCAAACAAATACCCCTAAAGCAGAACTCACTCACCCACCCTCCCACCTCA
>VWZX01005383.1:1284047-1314059 GCA_013399015.1 Galbula dea
CAGGATATTTTGTTTCAGGAAGAAAAATTTGATCTTTTAGGCTAAACTTACATGGATTTAGGTATCACACCCAAAATAAGAGGATGCTTTAACAGCTACAGAGTGGTTCTTACACAGAGCAGGTACACCTCAACTGCCAGGCTATATGCCAAGAGTCTGGGGTTCAGGTCTCTCTTGTCTCTGATAAATAGCAAAGAGATACTCAAAGGTCCCTCACTCCTTGATGATCCTCCTAACAAGCAGGCTACAGTTATCCTCTTTAATCCATAACATTTTTAAGTCTATACAGAATAAAACTGCTTGCCCATTCTCCCAGATTCATGCAGCTCAGTGGTAGGATATTCCCCAGCAAAGTAGAATCACACAGAATCCCAGTGTGGTGGGGTTAAAAGGGACCTCTGGGGATCATCCAGCCCAACCCCCCTGCTAAAGCAGGGTCACCCACAGCAGCTTGCCCAGGGTTACCTCCAGCTGCCTTGGCAATCTCTCCACACAAGGAGACTCCACAGCCTCTCTGGGCAGCCTGGGCCAGGGCTCCAACACCCTCACAACAAACAACTTTCTCCTCCTGTTAAGGTGGAACCTCCTGGGTTGCATTTTGTGCCCAGTGCCCCTTGGCCTGGCCCTGGCCACCCCTGAGCAGAGTCTGGCCCCAGCCTCTTGCCCCCAGCCTTCAGCTCTTGCTCAGCATTGAGCAGCTCCCCTCTGGGGCTGCTCTTCTCCAGGCTAAGCAGCCCCAGGGCTCTCAGCCTTTCCTCCTCCCAGAGATGCTCCAGTGCCCTCAGCATCTTCCTAGCCTCTGCTGGACTCTCTCTGGTAGCTCCTTGTCTCTCTTCAACTGGAGAGCCCAGAACTGGACCTGGGATTCCAGATGTGTCCTCATTAGGGCAGAGTGGAGGGGGAGGAGAACCTCCCTCAACTTGCTGCTGGTCACACGCTCTTTTTAAGAAGCTTCAAATAGATGTGCTGCTCTAAATCAACCATCTTCCCTCTTTTTTTCTCCCTTTACTTCCACAATTTCTTGCCCACATATATTTCCTACAGAACTCAGTCCCTAGGTGAAAACAACCTGAAGACCACTACATGTGCAGAGACTTGGGGCTGCACACATGGACAACACATGCCAGAAGGTGCATTATTCATCCTCGGAGAGTCAAAACTTGACCCTGTGCCACCTTATCTAAATTGACCTCTATTGAGCAGCCAGTTATTTGGACTAGAAACATCCAGAGGTCCCTTCCAACCTGAATCATTGTACAATCCCTGGGGTAAAGAGCACTACACAGTCAGAAGATGTCTGGGTCACAGCCATGGAAATGCCGTCTGACAGGAAAGGGACATGAGCAAGATGAAAGCCCATATCTGTCACTACAAGGCACAACCTTTCAGCTCCTTTCCATTCCAGCTCCCTTCACTTCCTCCACACTGTCACTCAGTCTCCTCCCAGCACTTCTCCCTCCTCACTTTTGAGAGCTGCTACCTGAAATTTAACAAAATGCAGCTTTTGGCCAAAATATCCTTGACTGCCCTAACCCATCAGGCTGTAAGGACATCACCTCCATCTCTTCTGTTTTGGATGTGGGATTTGAGAGCTCTTGGGAACTCAGTTTGCCATTCCTGTGCTTTTATTTTAAATGGTATGGAAATACTGTACTCAATATTTCAACCTTACTTTACTGCTTTAACCGGAAAGGAATGAAAGAGTTATTTTGTTTCAGATCACAGAGAAGATAAAGGGTTTTCTCCCTTCTCCCTTTTGGCTTTAGATACTAGAGTGACTACACTTGATTCCCTTTCACCAAAAGGCATTATTGGCATAATCCTGTGAGAAGGTGGGTGAAAAAGAACCCACCCTACAAGTTTCTTGGATTTTTGCCTTCTTCACCTTCCCATCCCTTGGCTGAAGTTGCCTTTTCATACTTCCTTCCTCATCTTCTAGAGCAAGTTCTTCTAATTAAGACAAGTAATAAACATTTAAACAGATACTCAGACCACAGCCTGATTAACATAACCCTTAGGCAAGTTTCGCTGAAGGCAGAAAAAAACCAAACAAAACAATAACAAACCCCACAACCAACCCAACGACAACAAAATTCCTCTCTTCTCAATTCACGCTTCCTCTTCCAGGTTCTCTTGTTTGTTTTTGTTTCTTTTGTCCTTACAGCACCTCTGTCATCTGGTTTACTCAGTGCCACTCAATCACCGAGGGGAAAGAGACAGGGTTAGGGATCTTAGGGCTGAATTAGCATAGGAAATAACACAGAGGGAGAAGAATTTTTCCCCCCAGTGCTCCAGAAAGCAGGAAGAAGGAAGAACTCTCCCAGCAAGGAGCAGGGCACAGCCCGGCTGTAAAGCAGGTGCAAGAGGCGTGCAAAGGGATCTACTCCGGTGGAGATGGAAAGAAAACCAAAAACCAGCCATAAAACAGGGCGAGTTAAGGGCAAATCTGTCAGGAGAGGGGAGATAAAGAAAGCAGCTGCTTCGTGAGAACAGCTCGGCTTCACCCCCAGACCTCCCTATACCCACACATGCGAGCATAATGAATAAGTAATAGACAGACACATACACACCCCGAGAAACACAATCCGGGTCACACACACCTGTACACCCACACCTGCCCCACCGACACCTGTGGGAAGCGGCACCCCCAACCCCGCTGTGCCCCTCACAGCCCGAGGTGGAGGAAGGTCTCACCTCGCCGGTTCATGGGTCGGACGCGCACCGCCACCTTCACTTTGGAGTCCCCCATCGCTCCGCTCCTGCCTTCCCGGCTCCCTCCTTTCCTCCTCGGCTTCCGTCTGTTGAGGATAGCCGGCGGAGCAGGGCGGAGCAAAAGGAGGGATCGAGGGAGGGAAGGAATGAGCAAGGGGGCGGGGGTGGGAGGTGCCATGGCTGGCCAACCTCTCTCTGGACTACAACTCCCGGCATGCACAGCGCCGGCAGGGACCCTCCCTCTCCCCGGAGCCGGGCCGATGTGCATGCTGGGATATGTAGTCCTGAGAGCGGTTCCTGCCCAGCCCCTGAGCGTGGCTTGACGGGAGATGTAGTCCTGTAGTGTAGAGGAGTTGAGTGTCTCCTGCCCCGCAACGTTCTGCTCTCGCCGCGGGAGAGAGATGCGTTTCATGTCTGTTCGGTGTATATGGAACTGGTTGGGTGGACACATCCAGAGGATAGTGGTCAATGGATCGATGTTCAGGTGGAGATCAGTGGCAAGGGGTGTCCCTCAGAAGTCCCTAATAAGAGCAGTGCTGGTTAGTGCCCTCATCAATAGCAAGGATAGAGGGCACCATCAGCAAGTCTGCATGTGACACCAAGCTGAGTGGTGCAGTTGACACACCTGAGGGACAAGATCCATCCAAAGAGACCTGGATAAGCTTATGAAGAAATTACAGGTGGACCTCATAAGGTTCAACAAGTCTAAGTGCAACGTTCTGCACCTGGATTGGGGAAACCCCTAATATCAGTTCAGGCTGGTGATGAAGGGCTGGAGAGCAGCTCTGTGGAGAAGGACTTGGGGGAACTGGTAGGGGAAAAGCTGGAGCTGAGCTGGCAATGTGAGCTCCCAGCACAGAAGCCAGCTGTGGCCTGGGCTGCAGCCCCAGCAGCGTGGGCAGCAGAGCAGGGAGGGGATTGTGCCTCTGCTCTGAGGAGACCTCACCTGCAGTGCTGGAGTCCTCAGGAGGCAATAAAGGTGATGTGGGGGCTGGAAGCCCTCTGCTCTGAGGACAGACCGACAGAGTTGCAACACTTGTAAAGACCTCTGTAAGCACAAATCTCATTTAGCTGAGGCTTGTTTGGAGACATGAAATAAAGCCTCTTCATTACCAGCTGCTTCTCTTTTGCATACTTACTTATGAGTAGTTCTCAGGCCCCTGATGAAGAAGTTTTTCACTGTGAGGGTACTAAGACACAGGAGCAGGTTGTCCAGAGAAGTTGTGGATGCACCACCCCTAGAACTGTTCAAGGCCAGGTTGGACAGGGCTTCCAGCAACCTGCTCTAGTTGAAAGTGTCCCTGCCCACTGCAGGGGGCTGGACTAGTTGACCTTTAAAGATCCCTTCCAACCCAAAACATTTTATGATGCCATGATACTATGATTGCTTTGTTTCTGTGTGAGCTTTCTGACCATTAGAAATCACATCACACTGACTATCATGGACCATAACTCTCTGTATAGATCAGGGTGTTAGGTGATGATTGAGTCAGGCTGCACAGAGCAGTCACAGCAGGGATTAAAGAGCAGTGATGTGGAGGAAACAAAAGCAGGTCCTCCAGCTCATGTTTTCAGTCTGTCAACACAATGGTAGTAAGGAGCCTCTTGTGATTTGCTTAGCAAAGGTGACTCACTAAAAGAGCTCAACAGTAATAATCAGAGATAGTTGGAACAACATTACAGTTTCTCCCCACTGGACAGATGCCTTGACTGCTCAACCACAGCTACAGAGTGTAAAGACTGAGAATGAAACTATAATGTAAAGCTAAAAAAAAAATCTCATTTAAATAGTCACAGCTGAAAACCCTAGTAGCTGTTCATTTAGTTGAAAACAAGGATCCTCTCTGTGCTATTTTGCAAGGCCAGGCTTCAGCAAGAACTGGAGAAAAAACAAATTCAGAATGGTAATCCTTTGGCCCTTCATCATCAAACAAGGTTTTATGACAGAACTAAATAACTAACACATTCCCAAGTGGTTTTGAGATAAGATTTCAGGAGGCAACACTTCTTGCCCAGAAGGATTGCATTTCATGCCTGCCTGACCTGAAGAATATCTTGTCAGGGAAAAGGTGATAAGAATGTTGTTAGTGTTTAACTAACACCAAGATTAATATCCATGTTCTTAAGAGCAGCCCAAGTGAACATGATGGTTAAGAAGATCATAAAAACATAGAATTAGGAAGGCTAGAAAAGACTTTTGAGATTATTGAGGCCAACTGTTAACCTAACACTGCCAAGTCACCATTAAGCCATGTCTCTCAGCAACACATCTACACATTTTTTTAACACTTCAGGGATAGTGACCCCACCACTGCCCTGGGCAGCCTCTTCCAATGCTTAACCACTCTTTCAGTGAAGAAATTGTTCCTCATAGCCAATCTAAACCTCCCTTGGCACAACGTGAGGCTGATTCCTCTTGTCCTATCACTTGTTCCTTGGGAGAAGACACCAACCCCTACCTCACTGCAACCTCCTTTCAGGGAGTTGGACAGAGTAAGAAAGTCTCCCCTGAGCCTCCTTTTTCCAGGCTAACCAAGCCCAGTTCCCTCAGCTGCTCCTCACCACACTTGTGCTCCAGACCCTTCCAAGATGGCTTGAAGTTAAAAAAAAAATACTCAATACCAGCAGGTCTGATCAAGCAGGGTGGCAAAAGTTTGAAACAGAAAAAGGATGTTTTGCCCACAGCAGCAGAAAGCAGCATCTCCTTGGCATGCCACACTTGGTTCAGCCCCACAGCTCCCTGGTGTGGAAGGTTTCTTGGTGGGAGAGAGAGGAAGTCCCATTTTCAGCCTGCACAGTTGGTTCTTGCACTTGTGAACTTGAGGATCCAATTACAGGATGAAACCAGGCTTTGAACTTCTTGTGGTATTCTCCAGCTGGGGCCTCAGCAAACCACATCAGTGTTTTCTGAAACCAAGTACTTTGTGATGGAGATAAATATAATCCCCACTTTACAACTGGGCATGGTGAGCAGCAAGCAAAGGACTGGAGTTTCTTTGTGTCAGGTTAAGTCACCTGCAATCTGATTTAAATAAAAGGGCTGAACCCTGCCAGATGTGCATGCTGCTGAGGGTAGCAGGTGTCACCCATATCACTGAATCACAGGGGTTGGAAGGGACCTTTAAAAGTTATATAGTCCAACCCCCCCTGCTAAAGCAGGGTCACCCCCAGCAGGTTTCCCAGGATCACATCCAGGCACCTTTGGAATCTCTTCAGAGAAGGTTGTCACACCTGAGGGACATGATCCACCCAGAGGGACCTTTCTGGGCAGCCTAGGCCAGTGCTCCATCAGCCTCACAGTAAAGAAGTTCCTTCTCCTGTTCAGGTGGAACCTCCTGGGTTCCACTTTGTGCCCAGTGCCCCTTGGGCTGGCCCTGGCCACCACTGAGCAGAGTCTGGCTCCAGCCTCTTGCCCCCAGCCTTGAGCTCTTGCTCAGCATTGAGCAGCTCCCCTCTGGGGCTGCTCTTCTCCAGGCTAAGCAGCCCCAGGGCGCTCAGCCTTTCCTCCTGCCAGAGATGCTCCAGTGCCTTCAGCATCTTCCTAGCCTCTGCTGGACTCTTTCCAGTAGTTCCTTGTCTCTCTTGAACCGGGGTGCCTAGAGCTGGAGCCAGGACTCCAGATGTGTCCTGCCTAGGGCAGAGTAGAGGGGGAGGAGAACCTCTCTTGACATGCTGGTCTCAGTCTTCTGAATGACCTCAGTCCTTCCTCCTGCATCTTCTCCTCTGGTATTAGTTGCCACTGGTCTGTCTGTCACATGTAAAACTAACCAGTAAGGCTCTTGGGGAAAGGCTTGCACACCACCACAGTATTTGTCAGAATGATGTGCCAGCATGTTTTAAGTGCCATATATATATATGGACAATAACAAATGCCACCACATGATTCTTGCAAGCTTTGCTCAAGTTATCTACTCAGAATGAAGAATTTGACTTTAAAATCCAAAAAATCTCCCTTTTAGCCTTCTCAGGTTTGGCTTGCTGGAGTTTTAGCTGCCAAAGACAAACCAGCTTCAGGTTGAATCATTGCTATGTTCTGCAAACCCCTTCAGAGACCAACACATCCTTAGAGCCCAAAGAACCATCCTCAGCTTCGACCTTGGGTTTTCCTGGGACTCTGAGACGACACCTAGGAGCAATAACTTCTCCTGGCTCTCTGCAGTCCTGCCTCTGGACCTTTCCTTTCTGCAGGTCCCTTCCTCCTGCCATGAATCAGAGCAGTGCAGCTTCTCTTGCACTGGCACAAACTCCCTCAGTGTAATTACCCCACTGTGAATTCCTCGACAAGCCCTTTCCCTGGCTCAGGGTTTCCCGATCTGTGGGAAGCATCTCCCTGGAGGGGCACAGCTTGGAGGGAAGATATTGTTTCCATTCACAGCCCTGGAACATGCTAATTATGCCGGGAGGAAAGAGGAGGGGTGGCAGCTTTCACTTGGGAGGGACAGCCTGGGCAAGTAGTTTGTGAAACGTCAACTTAACCCCGTCTTGTAGGGGATTGTCTCCAGCTCTTTCCCCCCTTCCTAGTTACTGTAATGAGGGGCTGACTTCCCAGATTAGCTCTGGCTATTTAAATGCTAATTTAATTAACAAAACATCCTTGGAGGAGAGGCATTTCTTGTCCCTCCCATTCATTTATCGAGTGTCTGAATGCAACACTATTATCAGCAGGTTGAGGAACCAGAGTTCTTGCTGTACCCACCTGGTCGTAGCAGGGACTGAAGCAGTGAAGTGCAGGAGAGACAACCAGGTCCTTCCTCTGATTTTCTATTTTTACAAGCAGCTAAATTTGCTTGATTTAGTTTAGAAGTAACCAAGTCCAAAGCATTTCATGTATCACACTTAACTGCAATGCCTGGGCTGTGCCTACCACCAGGCTGCAAGGGAAGGAATTGGCTTTTGTTTTTATCTAGAAGGTATGAATGGTTTAGATCTCAGATCATCTAGATATCATTAAATCTCAGGACAAGGTAGAAAACATGAAAGTCTGTTGGATATCTCTTCTTCCAAATCATAAGAAGCAAGCAACCAAGTGTCTTTCAAATCTCCTTCTTCATTTGTTTGGCTGTGTATCAAAGGAGACACATCAATTATGGATCTGCTGTGGACCTACTTTCTGCCCATAAATCATTCAGGTGTTGGAAAACTAAAGTAGAAGATCTTATCAGGGTTTTAGTTAGTTGCATACCAACTCCTAAGTGTCACTGGGGGCCACTTTTGCTTCTTGGAGAGAAGCACATTTTTCCACAGATTTTTATTTTACACAGTTCCTGGGGAAATGAGTTTTGTTCTGAGATGTTAATTATGTCTTCAGGTTTAACTTGCTTTTCAGTCTGGAGACACAAAGACAGAAGCATATAAATTTATACGTATATAGCCACATTTGGAGTCCTGGGTCCAGCTCTTGGCACCCTGGTTCAAGAGAGACAAGGAACTACTGGAGAGAGTCCAGCAGAGGCTAGGAAGATGCAGAAGGCACTGGAGCATCTCTGGCAGGAGGAAAGGCTGAGAGCCCTGGGGCTGCTTAGCCTGCAGAAGAGCAGCCCCAGAGGGGAGCTGCTCAATGCTGAGCAAGAGCTCAAGGCTGGGGGCAAGACAATGGAGCCAGACTCTGCTCAGTGGTGGCCAGGGCCAGCCCAAGGGGCACTGGGCACAAACTGGAACCCGGGAGGTTCCAGCTGAGGAGGAGGAGGACCTTGTCTGGTGTGATGGTGTTGGGGCCCTGGCCCAGGCTGCCCTGAGAGGTTGTGGAGTCTCCCTGTGTGGAGAGATTGCCAAGGCAGCTGGAGGTGATCCTGGGCAAGCTGCTGTGGGTGACCCTGCTTTAGCAGTGGGGTTGGACTAGATGATCTCCAGAGGTCCCTTCCAACCCCTGCCAACCTGTACAGGTTCAGGAGATCCACATTAATTTTATGAAGATGCTTTCTGTGCTCTCTTATTTTCACAGGAACTTTCTAAGATGGAAGTACTGATTGTTTCCAGGGTCATCCTGAACTGAATTTTACTGATCCTGGGATGGACTTTTAAAGTTATTTGGGTGTGACCTCCTGCCCTGACTGTGAACCATATCCTTGGGGCAAAGAAATGAACTCTTGAAGTCTTCTTGCAGAACCAGATCATAACAGAGAAAAGCCTGACACAAACTTCTTCTAGGGAGTCCTCACTTTTTGAAAGGGATTCCAAAGTTCAAAGTCCTGGCCATAAATTTCATGGCATTATATGACATAATACTCATTACAGGACATAATACTCTTTCCTGTCTTACCCAGAGGGAATCCCAAATCAATAGCCAGGCTCTGATCTCATCATAAACCACATATGTGCCCTGTTTCTGGCAGTGAAATGTCTTATAGCCACATTTTGGCTGGGTTGCTTCTCCCATACAATGGGATTTAAATGCAAAATCACCCCTCTGGCAGCCACACAGGGCCAGGTAATAGCAGCAATTTATGTCCTGGTAGGATGAGGTCTCCAACAAGAATTTTGTCATCTTATTGACTCAATATGTTTGTTCTTAGCTGTTCAGTTTGCTGATACAGCACGTTTCAAAGCTACTGGTTTCCCTGGCTGTCTGGTATTCTATTGGAGCAGTTCTTCTCTCAGAGAAAGGGTTCAACACTGGATTTCATTTGTTTGAGAAGAGAATAGATTTTCTGTCTTTGGAAAAAATGGAAACTCTCCAGAGAACTTGAAAACCACAAAAAATAGCAGGAGAGCATGTTTAGACAAGCTTGTAGTCCTAGAAAAACAACCAAAACCCCCAACACAATGTCAATCACTGGTACTCTCAAGAATGCATACCTGGAGAGTTGTGTAATGTTTGCAGTGTTTACCTCCCAGTCCTTCTGAGAGACATGAGCAGTGAGAGCTGAGCTGCCTTGATTTCAAAGGTTGGAATATGTTATAGCTTCATCTGCTGAATCATGTTGTTCTTGCTCCATGTCTGCAGAGGAGATGCTTGCCAAAGCCACAGTTTTTGGCTTTTCCACCCATCCACAATTTCTCTTCTTCACCTTCCCTCTCTCCAGAAGATGTAGAGCTTCAGGGCATGTCCTGGTGATCCAGACACTGGCTGAGCTCCTAATCCAAACCCAGATCTAAATTTTCCAGCTGCATTTGCACTAGTAATAGCAATAAAAATTTATGTGTTTTGCTTATGTTTAGCAAATAGCACCCCAGGCTAAAACGGCAGCTCCAGATACCCCCAGATTTAATGAGCTGGTGATTTGATGTTGAAAGGTGGGGAATTGTGATAGATGGAGATGCTGTTGTCACTGCTGGGAGCTGCAGACATTATTGATGAACCAGGATTTGAACAGCCACCAAAAATCCCTTCCTGACTCTACAGACAAGGGTGACACCCGGTGGCTAAGGAGCAAAAGCAATTCAGGTGGAATTGTCCTGTTCCCCTTTCCTCTCCTTATTTGCTGATGATCTCCTGCTGTTTTTAAAGAGAGAGCTGGAGACAGGGAAGAACCTCTACCTCCTTAAAGCATTTGGTTGGCAGCAGCTGAACATGAGCAGCAGAGTGCCCAGGTGGCCAACAGCATCCTGGCTTGGATCAGCACTAGTGTGGCAGCAGGACTAGGGCAGGGATTGTCCTCCTGGGCTGGGCACTGGGGAGGTCACAGCTCCAATCCTGGGGTCAGTTTTGGTCTCCTCACTCCAAGAAGGACATTGAGGTGCTGGGGTGTGTCCAGGGAGCCCTACCACCTTCAGTGAAGTGCTTCTTGATGGCTATTGTAAATGGTTAACTACCTTAAGGAAAGTGTTAACATAACAAAGTAGTAATCTTAGATGAAAAATGCACTTTGTTTGGACTTCCTAAAAATGAAAATGCCTAGGTAATTACATCACTCACTGAGCTGTGGCTTTAATAAATGTCAAGGGCTGGCAGTGTACTGCTAAAAGCTGGTGCCATGAACCTCCACTGTAGGTGTGCCCATTGAGCAAACAAACCAGTTTGGCTCCTAAATCAAAAGTCCTCCTGGTACTTCTGTGTGGGTGAGCCCTGGTATGGGATGTTCCCAAAGGTAGCTGTTGATATCTGAGTGTGTTATATAAAGGGAGCTCAGGCTGAACATTACAGTTCAGCTTACTGGGAAAATGAAGCCCAGCTTTAAGACTTGGACCTTACTGCTACCTCTGCTTCCCTGGTGCTGCCAATACCTGGATTTAGGAGCTCAGTGATGCTGTCTCTAATTGGAAATGTGAAGCAGAGCAGGGTTCTTAGAGACACAGGTCCCTCACCTAAGAAAACAAAGAGATTCTTTTAAAATCTGGGAATGAGAATAACTGGGATGGGAAGGAGCAGCATTTTTGTGCCAGTTGCTTGTTTGAGTTTCCAAAAAGGCAAAGAACCATGTTATTAGAAGCAGAGATCATGAAGGAGAGGGGTTTTTTGCACAGCACAAGGCCATCACAACCTGAGAAGCAAGGTGCAGTGTGTAGCTGCCAGAAGGACCAAGCCACCTTCTCCACCACCCCTCAGCTCAAAAGCCCCTCTCTGTGCTGAGACATGCCTCTTGCACAGAGCTGCATTGCACAGCACGGGGTCCATTGCTTGCCTGGAGGAAATGTTGTCTCTTAAGAGGCTCTTCCATAGTCAAACAGCTTCACAGCTGCTAATATTCAGCAAATGTTGGACCAAAAACTCTGCTTCTTGAGAAAGGAGCTCCAGCAAATGTACCCCAAGGATTCTTCTGTAACAGGTTGCCCTGTAGGTTTTTCTCTTTAACCATTCCCTTCTCTGCCTCCATCTCTTCATGAAGCATTGTTGCTGATGAAGATGTAACAAAAGATGAGTTTTCAGAATGTTTATCTCAGAAATACATTGCCCTAAGGTCATGCAGAAATCCTTTCTCAGACTCAATACAGAACCTCAGTTCTCTGACTTTGTTTCCTCCTCTCCCTTGTGAAATTAAAACAGTGAAAAACCAAAGAAAGGCATCAAAATAAAAAGCATCAGGAAGAATCAACCACTTAACAAGTCCTGAGGCTGATACAGATGTTTCATGCTGGTAATGTTTGGGGACTCCCATGGAAATGATGTGCTCAGGGCTGTGTCAGACTCAGCCAACCTTCACTGCCTCAAATGATCTGACAGATCTAGTGGGACACTAAACATTTCACTCTATGTGCTCCAAGTGCTAAGTCACTGCTAGGTTATGGTCAGACAACAATTGTCAGCATTAATAAAGACAGGGAAAGCTGTCATGCTAACCAAAAGGTTGCTGAGATCTCTAATCACCAAAGCTCCTCTACTTCCAGCTTTGCACATCCCTTCCTTGACCTGTTGTTGTCTGCTCTGTTATATGGGAAGTAGCCATCCCCTGCTCTGCCTCCCCTTAAATCATCTGAGCTCATGGAGGATGCTGTATGCACACCTGAGGGTAGTACTTGGATTAAAAGAGACACCTGCAAGTGGAATATTCACATGGATTAGCTTAACAAATTACCTTGCAGAAGGAGCACACTTCCATTAACTCACAGCAGAACCAGAAATACTGGAGTTGTTGCTTCCAGACTTGCCAGGGCACACCTAGCTTTATCCCATATCAACATTTCCCTTTAATGATATGTCCTACAGCCAGGAGAGACCATGAGGTCTCTGACTCCTCTGCTCTGCATAAACCATGAATTTGCACACTGATTCTTTCCCTAAATCTTCATTTCTTTCCATAATTACAGCTGCTGCTGTGTTATCTCCATTTTGAGTCAGTTTTCATTTTCTTCCAGTCTCAGATCATTCTGCTCTCATGATCTAAACTGTATTTTAAATTGATGAGATCATTTGCTTCCCACTCCATGCTTTTTCCTACAGGGATACTCTGCAACTTGCTGAAGGCATCTATAGGAACTGGAGAGCACTTTTCTCACTTACTTCAGCTCTTAAAACTGCACTAATCAACATCAGTTATCTACCTGGTTTCTGTAGTTGGGGGAGAGAAGGAGAGAGCTACCTGGAAGATGATTTTCCTTTTCTACAGTAGGAGTCAAAGACACATGGCATAAATCATAGTTTAGCTGGTACTGGTCTACCTCTGGGTGGGCAGGGAGAGTGAGCTGCCTGGAGAAGACTTAAAGGATTTAACTTTTAGGTTGGTAAAGAAAAACAAATACCACTTAGAAACACAACATTGTTTTGATGGGAAAAGGTCTTTGGGATCATCCAGTCCAACTGCTAACCCAGCACTGCCAGGTCACCACTAAACCATGTCCCTCAGCAGCACATCTCCAGGGCTTTCCAATTCCTGCAGGGATGGTGACTCCACCACTGCCCTGGGCAGCCTCTGTCAGACCTTGATAATCCTTTTGGGGAAGAAACTTTCCCTAATGTCCAGTCTAAACCTCCCCATGTGCAACCTGAGACTGTTTCCTCTTCTCCTATCCATTGCTCCTTGGAAGAAGAGCCCAAGCCCCACTTGGCTCCAGCCTCCTTCCAGAGAGCTGCAGAGAGTGAGAAGGTCTCCCCTGAGCCTCCTTTTCTCCAGGCTAACCAATCCCACTCCAAAGAGCCTAGTAGCCTTTTTCCACGTGGAGGTTGCCCATCTGCAATGCTCTCTGTTGCCACCTTTCCAGGTGCTGCAGAGGTCAGTGGAGTTGGTTTTCCCCTACCTCACCAGCACCGATCTGCTCCACAATGAGGTGCGTGGCTCTGGCAACAGCTTGGTCCTGCTTCTCAGAGACGTCTGTCACATCTCCTGGTGTGTTTTACAGGAGCTGTCAAGTACTTAGCACTTCAGAAAGTCATCCTGGCCCTTCTCTCTCATGCACTCATCTTCTCAGGCAGAAGGGGGAGCCCAGACATTAGTTTTTGGGTGCAATCACCTCAGAGTAGTGATCCGAAGCCATCAAACTGCTAGGGGTTTTTTTTGAACACAAGAGCTTCTCCTTGGCTGATGTTACAGGCACATCCAACTCGGGGAATTCAGGCTTGTAGAGCCCAGATGACTGTTATCTATTGCTTCACAACAATGAGAAATCAAGGAAGATTGGAATCCTAAACAACTTCATCCTGTGGCATCACGTTAGTTCACATGCTAGAAAACAGAATTTAATTAAGAACTTGTTAAACAAACAGAAACAGAGAGGGAAAACAGACCCTTTAGAAACAGAATAAGTCATAGCTGCATGACATTTCTTTTTGCTAATTTGCTTACTCACCCACTGGGAAACCAGAGAAGTCATGTGTAGGATGCTGCTATGGTTATTGGTATAGAACCAGAATGTCAGGTGTTTTCTAAGGATGCACAAGGATGTTGAACTGCTAAACAAGCTTTGGGGCTTTTACAGGGGACTTCTGTCATGTTGCCCAACTCAATAAAGGCACTGGGCAGGCTTTATCACTGCCTCAATCCCCTTCAAATCCTTTCTCAGCACACAAGCCCTCAAGCATGCCACTGTCATGTCCTTCAGTCACAGCTCCTTCCCCACCCAGCAACCAACATTTTGGTCCATGCATGTGCATCCAGGGAAACCCCTAAATCCATTTTAGCTCTGAGGACCTCAGCAGTCCATCCCCTGGGATGGATTTCTTCTTACTGTTCCTCCAAGAAAGGGTTGGATTGAGCTTTCTGCTGAGTTTGAAAGCAAGCAGGTGGCTTTGACACCACCTGTGGTATCCTTGAGAGAGATTACCCACCTGCTGCCTGCCATTTATACTTTTGAGGATGACACAGGTAAGATTTAGGCTCTAAAATTTGTGACCACATGAAGTTATATTAATACCAGTGAGATTTAACCCACACCATATGAATGAGTGAGGAGTTTTCTGCCTAGTTAATTGATTCTGTGTTGGATTTCATGGACACCATGGAGTTTTCCTAGCTTGGACAGATTTATGAGTCAGAACTGTGGTTTTATGCCTGTTTTATCCCTGGCTGTGTGAATCAAGTGCACAGAAGCATAGCTGCAGCTACACAGTCCTTTTGTTCATGGAGTTCCTTGTGTTCAAGGAACTGGCTAATGAACACCTCATAGGTCTTAAGCTAGCCTGGATTGGAAGAGCTCACACAATCTGCTTGAGATATCTGAATTTCCATGAGCTCTGAAGGGGATAAACTTCATTACCAGCTTCATCTTGTGCAGACTTTCAGTCTCAGCTTGTGCCCAAGTCTCATTTGTCTTTGCCAAAGGCAACATCAAGAATCATTTCAAAATGAATATGTGGTCTCTGTAAGGAAGGAGCCTGGGTTATCTTTCCTTCCTGACATCCTCACAAAAAGGAGAGAGGAATGGAGCCAACAGAGAATAACCAGGACCATGCCCATGGGCTGCCCTGAACATGGTGTACAGCTCAGCCCTGGGTGATTGCTCTGCCCCTTTCAATGGACAAGACAAGCAGGAGTTCATAGCAGTGTGGACACAGCCAAAATCCCCAGAGGATGAAGAGGCTGCAGGGAAATGTCCAAGCAAGACTCTTGTGTATTCCAGGAGGAAAATAGTGCTGTTGAAATGAGTGATTAGTAAAAATGTTGCTACTACCAAAAAATATAATATAAAGTATTATAGGTTTTAGGAAGTCAATTGGTTCCATAGCTTCTGTTATAGAATCACACAATGGTTTGGGTTAGAAGGGACTTTAAAGTTTATCTAGTTCCAACTCCTCTGCCATGGGCAAGGGCATCTTCCACTTAAAGAAACTCCAAGCACCAACCAACCTGACCTTTAACAGTTACAAGGATGGGGCATCCATAACCTTTCTGGGCAACCTGTTCCAGTGCCTCCCCACCCTCACAGTGATGAACTTCTTCCTAGCAGCTAATCAGTTAAAAGCCACTACCCCCTGACCTATCACTACATGTCCTTGCAAAACTGGAGAGAGCAAGTTGTGCTGCAGAAATGCAATGGTAGTGTACCTCTGGAAGGAGGGAAACTCCTAAGAGAGATCAATTTGACATCAGAAATGTGGTTCAAGATAAGGGTTTTGAGCCTGTGGAATTAATCTGCAGGTTTGGAGGGTTGAAGGGATCTCAGGTCAGTGTAGGAGCTGGAGGTGGAAATCTGAGCTAAAGGCTGGTAGCAGATCACTTAAAACTAGAAAGAATGAGAATTTGGAGAATAAAAAACCATAATCTGGCCAAGAATACAAATTGAATTTTTAGCACAGGATGTGAACTAAGTTTTGTTTGAAACTGCAGTGCAAGCTTTGCCAAGAAAAACCTCATCCTGTGGAACAGGGATGGGTTTCAGACTAGGTGGTGGAGAAATTCTTCCTCCCATTGGTGTTTCTGCACCTGATGTAAAGATCAACTCCAAAAGATAAACTGCAAATTGTTTCAGGAAATGAGGAGTCTGTTCCAAGGCTGAAAAATCTGAGAGTCTGTGGTACTGGTAGGGATTGGAAATTCAGGGAGAGGGAAAGCAAAAAGTAGAAATAGAAGACATGTAATTATAGAAATAGCATAGAAATTATAGAATATCTGTGTGCTACAACCTTGAATACCAACCTCATGGCAGGTATGTCCCAGAGCTGGTGTGCTGGGGACCAGCTGGACTTGGGCTACTGTCCCATGGGAGAGTCAAGGGGTGTGGCTGAGCTCTCACTCTGGAGCATTGTGGATGCAGGTGGTAAAGCAGAGCACGATGTTTCCTCCTGGGCTTTTGGGTATCAGGACACCCTCCAAGACTGGATGCACTGCCACATCAGTGTGATGAGCCTTTTGGAAGCAAGACCTCAGATACTCTGGGGAACCATAGTGCACAGCCCCACAAACAACAGTGGCTGAAGCATTCCCATTCTTCCCACTCCCTCAGGTAGACAGCACTGCCTCTACAGTAGCCCCACTCCTATGTTCCTCCTTGAGTGCTAAGAAGTTGCTAAGCAACATCAATCCATCTAGCAACCAGCAGCATCACCACCAAGAGGAGACTCTGTGGACACCTGGGTACCATTTTGTCCTGTAGAAGCTATTGCACCTGGAAAAACCCCATCCTTCCCTCCCAGCCAAGAGCAACTTCAGGGGTGTCCACAACTTTGCAGAACAGGTGTGCAAACACAAGTAGAAGATGGGCAGATCTGGTCTTTATATGAAGCACCTCTGATCTGGCTCCTAGAGGGTCATTTGGGGATGGTGTGGATTTTGGTCAGCATGAGCAATATGAGGCATTTGAAGGTCTAACTTCCTGCTGGTACCCAAGTGTTGTGTGATCATAGTATAGTTTAGATTGGAAGGAACTCTTAAAGGTCTAGCCCAACTCTTCTGTAGTGATCAGGGTTGTCTTTAGCTAGATCTGGCTGCACAGAGGTCCACCCAGCCTTACCTGGGATGATTCCAGGGATGTGGCATCAACCACCTCTTTGGACAACCTGGGATGGTGTCTCACCACCCTCACCATAAATAAATGCCTCCCTTCTATCTAGTTTAAACCTCTCCTCTTTTAGTTTCAAACCATCTCCTCTTGTCCTGTCACAACAGAGCCTGCTAAAAACTTTGTCCCTATCTTTCTTCTAGGCCATGTGAAGTGATGGAGAACACGTGGGGCAGGTCAGTCAGGGACAGGGTGGGTGCTGGAGATGGGAGCATCTTGCTTGGCTCCCCACAAACCCTCCAGCATGAGCTATTCTCACGGACAGAGACACCTCAGAAGTGAATTAGCTGAGATGTTAGATGTGTCCAGTGGATTGTCCATTTACCTTTAGCATCCTGAATGTGTCACTGACCTGGCACCTCTCCATGGCTGAGACTTGTTTTTCCATAGAAAGTCCAAAGCTTGACTACAGAGATGTGGTCACAGCTATTTTTGGCAGCTTGCTTTAACAAATTGCTACTTTGTTTCTCTGTATTGAAACAATTTGCTCATTTCTTTTTCCTTCTCCTGCCTCCTTCCAGCAGTGCAGCTCCTCGATGTTGTTAGAAGGATATCACCTTCTGCAAAGGCATCCATGAATATTTAACACATGGACAGATTGCTGGCTCATCCATCTAGGCATTGTGGTGGGGTTGCCTTTCCTCACTGCTTGCATCAATCCTTCTTCACAAGCCTCCTGCCTTCCTTCCAGCAGAGTTTCCAGTTGCTTCTGCTTCCCAAAGGCTGCAGGATTTTCCCAGTCCCACTCCTGGACTGAGCTACTGCCTGTACAGCTCTGGACCCTCCCTCTAGTGGCTGCTGCACCAAAATGTCAAGAGATGCTCTGCACATCTCATCTCTGCACAGGAATGGACAGTGGTGCCAAAATCAGATCATCTGCCAGAGGTCCCTGGTTCCTGCAGGCTGAGGAACCAGACCCATAGTGCATGTCCCACTTGTGCCATGTCCTGGCTGTGCTGCATGGGCTTCAGCCACGTTGATGTGGTTCCTACTGGCCCTTGATTCAGGTGAGCTGTTTACAGAGCAGGATTTGTCCTCCTGGACCAGCAGAGAGGGGTGGGAATTGGAAGAGCTGCATCATGCTTCCTGTCTGGGACTCACCACACATCTGCTCAAGGGCAGTCCTCCTTCCTGTGGATTTTATACTGCTAACATTTTGGATTCATCCAGACCAGACATGCCAGGGTAAAAGCTGGCTCTAGTTCAAATCTCATTACAGTTCCTCTGTGTTTCATCATCCTGCAGACACACTGTTTGCTGCAGCATCACTCCTTGCAGCAGGAGGAATTGCAGTGAAAGCCTCCACGGGTGGTGGGAAGGGAAAAGTGCTGCCATCCAGCATGAAGGACCTTCCCACTGACATCTCTACTTCTCCATCACCATGGAGCTCAGCCAATACAACTGTATGTGCAGCCACTCTTGGGGTGAAGCCACCAAATCTTGTACCAACAGGGAATAATGGCAGTTTTCTGGCCAACTAGGAGATGCTGTATAGATGTTGGGGACACAGGGCTAAGGCTAGAGCACAAGTGTTGTGAGAAGCAGCTGAGGGAACTGGGGTTGGTTAGCCTGGAGGAAAGGGGGCTCAGGGGAGACCTTCTCACTCTCTGCAACTCCCTGAAAGGAGGTTGCAGAGAGGTAGGGGTTGGTCTCTTCTTCCAAGGATAAGGGATAGGACAAGAGGAAACAGTCTCAAGTTGAAGATGGGGAGGTTTAGATTGGACATTAGGGAAAGTTTCTTCCCCAAGAGGGTTATCAAGCATAGGAACAAGCTGCCCAGAGCAGTGGTGGAGTCATCATTCCTGGAGGGATTGAAAAGCCCTGGAGATGTGGTGCTGAGGGACATGGTTTAGTGGTGACCTGGCAGTGCTGGGTTAGCAGTTGGACTCAATGATCTTAACAGTCTTTTCCAACCTAAAAAATCCTGTTATTCTAAGATTGCTTGGCCTCCTGGCTCAGGTACAACCAGTGTAGTACATCTTACACTCCCTGTTACTAATACATCTTCCTGGGTCTGATGGTTCCTGCATGGTGTGTGTGATATCACTCATCTCAGAGAGTCATAGATCCAGACCCATCCAAAGAGAAACAGCTTCAAAAAAACCAAGATGATTATTTCAAGGCAAACACCTCTAAACCTTCTGTTGATGGCTTGACCAAACCCCACCCAGCCTGAATGGAGCAATCAGCCTTGGGATCTAGCCACAGAGCTGCTCTCCCAACAGACAGAACATGTGGTCCTGCTGAGAAGTGCCAAGAATGATTTCTGACTGCTGCAAACTTCAGTTGTAGTTGTTTTCTATGATCATGAATCCTTGGATCAGTTTGGTTCCAGTCTTGGTCTCAGGGCCATTCCTTTGGCTAATTAAAGGACAACCCTTTGTAACTCCTGACCACATTTTTCAGCAGTCATCAACTCATTTTGCATTCCTCTCAGCCTATTGAAATAAACTGGACAATTTCCCAGTTATTGCTGATTCTTAGGCACTGGCACAAAGCTCTGCTCCAGTGTCTGTTGCTGCAGGGAACATATAGATTGAAAACAAAATTAAAAACAAAACCAAAACCAACAAGAAACATCTCCAAACCTCCCTCTTGTTTCTTATAAGAGATTTCTGTGTTTAGCATCAAGGCAAAAATCAGGTTCACAATGAGGCAAACTTCTGTGCTCTGGGTACCTCTGCCTTAGGTAGGGCAAAGTCCCCTAAAGCTACACCTGAACTAGTTGGTTAGTAACCAATACACTAACCAGTGCAAAGAGGAGGTCATTAAGCTCTTTCCTCTCCTAACAGGCTAGCTGCTTCCAAACTGTCTGTTGGGAACAGTCCTGTGCCCAAGCTGTCCCTGTCCCTCCATGGGGACTACTTTCTACTACTCCTATGAAAAGGAGTTTCATTTGATTTCCTTTCTATTGTTGCTTATGGAGACCCTAGTGCATCTCCTGGTCTTTCCCTGCTGTGGTGATGGCTGGAAGCTTCAAATGGCAAAGCAGAGAAGCAGAGATTAACCTTTGGATCCAGGAGGTGGGGCTTTGAGCATGACCTTGTCCTGGTGGAGCCTTTGGAGACATCTCTGTGACTGCAGGAGAATGCCTTGGCAGTGGGAGCCATGAATTCCTTCTGGCTCTACTACTAATTCTACTAATTTCCTTATGTGCTGGTGCATAGGTGTGTTACTGGAGCATGTCCAAAGAAGGCCAACAAAGTTGGTGAAGGTTCTAGAGCACAGCTGTTATGAAAAGCAGCTGAGGCAACTGGGGTTATTTAGTCTGGAGAAGAGGGGCCTCAGGGGAGACCTTCTCACTCTCTACAACTCCCTGAAAGGAAGTGGTAGTAAGGTGAGGCTCAGTCTCTTCTCCTGGGTAACAGTGAGAGGACAATAGGAAATAGCTTCAAGTTGTGCCAGGGGAGGTTCAGGTTGGATATTAGGAAGAATTTCTGCACTGAGAGGGTTGTCAGGCATTGGCCCAGGCTGCCCAGGGCAGTGGTGGAGTCACCATCCCTGGAGGAGTTCACAAAACATGTAGATGGGGTGCTTTGGGGCCACGGTTTAGTGGTGGACATGGTGGTGTGAGTGGACAGTTGGACTTGGGGTTGGACTAGATGACCTTTAAAGGTCCCTTCCAACCCAAATCAATCTGTGATTCTATGACTTGATGATCTCAGAGGTCTTTTCCAACCATAGTGATTCTATGATGCATAAGCACACACATATATACAATGTTGTACATTGTAGAGGTGTTATCACATCTGCTCCAGGCTGGGATGAGCTGAGGCACAGGGTGCTTGGCTTTGTAATACACAACATGAAGACCAAAAAAATCCCAGATGAACTGTGAAAACCTGTACATTAACACTGAAATATGTTAATAACATCACATCTGCCACCTTTCATGCTCACAGAGGAGCTCCACCACTCCCCATCCCCAAGGATGTTGGTCCCACCCAAGACTGGCTGCACTGACAGGAGGGTCATCTCCCTGCACTGCAGGCAGGTATTTATAGGCAGCAGATGTAGGCATTAATTAGGCCATTGGATAATTTCAACTTGCACTGGGACCACTGAGCCCTGCTGGAGGGGAGCAGGAGATCCTCATCCAAAGGGAAGCAAACCCCCTTCTAGATGTGTCACTCCTCAGAGCAGAAGACACCAGCTCAGTGTCTCTGGTGACAATCCCTAACCTCTTGTCCTTCTTGAAGGTCATGGAGGACCTAGAGTGGGTAGAGAATAGCTCCTTTTATGCCATGTGAGATATTTATATAGCTGAGGGCTGCCGGCCACTGGGAAGCTGCCCAAGACTTTAATGGTTTAATTGCTGTTTCCTGTATGTTCCCCTCTCTGTTGTTCATCACAGATGACAATTGTGGTTTTGTATCTGTGGGGCTGGGCTGGGTCTCCCTGGGAGTCTCAGCTCCTCGTGCAGTGACTGCTCCTGCATCTCTCTGCAGGTTCTGGTATGTCCTTGAAGTCTCCCCACCACCACCCTCCCCTCCTCCAGTTAAGATCATCTATATGGGTCTGATTTCCTAGTGGGAACTGCTGCAAGATGATGTTGGTCTCTTTTTTACCCTGAGGCATGAGTGAGGGAGCACAGATTTGGGCATCCTTGCAATAACCCACAAAACAGGCTGTGCACCATGGGGTGAGGCAGGAATGGACATGATGCACAAGAAAAATCAGGGGAAGACTGGAAAAGAAGCCCATTTTGGGTGCCCTGGTGCTCACTGGTGATACCACAGAGCTGCATTAGAGTAAAGCAGGGCACAATCAGACCTTTTAAGACTTGTATGTGCTAGCAGATAAATACAATGTTTGCTCCACCCTGATATTGATCCTGAAATAAAACCATGCCACCCTCTGCTCCCACTTCCATTATCTCCAACCCCAAACACCCTGAAATCACAGGCAGAAACCCCCAGATCACTAAACTGGCTGGAAGTTCTCAACTGTATTTTTAATAGTTTTTCTAATGTGCTTTGAATTTGCCTTCTGGTTGGGGTTTGTTTTTGGCCCTGCTAGAATAAACTCAGCTCATCCCTCAAACCTTTTGAAAATTGAGGTTTTGATAAAATCATGTCTCCAGGGTCTGAGGCTTTAAGAAAAACAACATCTATGTATGTATATGTATTCCTACATATATTTATACCTATAGGAGATGAGATGCATGGAAAAAATGAGATGAGCTGCTAACACAACCATCCCTGTCACAAGGATCTCCTTGGCAGGGTGACAAACCACCTATGCCTGATGCACCATGCTTTATCTGCCCAGGTCTGAGGAGAAAGGGCAAACCTTGGCTCAGCTAAATCAAGCCCTGTCAGCCCTGGTCCTTCATGTCACCTCCTGGTGGATTTCATACATGCACCTCCTGCCCTTGCCTTGAAACACTCGGACTGGGCTGTGGCCAGCTACTGGATGTTTGCTTTAAATCACAGAGGTCTTCTCTGCCATGCTTTAAAGGCTGATCCTGGACTGAAGAGACAGGGAACTGCTGGAGAAAGCCCAGCAGAGACTGGGAAGATGCTGAGAGCACTGGAGCATCTCTGGCAGGAGAAAAGGCTGAGAGCCCTGGGGCTGCTTAGCCTGCAGAAGAGCAGCCCCAGAGGGGAGCTGCTCAATGCTGAGCAAGAGCTGAAGGCTGGGGGCAAGAGGCTGGGGCCAGATTCTGCTCACTGGTGCCCAGGGCCAGGCCAAGGGGCACTGGGCACCAACTGGAGCCCTGGAGGTTCCATCTCTAACATAAGGAGAAGCTTGTGTGGTGTGAGTGTGTTGGAGCCCTGGCCCAGGCTGCCCAGAGAGGCTGTGGAGTCTCCTTGTGTGGAGAGATTCCCAAGCAGCTGGAGGTGATTGTGGACAGCCTGCTGTGGGTGACCCTGCTTTAGCAGTGGAATTGGACTGGATGATCTCCAGAGGTCCCTTCCAGCCCCAGCCATGCTGCAATACTGTGTGATTCTGTGAAGTTGTGCCAGGATGAGTTTTATCAGTGCTAAGAAGGAGAATATAACAGCCCCCACCCCCCACCCCAAATTATAAATCTTTCAGAGCACTGGGGAAATAAAAGCATTTCTTCTCTCATGGACATTTTAAGAAAGCAAGTTGCCCTGGGATTTAGTTGGTGCCCCCTGTGTGGCCCCTCCCCCCCCACCTCTGGTTAATTCATCTCTTGGCATTTCTTCTTCCCAAGCTGTCATCAGCACCCTCACTTGCTAGATCTCCTGGGAAAGCCACATGTGGGTGTTTGTGTGTGCAGGGACAGTGCCAGACCTGTTGTGGGCACTGCTGACCCCATGAAGAGCTGCTCAACAGGCTGATCTTTGAGGAAAGGTTGCAGCATCAGGAGCACCACTGGGTAATCCTAGCCCAGAGACCTGCTGTGGCATCACAGCAAGGCTCTGAGCCTTCACATTTCATGCAGAAGGAGCATTGGGATGATCTTTTTAGAGGTGATACTCTCAGGGTTCACTTCCTTTGGGTTGTTGGGTAATAAGGACTTTGAAATTAGGGATTGGGTCACTGGGTTGGTAGCAGAAGTCTGTAGGAGCAACATCTGGAACTAGAGCTGTGCTGGAGCCTATTCCTCATCCTGGGGACTAGGGACCTCTGGAGACCTTTGAGGACCCCTGACCCATGGATAGCTGCTGGTCTAGACTATATGGATGGTCTGAGTTGGTCTGCTCAACCAGGCAGGGAGTGGTTATGGAGAGGTGGATTCAAGCTCCTTCTTGCAGGGTACACCTCCAGCTTCTCCTTCCTTCAAACTGAGGAAAATCTTTTGGAGGAAACACTGGTTTTACACCATTTCTAGAAGAATGGGAGTCTGGAGATCTGGACTACATCCTCTGCTTTGCCAGTAAGGTGCTGGGTGAGAAGCTTTTCCTCTGTTAAACACATCTGTAATCCTCCTCATATCTTGCTGGATTTGGCCACCAGCTCAGAGGTCTACTTGCACCATCTGACTTCAGTGCATTAAACCCAAGGACTGTCCCTTTCTCCTCTCTAGGGACTGTATTGCTCTTTCTTCTACTGGTTTAGAGCTTCCTAATTTGGAAGATAAATCCTTGAATTAACATCAGCACATCTGGATGAGTGGGATTTAATCCCTGGACCATGGATGGCTGCTGGTTTCAACACCATGCAAATGAGGCAAGAAAGCAAGAGAAGAGAATTAAGAGTTAATTTTTATCAGCATTTCACAAGTAAACTCTCTTTTCCACTGGCTGCAATGGTACACAAAGAGCTTTTGGGATTCTAATCCTAATTTTCAGGTTAGCTAGACTCAAGAACCAGTGTAGGTTGGAATGAGACCTTTGGGTGTTGCCTGGTCCAGCCTCAGAAGCTTTGGTAGTTCTTTGTTATTTTTTAAAGTAATTTAGTGGTTTCTTCTCCAAGAACAATGGGAAATACTGGGCTCTAAGCCATCCCAAAGCAGGATCAGGTATGTCCTCCTATCATTCCTAACACACATTTTTCTAACCTGGTATTAATACCTCCCAGGAGCAGAGCATCCACCCCAGCTGCAGAAAATCCGTGCCCACACTAAACTAACCCCACTAGAACAAATATTTTGGGGAGCAGCAGAAGAAAAATTCATGGTATCAACTGAATCAAACCATATTTATTTTACTGACTGTATCAGGAACTGACCCCTGGTTCTGTTTGGGCTATTGGGATCATTAACTCTGTGCCCATGAGGGCAGTGTTAAGAGGATGCTGCAAGAGGAAGTGTGTACAGAGAGAGGATGGAGAGAGAAATCTGGGTCCCTTGTAGGTATAAACAGTGCTCTATGACCCCTTCCTACTGTGTCCCATCCCATCCCTTCCCCCCATGTTAAGCAACCCAAAAGGTTTGCCTTCTTTCCAGGAAAATCCAACCAAGCTAAACTCCTCCCTATAGAGCAGAACTCAAAAGTAGCAGAAGAAAGGAGAAGAAAAAACAATATAAGAGGGCCATGATGTAGTGTTATCTATAAATATTTTACCAGGAAAGGTATGCAACTGGTATTTTGAACAAATCCCCAGCCACAGCTTTAATAAAGTGCCTTTAGCATGCCACTCTGCCGTGTTTAAATCTAATTCCAGTTGTCAGTCAAAGCACTGTATGTTATTAACCCATGGGCATAATTGCCTATTCCAAGTCTGCAGCTCTAAGAGGCTTTATGTACGCCTGGAATAAATGAAATAACTTTTCTGCTTCCACCTCACAGTTGAACACATTGACATTGAAAATTACACCCAGGCACACGCAGCACTTTTGTCTTCCCCTGGCTACGAGCTCGTCGGAGCGACGTCGGCTGCAGAGGAAGAGCTGTGTGAGCAGGGAGATGATTGAGCTTTGAAACACATCAGCCCACCTTGGTTTCCAACCATCCCTGGGTCAAAAAACCAGCAGGAGGTGGTGCGTGAGGACATGGTTTAGTGGTTAGGTAGATGGTTGGACTGGATGATCTCAGAGGTCTTTTCCAACCATAATGGTTCTATGAAACAATCTCCATCCAAACCAGCAAACATTTATAGCATTGTCACTGTGTGTATCAGCAACAGAGAAACCCTCATATGATGCCATGGCCAGAGGGGTTTATAGCACATTTAGGCATTGAAGCCTGCTGTGTCTCCATCCTCAGCCTCCTCCTTCTCTCCCTCCACGTTGCGTTTCATGTCTGTAGGAGGAACTGATGCTGAAGGGGGAATTGGCTTTTTGGTTTATAATTTATCTGTCACCACTGGGGCAAAGGCAGTGTTTTACAGGCTTTATTGTGCTGCTGCAAGCCACATCACAGGTGGGAGGACAGCAGAGGGTAACTGACCACTGAAGGATGTGCTATGAGCAGCCCAAAAGCATCATCTTACCCTCTCTCTGATGTCACCAGAATTTACAAGAGGTTATGTTCCCTCCAGCAGTAACTTGGACCAGGAGCATCTCATCCGTACCCTCAGCAATACTGCAGAAGACCCCCAGCAGGGTGGTGCCATTGGCATATCTGAGGGATGGGATCCATCCAGAGGGACCTGGACAAGCTGTAAAAGTGGGTCTGTGTGAGCCTTAGGAGGTTCAACAAGGAAAAGTGTAAGGTTCTGCAACTGGGCTGGAACAACCTCTAGTATCAATCCAGGCTGGGGATGAAGAGCTGGAGACCAGCTTTGTGAAGAAAGACTTGGGGGTACTGGTGGGGGAAAAGCTGGAGCTGAGCTGACAATGTGTGCTCCCAGCCCAGAAGCCAACTGTGGCCTGGGCTGCAGCCCCAGCAGTGTGGGCAGCAGGGCAGGGAGGGGATTGTGCCTGTTCTCTGCTCTGGGGAGACCTCAGCTGCAGTGCTGGGGCCAGTTCTGGAGTCCTCAGCACAGCACAGACATGGACCTCGTGAAGCTGTGCCAGAAGAGGCCACAAAAGCGATGGGAGGGCTGGAACACCTCTCCAATGGACAAAGGCTATTCTGTGATCTTTGCAGAGCCAGGCCTATTAGATGAGGCTGGGGCCAGACTCTGCTCACTGGAGCCCAGGGACAGGTTAAGGGGCACTGGGCACCAACTGGAACCCAGCAGGTTCCAGCTGAACAGGAGGAGAAACCTGTTTGGTGTGAGGCTGTTGGAGCCCTGGCCCAGGCTGCTCAGAGAGGCTGTGGAGTCTCCTTGTGTGGAGAGATTCCCAAGGCAGCTGGAGGTGATTGTGGACAGCCTGCTGTGGGTGACCCTGCTTTAGCAGTGGGGTTGGACTAGTTGATCTCCAGAGGTCTCTTCCAGCTGCCACCATGCTTGGATTCTGGGATTCTATAATGGTGTCTCCTCCATAATCACCAGCTGCACAGCAAATGCTTGATCTGCATTCCAGCTTCTGGGTGGCAGTAGATGCCACTCACCTCTCCTCTGCACCGGGCAAAGCTCATCAGCTTTGCTCATTTGGTTGCTCATCACCTGCAGGCTTGGAGCCGACCCAATCACACCGAGCATCGTGGCAGTGCTGATCCACTGGGTCCCCATGGTCTTTAAGTACAGCTCCTGACTGGAATTAATTAGTTACTGGTCTGATTCTAGGCACGTTGTGTGATGGGAAGAACATGTTTTGAGAGGCTGCCTTGAAATGTCTTAATAGGAGAAACAGAATGACCTCAGTGTGCTGGAGCATCACTAAAACACCATCCTTGCTTCTCAGGGCACCACCTTCAGCTTCCCTATTTGACCTCTCAATTTCCAGCAGGGATGTCACTGAAATCCCTGTTTGTGGTCTCACTGGCAGTCTAAATTTAGCATATTTGAGATGATTTGTGACTCTGTTGCTGGGAGGACGTGGAGAAGGGAGGGTGTTAGGGAATGACATGTGAGTCCAGTGTCACTGAGGCTGCTTTGGGCTTGGAAGAGGGTGGAGTGGTGCATGGGGATGACGATGGTGTCCAGGAGGAGTGGAGAAGGAAAAAAAATATATATGGGACTCTCAGTCCTTTTTATAGTCTAACCAATTTAATAAAGCTCTTTGCTTAGCCAAGACATTAAGAAGGGCTTTTCCCCTGAATCCTGATTCAATTTCCCAGTAAAAAGCCCACTTGGAGAGCTGCTGCTAGGAGATACCTTGGACTGCAGTTCAAGGAGGCACACGGTGCAAAAATGAACTAAGAGAAGGAGCTGAATGCTGAGGGGATGTGGAGGAAAAGCCCTTCCTGCTTGGAGACCATCATCCTTCCTAGGGCTGGGTGAACAGCAGAGCTGGATAGGGCTGGGATTCAACAGAAAGCTGGGAAATGAGGGAAAGAGAGGAATTTCCCACATCTTCCTTTCCATCTCCCTGCCAGAGCTAGAGAATCTGGAGTCCAACCAGCGCCGCAGTCATGAGCAGATCGGTCAGGGGGTGGGGTGGGCGTGGAGAAAGAAAACCAGCATAAAACCACGGATGGAAGGATCTGCCTGCCCTGCTTCTCAGCTCCAGCTATCCCATGCTTCTTCCTGCACACTGAGTACCCCCAGGGTCTCTTTCCCCTGCCCCTGCTGGCCCCTGCCAAGGCATGACCTTGAGGGCAGACGCCTGAAGGTTACTCAGGGGCATTGCTGCGTTAATCAAACGCTCTGCACAAGCTGCTTAATTCCTCTCCTATAATCCAACTGGGGATGGAGCCTGGCAGGTTTTGAGACTGTTATGTTTACATCGGACTGCGGGTGGAGGGAGGAAGGAGGGGATGAGGATGGGGTGGAAGGGGAGTTGGGAGGTAGGAGAGGGGGGAGAGCTGACGTGCTTGGAATAAAACCGGTGCCACCTCCTCCTCCTCTCCATCCCTCAGCAAAAAAAAAAATAAAATCCAACGCATCTGTCCACCCCCCTGCACCATTTCCCTACCCAAAGTGTCCACCCAGAAGAGGAGGGGCCACGTTGCAGCTCATCTCAAGGGGGGCAAAGGTCTTTGAGAAACCACCCCCCACCCTCCTCGGCCTGATTTATTCAGGGCATAGCAATATTTCTTGGGATTAATATTAATAAGAGCCTCCTGCCCCCTTGTCTCCATCCCCCTGAACTGAGCCTAAGGGATGCAGCTGAGTCCCAGTGGGGTAAGAACCAGGCCTCCCTGCCTCCGCCTATGAGGTGATGGCGTCTCTTCATCCCAGCCTTATTGCAAGCAAGAAATTGGGTGGTTTATTTATTTAGGTTGATTTAAATCTTGGTTTTCCTCTCCCGTGTTGCAGCTCAGCTCAAGGAGAAGCCATTCTCAGGACGAGGGCCAGGCACCACTGGGGTTTGGTGGTGCTGCAGAAGGATGCTCGGCAGCAAGTGAGGCAGGACAGGGATCTACTGTGGGGATGGAGGTGATCCCAGAGAGAAGGCATCCAAAATCTCTCTTTTTTTTTCTTGTTTCCTCCCTTTTTCTTCATTAAACAGGAGCCCTCTGACAGTTCAGACCCTCCTAGAGGTCCAAGATGCGGAGGTGCCCTCCCAAGGTTGAGCGGGTGACTGGGGTCTGCCAGATTGAAAGGCCGAGGGTTTTATTTTAGGGTGGATTTTAATATTCATCCATCACCTGGTGCTAAGTGCGGGTCCTTTTTTGGGAGGGAGGGGTTGGGGCGAGGGTTTCCTGCCTCCACCGACGCGAAGAGAGGGGAGAGAAACCTCCATGAACAAAGGAGAAGATGCAGGAGCCGGCAGCGAAAGAGCTTTATTGGCACGGCACGGCACTGCACGACGCGGCACGACCCGACCCGACCGGCTCCTTGCGGCATTTGCACCAGCCAGGGTGCTAGCCCAAGGGAGGGGGGGAGAGCTGTCCCGAAATACCTGCAGCACCCCAGGGTGGAGTGAAAAAAGGTGTCCCAGGGCCCCCGAGCTGCTGTCACTGCTCCCGTGGGCTCTGTCCCATAGGTGAGGTTCTGCTCGAAGGGCTGCAAAGAGAAATGGATCCCCCCCAGGCCATCATCCGAGGGTTCCCCCAGCCTGGTGCAGCTCTGCAGCCATCCCCCAGGGTGGGGGACTGACCCCTCCAGTAAGGCCTGTCCTTGCCCAGTGCAAGGCACCTGCTGGGAGCACTGGGTTGGTCACTGGGGTGGCCGTGGAGATGGTTGGAGGGGTGGGGATGAGGATGGCCTCCAGCTGTAAAGAGAAGGGAAGGGATGGGATGGGATGGGCTGGGAAAAGGGTAAGGAGGGCAAGGGGGGGGTGGTGTGAGCTCCCAGCACCTATCTGGCTAAAAAAGGTGGAAGAAAGAAAATATTAAATCAAAATAAAAGCTTGCAAAAAAGGAGAGGAAAAGAAAGCAGTCTGTGTGTGTGTGGGTGGTGGAGGAGTCCCCAGTGCAGGGACACCCACTCTGCATTAGGCCGCAGGGTCCCAGCATCCTTCCATCACCCTTCTGCCCTCCTCGGGCTTCCAGTTTCTTGAATTTCATTTTCTTTTCTGAATAATTCAGGTGCTGGTTCCCCCCCACCCCTCCTTTCTCCCTCCCTCCCTCCCCATGGCTCCTCGCCGGGGCTGTGTTAGGGGTATAATGAGGCAGCCGATGGGTAATTGGGATCTTTTGTAGG
>VWZX01005383.1:1316511-1351732 GCA_013399015.1 Galbula dea
ATGTGGCTCTGTTTTGTGGCTGACATCACTGCAGTGGCGTGGAGCTGACAGCTCCCAGGGCTGCGCTGGGGCTGCAGTGGTTCCTCAGCTTTTATTTATTTATTTATTTTTACAAACCCTATCTATTTATTTATTTATTTATTTATTTTTGCAGTCTCTCTGCTGACAATTGTCAGGGAAAAGGGGAGTGAGGGGGGAAATAATAATAATAAAACCCCAAACAACCCAACAAACCCACCCTGTTCTTGCTGTGCTCAAGGTGAATTTGAAGGAGAAGAAGCCTGCGCTGTTGGTTTACAATAAGGTCCTGATGGTGAGGAGAAGCGCGCACTGTGGCTACTTCCACACCTATCTCCAGGGATATCTATACACCCCGAGCATCCCTGATCCTTATGGAGCACCCTATCAGCCCCTGTAACCTCATCAATGTAACCCAAGCTAAACCCTTGTCTTGAAGCAGAACTCTGGAGGCAGGAAATCCTTTATCACTTGCTGGGTGATTTCCTACCAAGGGCATGTGTCCACTCCTGGGATCTCTTAGCCCAAGCCGCAGCTAGCGTCAGATCCCTGCAGCCACGCAGCGCTCTGCAGCGCACGTACAAGTCCTTCCCATTGCAGGAAGACAAATACATCATGCTCTTGATTTATTTATTTCTTTCTGTATTTATTCCTCCCCCCCTCCAGACTGAGGCCTAGAAGTTGCTGAGAAAAAAAAAAGAATCCTCATGGAAGCAGGAGCTCAGGGTTCATCTCCTGAACACACACTCTCTGTGTGTGTGTGTGTGTGTGTGTGTGTGTGTTCAGAAGGGCAGAAGCATCCAGCCCTGTGTGCCTTGGGCTCCCCCCTTGATGCGCTCGAAATCTTCCTGCTGAGCCGGCTGAGAGCTGTGGTCCTTTCTTCTTAGTGCTGTTTTCACTGTAGTCCCAGTTGGTTTCCACTACCTTCATGGCTTTTCCTCTTCACGTCCTGAATCGGAGAAGTTTTCAAGGAAATGCTGGAATTGAGATGTCAAAAGAGTCAGCAGCTCAGGCACAAAAATCTCCCTACCTCCTGCCCTACCACCCCCCCAAAAATAAAATGAATTATTTACTTAAAAAACCCCAAACTAAACCTAGAATGAGCTTTTTGTTTAGAAACCACCAAACCCCATTCACCCTGCATGAGATATTCACTTCAAACCCCCCAAACCCTATTCACCCTGAAGGAGCAACTCCTCATATACCTCCTTTAAAGGGTTTGCAATTCAAATAAGGAAGCATATAGCACACAGATTTTAAAGGTCTCGCTGACAGAAGCCAACAGCCAGAGCATCCCTCTGAGACCTCCATGCTCCAAACCGCAGCTGGAGCCACCAGGTCACAGGAGCGTCAGCCCCAGCAGCTGTCCGATGGGGACCATGCTGGTGATGGGGTCATGGCATGGTGTTATTTATCTCCCCCCTTGGTTCTTCTGCCTGTCAGATTTATGGAGAGCTGAGCTATTTTACTGAAAAATAAATGTATGTGTTTCAAGGTGGTTACTTACTAGGAGGTGAGAAGTTGTAATTTCAATATCCCTCCAAAATTGCTGCTCTCTCTCTCTATATATATTTATAATAAATACATATAAGTAACAGTGCTTTATCTCTTTGTAACATCTTCCTTTGGAGGATCTCAAAGTGCTTTGGGAGTCTTCAGGAGCACTGTTCCCAACTGGAAGGACTTAAATGTAATTCCCCCTTTATACAAGTGGGGAAATTAAGGACTGGGGACCCCAGGGCCATTTTGTTGCCCATCCGTCGTGGCTTTGGATGGAAGTGAGATACCTCCAGAGGCAAGCTCTGGAGATGGAGCCACTGCTGAAAACCATGGGGGTGGTTAGAAATGCAAAGGCAGACCTGGACTTGGGTTGCCTGCAGGTCTCAGTGCTGGGCTCTTTGCGAAATAGACATGGGGATTTTCAGCTGGAATCTCAACCTGCTCACATGAAGATGCTGCATTGTAAACCTGCACTGGATTAGTGCTCAAAAGGATCCCTCAGGATCTTTCCTAGATCACACTCTTGCCCACTCTCTATCACGCTCACTGGGGGTATTTAAAGCCCACTCCACCCTGCTTGAAAATACATTACCCTCCCTTCAAACCAGAGATCCTGGGACTTAACTGATGATCCATTCCCTCCCTCTGCACTATTAGCACATTAAGAAATTAAACCATAAAACTCCTAAAGATCCGATTGTCCAGCACTGCGCCGCTCCATATGGCATGGCATATGTGTCCGGCTCTGTCCGGGATCGCCTGGATGCACGCTCAGGCAAGCTGGGATGGGAACAGGGTTTCAAGGCAAATTTGGATGGATTTAGGGTTGATTATTTATTTGATTGCATTTATTTATTTATTTTCACGACATTTCACTTCTCTGCTCCACCTCCAGCGCTGGAGGGAAAACTGTAGAGGTGATGTATGTCCCTAAATAAGGATGCAGAGCTCTGCTTTGCTGGAGGAGGTCAGGTGAGGCTATTTAACGCTTTGCAGGATGACTCCGAAAAGATGATGAGCTTAAGAAAGCTACAGCTCCACAATCAGCTTAGCAACTGCTGGAACCAATGGCAGGGGTGACTCTGAGGGAACAGGACCCCTGTGGGTGGGTGCTGAGCACCCTGGCAGGAGGGGGAGAAAAAGTCCCTGTTCTGCCCTACGTGCTCCATGATAAATCACATCGCAGCAAACAATAGGCTCTGGGCCTCGCCGGGAGCTTTCCCTGTGAGACAAAGGGTTTCTAAAAGCCTCTATGAGCTTTTTCACTGCTTTAATGGCAGATAAACCTCCTTTTATTACTATTTTTTTTTTTTTAATTTTGCTTTTATTTTTTCTGTTCTGGGGCTCACCTGAATTTCTGGCTGCTGGGGGGATGTGAAGACCACAGAACTGGAGCTGTCAGCACCTTGCTGGCTTTAGCCTCATGCCCAGCTCTGCAGAGGTGGACAGGCAGAACCCTCACTGAAACACTTTAACTCTAAACACGACCTAAACCAGCTTAGTGAGGATATACATGAAGGAAAGGATTAACATCCCTCACCCCCCAACCAGGAGCAACAAATCCCTTTAACTCCCCATCCCTAGGAGAGGAAACTCCTCATCCACCAGTCTCCAAAATAGGGACCAGCCACATTTAATTCAATTCTTTCTTTCAGATGAGTTTCCAGGTTGGATTTTCAGATCCTAGCCCTTGGCAATGTCTCTCTCTCTCTCTGCACCGAGAACGGATGATGGTTTCTGCGGGAAGCATCGGCATCGCCGGGCACCAGGTTGACCCTGACATTCCGGTGTGACTCCTGCATCCACTCCTCACCTCCTCAAATAGTTAATTCCTGGAGACTGCAAGAAGGTTAAATATGTCTGGGGATCAGATGCTGTCCCCTTCCTGCAGGATTTTGCGGGGCTACCCAGAGCAAAATTCAGCAAGAAGGGGATGGAAAAAAAATCTCTTTCTGCCTGAAAAACCCCAAGCTGGAATTTGCTTTAAAGCAGGTGAATTATTCACCGAGGCAATGGCAGAAAATAATATAGTGTGGGGGAAAAAGAAGCTGTTAGAGCCAACAGCAGAAGAAAAACTCTGTTATCTATGGTAACAGTCTGGAGACTGATTTGTACAGCGTATAAATAGAGCAGGAGAAGCTTTCTTGATGTAGACTGATAGCAAAGTGAGAGTTTATTTTACTCTCCCTTGCAGGTTGAGCTTAATATGAACATTTCCCCTCGAGGCAGTGGCTAGTGCTCCGCAGCGTGTGCCATCGCCCCCATTTCCATAGGAAATGGGCCCAAACTTTCTCCCCTTGACACTGTGCCGGATGTGAGCTCTGCAGTCTCCCCCCCCTTCCCCATGCAGCCATTTCATCTTAATTAACACCCTATGCACTCCAACCCAAGCCCCCAGAGCAGCCCCCAAATATTATTGCTTTGTTTGCTACTGGGTTTTGTGGCAGATGAGAGCTGAAGGACTAGATCCTGATTCCGAGCATTGTCTCCCTTCCATGTAGTATTTCATCTATTGGCTCTAAAGGAGAAAGAAAAGACATCAAAAAATATCCCCAATCTCTTATACTCTGATTTATTTCTGAATTTTAACTCGAGGAGGGAAAAAACATCTCAAGGTCTCTAAAGCCAAGGGGTTAAAATAATGCATCGTATTAAAGCAAGTTATAGCAGAGGGAGCACAGAGGAAACAAGGAAATCTGTAGTGCCAGGCTGGAGCTTTGGGGGGCATTTTAAGTAACATAACATATATTTTAGAGAATAAAACAGGGGGTGTAATAGTGAGGCTCCAGGGCTCATCTCTGTCCGCCTTTGGGAGCCATAAAACTCATCCCGTCATTTGTCCCCTTCACCTTTTATGTTTCCATCATTTGAGAGGTGTTTGCAAAGCAGCTGAATGCCCCAAAACTCTTCCTTGCCTCGCTGGAATTTGCTGGTTTATTTTCGAAGCTGCTCTCTGCTAGACCACCAACGGCCTTGAAATCCCTCTCGCGGTGCCATCTCCCAGCGTATACATTCTCCTGGCTCCTATTGTTCTATAGGTCAGGCTGAGAGCCCTGAAATCAGGTAAAAACACTTCCCCAGACCCTTTTGTGCCTATGCCACCATAGAAATGCCTCTTAGCCTGTGTTTTCCATAGGCAGATTCAACTGGCGTCGAAGAGCAGCAGATGGTTCAGGTAGTGGTTGTCAAAGCTGTCCCAGCCAGCTCCTAATCCTGACCTACATCGCAGGATGGATGCCACAAATACCTTTACCTTCCCCTATGTCAGCTATAAATCTTTGTTTTATTTTACTTTATATTTTTTAATATTTTATTTTATTTAATTTCATTTTATTTTATTTTATTTTGTCTTTGTTTTTCTGCCATCAGCTGTTCAAAATAAAGGGAGAGAAGAATAAAAAATAGAGGGAAAGGAGAAAAAAAAGAAGGAAAGGTAAAAAAAAAAGGGGGGAGAAGTAGGGAAAAAAAAAAAAAAAAAAAAAAAAAAAAAGAAAGGCCTTCCGGGTGGATATTTGAACAAGTAAATATTTTTTAGGTGCACCCAGTCAGTATGAAATGATTTTTACTGAATTATCTTGTGAGTGAAAACAGTTCTGTAGATCAGCAGCAGGGCTGCAGGCAATTCTCCCCATATGTCAGCTTGCATTTCTATCAGGGAACTTGGGTTGGGGAGGGCAAAAATATCTGCTTTGCTTTGACTGCTGATGTGCTAGAATTAGGAGCTCCATAACTCAGTGCATTTAAGCCAGAATATTGTCTGGTTTTATTGGACTATTATTAATGCAAAGGCAAAGGCATCCTATAGTGCGCTGCACAGCGAGGCAGGAAGAACTGCACGTTACCAGGGAGAAGCCCCAATGACATTAAAAATCTCCTTTTTTTTTAATTAAAAATCTCCTTTTTCCCCCCATCTAAAACTTCCTTCAAGCCTTTCTCTAGGAGGTTTCTTCAACTAAATCAGCAAGTTGCAGAGCGAAAAAAGAAATAGCTGCAAAATGTAAGCTGTGCTCTGCACACATCCCTCCCTTCCCCCTCCCTAAAATAGCATCTGAATTCCTAATGGCAATAAGGATGAACTAGTTAATGTATAGAAGGGGTAAAAACACACACCCCATAATATTGCTGAGCTTCAGCATGGCTCTATTGATCCACAGGAGTGTAAAGCTTGTCATGCACAACAGAAAAGAGGAACTGCTTCCGTCATCCCCTGCAAAATGCAGGTTCAAACTTCAGAGTGATCCAGGTTAAGGATAAATTGCTCTCCCAAATTCAGCTAGAAAACCAAGAGGACAAGTAAGTGGCAGGAGGAGGAAAACATAAAACCAAACCAAAATTGCTATGGAGAGCTCTTACTCCTGATTTTTGGGGATTTTATTGCTGAGCTGGTGATGCTGAAGAAATATTTCAAGCCTCTTTAAAAAATATTACTGCTGTAATAATCTAAACCCAGATTCTTTGGGTGAGGCTGAATGTGGGGGGAGGGTGTCAAGTAGGGGGGTGGGCTTCAGCCAGTGATACTGGGAGGGAGAAGAAGGCCTCTGGGAACACTGGTCCTGCCTCTGCCACTCCAGACCCTGAACAAAGAGAGGTTGCCCCTATTTGTATACGGGTCCTCGATATCTAGCGCTTTGCTGCTGGCTGCAATGGGAACAGGATGCTTTCCGTTTGCCCATGGGAATATTTCTGGCCACGCTGCCTAGGGCAGGGGGAAGGGAAAGAGGTTGAGGATATCTATCTCTATATGTTTATTGCAAGTGAATAAAAATAATCAATAATTTAGAAACATTGGGGGGAAAAAAAATCCCAATTCTTTCTCTTCTGGCCCCGTTTTTGTGCCCTCTCCCTCTCTCGCGAGGATGCAGCCGTGAGGCAGAAGGACGCCGATGGTATCATGACGTAATGCTTAGATGAGAAATGTCATAACCATTTGTCACCAAGTGCCCTGTGCACTGAGCTGAGACTGACAGGGCTGATGAAAACCAGCACTTAGGTTAATTCTTTTTATTTATTTATTTATTTCCCCCCCCCTCCCTGCTCAACTCCCTGCACTATGTGAATCTGCTTGCAAAAGTGGGACATTACCCACCCTGGAAGGCTAGTTAACCTTTGGAGGTGATGCTCAGAGCAATCAACAGAAACTTAGTGTGGAGTAGCTTAAACAACAGAATGCTTTGGCTCCAATGCTGCTCCATGGATCGTGCTGTGTCCCTGTGCAGATCAAAAAGGCATCACTTCAAGATCACTCGTGGTGGCGGCGAAGAGGAACTGGTTTTAAACTGGAATAACAGTAGTAGCAATTATAGACCAGTCTGGCCTGAATCATCTTGCCCTGCCAGCAGTTATTGATTATTAATAGGATAATATTCACATGAGCCTGCCAGACAGCTCATCCCTCGTCCTGCTGGGTCCTGCACCAGCACACAGCAAGGACCAAAAATATATAGGAATAATTGGAATTTACATTGAAATTCCTAGCAGACCTGTTGGGAGGGTAGTTACTCCTAGTAAAAATCATACCTAGCATTGTACATTTTAGTAAGCACAAACCCAGGTGCAGGTTGTGATCCTGCAATAATTTCTCACTTGTCATCTTAATAATGGGGTATTAATTAGAATGAGTACTAGTATTAGTGTTAGCATTAGTGTTAATGTGTTAGTGTTAATATTATTGGTATCAACAATAGTGTTAGTGTTAATGCTGCTATTAGTGTTAGTATTAATATTATTAGTATTAATGTTAATGTTAGTGTATTAGTGTTAATATTATTAACATAGTGTTAGTTATCATTAATATTAGTATTAGTGTTACTATTAGCATTAGTATTGCCATTAGTATTAATATTAGTGCTAGAACTAGTACTAAGATTAGTACTGGTATTTTGTGTGCACCTGCATGGTAAGAATTCAGCATGAATTGGGCTCTGAGCAACCTGCTCTCGTTGCTGCTGCCCCTATTCACTGCAGGGGCACTGCATTACATGACCTCTGAAGTTGCCTTCCCACCCAAACCATTCCATGATTCTGTGATTCTCCAAATTAACTTGCTCCTGATGAATTCACAGTCCAGTCATGGTCACTTGCCAGCCCTTAAATTACCTCAAGCTCCTCAACAGCCTCTTTTTGTCCCTAAAGATGCAATTCCTAACACCGTGTGGTCGTGGGTGTCACAGTTTTCCTTTCCTTTTTATTCTTCCCTAGGAAAACAAATCTCTCTTTATCCATCTGAGCTGGGCACTGCAAACCTTACAGGTCATGCTCCCAAAGAAAGGAAGAATAACCTGAAATTCTTTAAAAATACTTTAAATAATGGTTATTTTTAAAAAGCCCATGGTGATGGGAGAGGAACTGATTTACAGGAGAGGACAGGACACACATCTCCCTCGTTAGCATTCGTCCCGTTCCCTGCAACAACAGGGAATGACAATAATACCTTAATACCTCCCAGCAGGGCTCAAAGGAGTTGCAAAAAAAAAGGAGGATTTAGGGTGCAAGCTGGAGAGAAAAAAAAACTCCCTCTACCCTGCTCTGGCTGCAGCTGAAACCAGGGAGAAAAGTTGAAGCTGGATTTTGTGTCGCGGTGTTATTGATTGGGATGTTAACAAACCCGGAGCGCGGGGAGCAGAGGGAGGTTGGATGGCAGCCAGCTGCTGCTGCTGGTCCAGCTCTGGAAGGATGCCTGCTTAGATATGGCAAAACTCACTCCCTGTCCTAGGTCTTCCCAGGGCTTCTTCAGCAATGTTAATTACGAGTAGCACACTGAGTAGGGTACAGAGAATTAGCTCTATTTTGCATATGCAGAATTGAGGTGTGGGGAGCAGAAGCACCTTAATGAGGGTGGCCAAGGGAGCCCACCAGGAATTAAGCTCCATCTTCACAGTCTGAGCCTTCCTCTTTGACTGTACCTCATCTGGTCTCCTTAATCAAACCCCAGCAATACCTATCTAGTTCATTAATGAAATGCAACAATCCATAGTGAATGTTAAAGACTGGAGGAACAAGTGGAACCTTCTCCAAAATTCAGGAGATCTGCCAAGACATGCAGTTGGTGCAGGGACTGGAAAGATGAACAGAGCACCAGGATATCATTGGATGTCTGGCCAAGGAAGTATTTATATCCAAGGAGAGATCTTCCTTCTTGTCTCAAGGGATGGGTGCACTGAAGGGCAGTGTTTTTCCCTTTTTGACACTAGAGCTGGCATTTTATGGGTGAGGAAACTAAGAAAGATCCTACTGGATTTGATAGATCAGCTCTGAGTTTAGACCAGCCCTGGGGAGCATGGGCTGGGCTTGCTGCTGACAGCATCACACCAGAGAGATCCCTGCCTAGATCCTTCTGCATGACTTACTGTATTGAAAAAAACAATAAAATGTGCTTTGACATAGAGGAAGAGCAAGACTTCCACATAACCCAGGTCTCTCTGCTCATGGTGGGGTGGGATTGACTCATCCAGACTTCAGCTATTCTGTTGCCCACTGCCAAGACTTGCTCTGAGGTGTCTCTGAAGCTGACAGCAATTTAGGAGCACCAAGGAAAGGCTGAGATTGCACATGCACCTCATAGCTACAGCTCCTTCAGCCTGAAGTCATGAACTCATGGCCAAGCAAAGAGGCTTCAGCACAGGATTCTTTATTAGCTAAATTCTGCCATTTATCCCAAAGGGTTTGTATATCTCCTCTGGTCCTGGCCAGGGTTGAATGAGAGATAGGAAACAGAGTGGACCAGATTTTTGGGTCAGGGATGGGGCATTTTTGGTTCATTACCTTCTGCTACCTCAGCAGCTCACTCTGTTTCAGCTCCTTATACTTTAGTGGAAGGGCATCACCAAGGTGGTCACCAAAGCCAGGATCTTGCCACCCCCAAGGTACCACCAAGGCTGCCTAGGGCAATGGTGGAGTCACCATCCCTGGAGGGACTGAAAAGATTGGAAATGTGGTGCTGAGGGACATGGTAGAGTGGTGCTGAGTTAATGGTTGGATTGGATGGTCTGAAAGATCTTTTCCAGTCAGAATGATTCTATGATTCCATGATGTCCACCCTGAAGAACCTCTCTTCAAAGTCCCTTTCTGCAGAGGAAATGGAGGCCAAGAACATGTTCCAGTTGCCATCACAACATCTCAAATCACTCCTGGGTGGTTATTTTTTTCCACTTTGAAGGACCAGCATCAGCTCTTGTCCTGTGTTTTATACATGGCCAGCAAGAGAAAATCTCTTTCATAACAGGGCAGGAGCACATCCAATTAAACTGGCAAACAATATTACATTTTCCTATTACTTCAGGCAGAACATCCTTTCTGGTAAAGAGAAGCCCAGAGGTTATAGAAATTTGAAGGATTTCTTTTTGAAACTCTTCCATGGCTGAATCTGTGATCTCAATTTGAATTAGCTGGTACCTGCTGTTGGGGCTGTTTGTTGTTAGATGTCACCAGCCATGGTGATACCAGAAAGGCTATAACACAATAGACTGAAAAGGATCTGAGGTCAAGGGCAATAAAGTTTAAAATATAATCTCTTCATGCTTGGAGATATTTTTGCACATATATCTCTCCTGAAAAGAAAACTCAGAAGAATAATGCTTTCAAAAGAAACCTGAAGAATGTCAGAGGGAAGGAAAAAAAGCAATATATTTTGTAATGAATTCATTGGAGCAACTCAGGTGATATTGTTGGTTTGCTGCTTCCTGAATTGTGATTTATTAGAAATTACTTCTGATGTTTATAGGATGCATGAAGAGTAGCTGAGTGCAAATAAGGAGCTGCCCTCTGTTTGAGTGTCCCTTCTGGTGAATTAAATAACTTGGTGATAAGATTTCTTGCATATATTTGTTCCACTTCCTACTTTAATGTCATCTTGGATCAGTTAAGTGGAGGAGGAGAAAACATCTCCTATGAAGACAGGCTGAGAGAGTAGGGGTTGTTCAGCCTGGAGAAGAGAAGGCTCCAGGGAGACCTTCTGGTGGCCTTGCAGTACTTCAAGGGCCTAGAAGAAAGCTGGGAACAGACTTTGTATCAGGACCTGTTGGAACAGGAAAAGGGGTGATGGTTTGAAACTGAAAGAGGGAGATTTAGAAGGAATAGAAGAACTGTTTTAAGCTTAGGGTGGTGAGAGCCTGGCCCAAGCTGCCATTTTCATTATGAAAAATCTCTTCCTTCTATTTGGTCTAATTCTCCCTCTTCTAGTTTAAGTGGACATTATTATCCCATTCTCTTGCTAACACTTTCCTTTTGGCCAGCAACTTCATCTTCTTCCCACAGCAGAAGTACCATGAAGCCCAAAACATGACTGTGGGCTCTGAAAGCTCTCCTGCAAGACTTGCCTTTTCTTCTGAAGTCACAGCTTTTTGTCCTCCCTTCCTAGGAGCTTTCCTTCTGAAGGTGGTGATGGCAAGGGAGCAGCTGGTCGATGAGGAGCATCATGTGCAGAGCACTCTGTGACAAGGCAAATGCTCTTTGGCTCCAGGCTTCTGAGTGTGATGCAAGAGAGGGAGAAAAAAACCAAATTAATCATTTCCACCCTGTTAGCAGATGGAGCCAAAGCTGGTTGTGTTCTGACCTGTCCCCATTTGGGTGTTACACAGGTGCAGCTGCATGGATGTGACAGAGGGGACTTGTCCCTGGGCCGCTGCAGGTTGAGGCTGGAAGGTCTGCATGTAAACCAGACTCCCCTACTCAGTGGTCAAGACAGTTCTTCATTTTCAAGACTGACCTAAGATGGTAGAATTCAAAGAACAAGCTCAAAAATCTCACCTTACCTATGCAGCTAAAAATCTTCTTTGATATCTCAGCTTCTTGGCCAGTTTTTCCATCCCCAGGAGGTGTTTCAGGAGCAGGCACATGACATGGCTCCCAAGCTGGGCTAGAAGCCTCCAAGAGAAGTGTGTTAGGGGAGGCTGTGTAATAAAAAGAAATTACAAGGTAGTGAAGGACTATAAAAATATGGAAAGTGGGGAAAGCTTTTCTCAACTAGGAGGAAAGGTAGAGTCATCAACTGCAGTCTGACATCTCCTCTTCTGCTGGTCCAGCAGGAATGGCATCGTGACCATGCATGCTCTGCACGGGGTGGGCATGTTTGCTTGGGGCAATGTGCCAGGTGCTTTGGGTTTGCTTTGGGTTCACAACGGGTTAAGAGCAGGTGGATGAGCAGCTGCCCCCCCTCACCCCCTGCTCCATCAATCCAGGGGAATTCATTATGCCTGGGAAGCTTGATCACATCAGGGTTTGAAATGATGCTAAAAAGACATCATGGGGTTTCGTGGTGATTGTCCCTCAGAAGTCCTGATCAGCTGAATTCAAAGAAGCCCCCTTACAGCTACAAAGGCTTTAAGCTCCTCTTCAGTTCACCTGGAAATCAACATCTCTTTCTGCCTCTGCCATCCTTCATGGCCATATACCAGGTTTGACTGTCAGAATTCAATCACCAGTGGTGGTTCCTGAAGAAGAAGAGAGTCTAACTTACTCTTCCTTCTCTATCTAGGCATAGAGAGGTTTGTGACACAAGCTGAGATAGAATTAGACTTCATCATACTTCAATTTTTCTGAGCAGAAGCATAATGTTCCTTAGGCTTGATCTCGCAAAATGCTGATTGTTTTGGCCCTGATCCATGACCAGAAATCATGCCTGGGAACCTGTAGCATCAAATCATAGAATTGTTTGGAAGAGACCTTTAAGACCATCAAGCCCAACTGTTAACCCAATACTGCCAGGTCACCACTGAACCATGTCCCTCAGCACAACATCTACACATCTTTTAAACCCCTCCAGGGATGGTCACTCCACCACATCCTTGGGCAACTTGTTCCAGTGAACATGTCTGGGGGATGTCTGCAATGTGAATATATATTCTGGAATATCCTGAGCCCTATGGAAAGCTCCTGGTCCCTGGGGGCAGCTGGAAGAGTTTTCCAGCTGATGCCCACACTGGAAGGAGAAGGTTTCCAGCCTTGCTTTGGTTTTCCAGCAGCTGGGAGGAGAAGCAGGACTGAGGGTGGGATGGTTCAGGGGGTGGGAGAGGACATGGCATGGAGTTATGGATATGGGATGCCTGGGAATGGCATGGGCTCTGCCAGGGTGGGATTGGGTGAATAGCATCTGGTGGATCCTTCTAAGCTTGCTGTGGTTTAGGTTATCTACAAAAAGCTTTTGCTGTTGCTTTAGGAGGAAATCCTCCTGGCAGCAGTTCTCAGCCACAGGTCAGTTTATTTACATGAAGAAGGATTTAGATAATGAGCAAACACCACTGTGAGCCCAAACAAGTACCAAATCAAGATCTTAAAGCAGGAAATCATTTCCCAGCAAACAAACTAGTTAAAATTCAGGTTCTAATGAGAGACCAGAAGGAAAATCTACAGCAAGTGGAGATGAAACCTGTCTTGTTTGGATTATGTGATTAGGAGTTTTACTATTTTCAGTGTCACTAATCTGAAACAGTAAGCAGAAAATTAGCCAACGTGGGAGGAAAATTTGGTAGTTGGGGTTTTATTTCTGCACTGGAAATCAGTTGTTAGCTGGAAAACACACAGGGATAGTCAAGCAGTTGCTGTTTCACTTCTGCTGTTGCATGCAGAGCTGGGAGAAATCAGTGGCTTCTTGGAAGGGAATTAGCATGGAACATGACAGCAGTTCCTGTCACATGAATCCTAACATCTCCAAACATAGATATTATGGGGTGGTTTTTTTTAATTAGAAATTTGGGGGGGCTTGGGAACTCTTCATAATTAAGTATGTGAAAGAGAAGCAGCTGGTAATGAGAAAGCTTTACTTTATGTCTCCAAACAAGTCTCACCTAGATGAGGTTTATGCCTGCAAAGTGCCTGTGCATTATTTGAAGGGTAAATAAAATCTCCTCTACTGCTCAGACAGTGAACAAGAGAATGGACAGTGCTCTCTGAGGTGCCCAAATTCAGAGGTAAGCCAGAAAATGTGGGCACAGGTCTCCTGGCTTTCTGTCTCTTAACATCCCCTACAACATGCAGGAAAGAGCAAGAGATTTGGAGGTTGCTTTTCAAGTGAGAAGTCACCTCACTTTCACCTCCTTGTAACTGCATAGCAGCTGATATGGCTGAGCTGAAACCAGGTCACCTCCAGTTTTGGGAGAAGCTGGTACATTGGGAACAGGTCTAATGTGAAACAGAGGAGTAGGTCAGGATGGGTTTTGAGATCAGTTGGAGTCCTCAACACAGGTAAGAGATGGACTTGTTGGAGTGGGTCCAGAAGGGGCCACAAAAATGATATGAGGGCTGGAAGCTCTCTGCTGTGAGGACAGGCTGAGAGAGTTGGGGTTGTTCAGTCTGGAGAAGAGAAGGCTCCAAGGAGACCTTACTGCAGCCTTCCAGTACTTCAAGAGGCCTAGAAAAGAGATGAGAACAGACTTTAGCAGGACCTGTTGTGACAAGACAAGGGGTGATGGTTTGAAACTGAAAGAGGGAGACCATATCTAGATAGAAGGAAGAAATTTGTTTATGCTGAGGGTGGTGAGAACCTGTCCCAGGTTGCCCAGAGTGGTGAGAGATGGAACCATCCCTGAAACCATTTCAGGTCAGATTATTTGGGGCTGTAAGCAGCCTGCTCTATTTGGAGATGTCCCTGCTGACTGCAGGGGGATTGGACTAGATGACCTTTGAAGATCCCTTCCAACCCAAACTGTTCTATGATTCTATGATCAGAGATCCTGATTCACATTTGTCCTTAATTCTTTCCCACCCTATTTACAAAGTAAAACAGCCTTCAAATGACTGTGCAGTCTCAAATCCTTCCCTGATGTCCCCAGTGGGGCAGAGGTCTCCTAGGACAAGCCCCATCAGTGGCTGTGCTGTGCAAGGGCTAAAGAAGAGCTGGAGGATTTCAGCTTTACCTCAGAACTAGCATTTGAAAACCTCACCCTGAGTGAACCATGGCTGGAGCTGCTGGTGGCTCAGTGCCTCCCTCAGCAAACCTCAGACACAGGTGGAACTCTGGGCAGGCCTTGGAGCATCACTCAGCCTGACTTCTAAAATAGCAACCTCTGTAATTGGATTAAAGGCATCAACCAATAGGGGCAAAGGCTTGAGGAGATAACTGGAGGCATGCAAGAGGAAGGATTAGCAGGAGACACAACAAAAACGGAAGCCAGGAGAGTGCACTTAGCACTAAGGACAAGCAGAGCCACGCGTCCTGCAGCCTTGGGGTTAGCTGATCTCTCCACCTCTGCTCCAGGACAGCCTGGACTCACATTCTCCAGCCATGAGAACCATCCCTGTGCCATGCTTCAAGTTGTCCTATTGTCACTTGGACACCAGTGTGTGCCCTATGCTAGTAGCCACACCTCCAGGGCTCCTGGGGTTGGTAAACACTTGGGGTGTGGACTGCTGTTTAAGGCTGCTTCTTTTTCAGTCTGGTAGCCATGGAGTGAGTGTTGTCTCAAAAATCATCGACCAGAATCAGTTCTGTTCTAACCCAGACCAGGAAAACTGCTCTTAGCTTTCTCATCCCATTCAGATTCCTATGCTGAACCATTAATATAATGCATGAGCTTCAGTCTGCTTCTGAACAGGATCTGAGTATCACTGCAAGAACCAGAGACCACCTTTGGAGAGCAGTCACAGCAACCCAGAATCATAGAATCATAGACTGGTTTGGGTTGGAATGGATCTTCACAGGTCATCTAGTCCAATCCCACTGCAGTCAGCAGGGACATCTCCAAATAGAGCAGGTTGCTTACAGCCCCAAATAATCTGACCTGAAATGGTTTCAGGGATGGCTCCATCTCCCACCAGTCTGGGCAACCTGGGGCAGGCTCTCACCACCCTCAGCATAAACAAATTTCTTCCTTCTATCTAGATATGGTCTCCCTCTTTCAGTTTCAAACCATCACCCCTTGTCTTGTCACAACAGGTCCTGCTCAAAAGTCTGTGACCTCCTCTGGCCCTGATCCCCCAGCTCCATGTCTGTGCTGTGCAGCACTGCAGCTGAGGCCTCCCCAGAGTAGAGCAGAGACACAATCCCCTCCATGCCCTGCTGGCCACACTGCTGGGGATGCAGCACAGCTTGCAGCTTCTGGGCTGTGAGTGGACATTGCCAGCTGATCTCTAGCTTTTCATCCAGCAGTACCCTCAAGTCCTTCTCTTTAGGGCTTCTCTCAATATTCCTCCTAACACATTTTTAACATCTCATGGAAAGTCACTTACTCAAACTGTTTTCTGCCAGCCCACTCCTCCCTCTTGAATCCAGTCAGGAGTCACACAAGATGAGGTATTGAAAGATCAGGTAAACATGTAACACTGATGAGTTGTGGGAGGTGAAGATGAAGTAGAGAGTCATACCCATATGAGGTGCTCTCTGGAGATGTATGTTGGATCTGCTGCTCCTCACAGTCTCAGTTACTCCATTGTTTTTAGGGATTAAAGGACCTCCTGAGGGAAATAGCTCTATGAGTGAACACTGATATCCTTCCTCTTAAAAAATGTCAGTTTGAGAGAAGGGAAGAGAGCTCCAAGAATCATAGAATCACAGAATGGTTTGGGTGGGAAAGGAATTCTAAAAGTCATTTATACCAAACCTTCTGCAGTCAGCAGGGACATCTTCAACTAGATCAGGTTGCTCAGAGACACAAACACTGTGATCTGGAATAGTTCCAGGGATGGGACATTTATCACATCTCTGGGAAACCTGGGGCACTGTCTCTTCACCCTTGGCAGAAACTTCCTCCTTCTCTCTAGTCTAAATCTCTGTCTTTCAGTTTCAAGCCACCACCTCTTGTCCAGTCCCAACAGGCCCTGCTAAAAAGTCTCTCCCAAACTTTCTTCTGGGCCCTTTTAAGTACTGCAAGGCTGCAGTAAGGTCTCCCTGCAGCCTTCTCTTCTCCAGGCTGAACAACCCCAACTCTCTCAGCCTGTCCTCACAGCAGAGGGCTTCCAGCCCTCAGATCATTTTTGTGGCCACCCCTGGACTCCCCACAACAGGTTCATATCTTTCTTGTGCTGAGCACAGCACCAGCTTTTGGAAGCTCCTGAATGGCTGAATTTTCCTTGCAGACTATTGGATGGGGAGGGTCTGCAGCACACAACAAGAGCTTGTTGAAGGCTGAAGGGCAACCACATTTTTACTAGCTCTCATTTTAGTTTAAATTGAATTGAAGCATTACTACATGCCCCAGAAGCAAACAGCTCCAGTTGAGGCTGCTTCTTGTTTTATCTAAGCCTTTAGTTTTAGGCAGGGAGGTGGCAGGTGGCCCTAGATGACTGGGGAGGTTGCTGACTCTGGTGAAGCCTTGCCAGATCCAGAGCCTTCCTTTGCTACTGACGTGGGTGATGGCAGGTGGCTGAACTGAGATGCTTATTGGTCCTGATAAAGCCAGCTACAGCTTCATCATCTTGGCAACTCTGGGCCAGGGTCAAGAGATGTCACACAAAGAGCCTCAACTACCAGTTGGCTGAACAAGGATGCAGCTGGTGAGCCCTCGTGGTATGCTCTGGGTTATTTTTGGAGGCAGAGCCATGGAAAAATGCTGAGGAGTCTTGTTTTCATCATTGCTGCTGTTCCTTGTTGGCCTCACTGAGTTCTGCTTTGCATCCACAAGTTTTAGCCCATGCTCAGGAAGCACAATGATGATTTCCACTGTGTCTGTCTTGCTTAAAACCCTACAGGGGTGGCTTATCCTGCTCCATAGAAGATGCAGGCTCCTCATCTGTATCTTAGAGATTGTTAGCTGTTATTCCACACATTTTTTGGTGTAGCCACCCATAATCAGACCTCTAAGGAGATGCAATGCAATTGATGTGGCCAGAAGCCTCCCCTGAAGTCAGAGTTTTGTGTATTAATGCCTTATTCCTTCTCCCAAATAACCCTGAAACACCCCAGAACCACACCATGGTGCAATCTAAGTGGACCACTCCATGGTAGAGGAGATGACCTGAATAATGTTGTACAGCTGCTCCATTATAGAGATGAGTTGCCATGTTGCATCTGAACATGAGGAGAAGCTTGCTTGGTGTGAGGGTGTTGGAGCCCTGGCCCAGGCTGCCCAGAGAGGCTGTGGAGTCTCCTTGTGTGGAGAGATTCCCAAGGCAGCTGGAGGTCACCCTGGGCAAGCTGCTGTGGGTGACCCTGCTTTAGCAGTGGGGTTGGACTAGATGATCTCCAGAGGTCCCTTCCAACCCCTACCATTCTGTGAAATGAGAACCATGAATGATCTTCATCCTGGCTTGCTGGCTACCCCTTTAGTAGTAAGTTCACACCTAAACCTGGGACCCAACTTGCAGACTTGTGCCATGTCTGTGTTATCAGTCTCCAAAACTAGGCGGATGCCTCCCAGCTGCCTTTGGGACTGGCACTTGTCTTGGTGCGTTGAGCAAGCCCATGTTCTGCCACTAAGATCTACCTGTATAGAGGAGGGTTTTGAGTATTCCACCTGCATTCCTTGTTCCCTGCAACATCCTCTACAGCTGGGACTTCTTTCTGTCTTTCTCTGACTCAAAGATCTCTTCAACACTTTTCGTGCCACTGCAACACCTGTATGTGGTTACACTTCAGACACATCCCTGAATATCAATACAGCAAAAAAAGAAGCAAAAAGGAGATGAGAAGGCACACACCTCTCTTAATGACTTTAAAAAACCTTTTTAAAAGCCTGCATTTGGATTTCTGTTTAGTACAGAGCTACTCCTCTAGGACTGACCCTTGGTATAAACTTGTGCTGCTACAATCTAACACCAGGAAGAAATCTAAAGTTGAAGTAAACCTTTTGAGCTCAATCTTCTAAAACACTGAGTACCATCCCCACCTGGAATCATTGTGTTCCTTTATTCCATTTTGAGGTGCAGCTGAGGATCTTACTGACCTTTTTTATAGGGCTGAACACTATGTTCCTATCTCATGCTGCTCCTGCTGTGAACCTTCAAGCTGGCTCTGACACTTCACTTTTCTCTCACGAGAAACACAGGCTACAAGATCTTCCTGAACAACCTCTTCTTATAAATAAATACATCTGTTTTTCCACAAAATTCCCTTGAAACATGGCAAGTAAAGTACTTTCACCTGTTTACTGAAGTGCATATCATATTAGTTGTACTAACATTAATGTGTAACTTACATATAGTAGAAACCTCTTAATATACATCAAGGGTTTTCTCAGAGCTTCCCATAACAAGCAAATGAGCCCTGGTGCACTTCAAGTGGAAAGACCTGATCAACTTAAATGTCAATCAGAGAAACCCAGTGTGGTGGGGGTTGGAAGGGACCTCTGGAGATCATCTAGTCCAACCCCACTGCTAAAGCAGGGTCACCCATAGCAGCTTGCCCAGGATCACCTCCGGCTGCCTTGGCAATCTCTCCACACAAGGAGACTCCACAACCTCTCTGGGCAGCCTGGGCCAGGGCTCCAACACCCTCACACCAAACAGGTTTCTCCTCCTGCTCAGGTGGAACCTCCTGGGTTCCAGTTGGTGCCCAGTGCCCCTTGGCCTGGCCCTGGGCACCACTGAGCAGAGTCTGGCCTCAGCCTCTTGCCCCCAGCCTCTTGCCCCCAGCCTTGAGCTCTTGCTCAGCATTGAGCAGCTCCCCTCTGGGGCTGCTCTTCTCCAGGCTAAGCAGCCCCAGGGCTCTCAGCCTTTCCTCCTCAGAGAGATAATGTTCTTGTTTCTCCATAAAGCCACCAATTTGATTTCAGTGTCACTTGACTCAGCTCTTCCATTGTCCACAGGCTTGTGTTGGTATGAGACCTCCATCTTCATCACCTTCTGCCTCAGGCAGTTACTTACAAATTGGATGTAAGACCCCAGTGTCATGTCCTTGGAGACCAGTGTTCATCCCTCAGTAGGCTCTGTTATAAATACTGAATTTAATGGATGTTAGAGCCCAACAATCATTGACAGCATGACCCTTGCATGGTTTTGATCTGTGACAAGTAATGCTGAGCTAAGGGGCTCTGGGCAACCTGATGCCATTGAAGATGTCCCTGCTCACCACAGGGGGGAAGTGATAAGACAAGAGGAAATGACTTCAAGTTGCACCTGGGGAGGTTCAGATTAGATCTTAGGAAGAATTTATTCACTGAGATGCTTATTAAGCACTGGAAGAAGATGCCCAGGGAGGTGGTGGAATCACCATCCCTGGAAGTGTTCAAAAAACATGTAGATGTGGTACCTCATGACATGGTTTAACCATGAGCATGGCAATGCTGGGTTAACAGTTGGACTTGATCTCAAAGGACTTTTCTAACCATAACAATTCTATGATTCTATGATTCTATAGATGATCTTTAAAGGTCCCTTCCAACCCAAACCATTCTACCATTCAATGATTCTATGAAATAATCTCCAAACCCAGATTAGCAGATGTTAGAGATGGTTCTTAATAGTTTGTCTGGGTGCAACCACCTCATTTAGGTGAACAAGGTTTGGCAGCATGGACATGATGACACAGAACCACAGAATCATTAAGGTTAGAAAAGACCTCTAAGATCATCAAGTCCAACCATCAACCTATCACCACCATGCCCGTGGACAGGCTCCAGCACTGTTTATTTTAGCAGGACAAATGGAGCCTTTACGTTAGCATTGTATGTGGTGGCATCCCAACCTGGTATTACAGCAGTCATCTTCCAGTGGTGCTGTGCATTTCTTTCAGCCTGTCCTTAAGCTCTGTTCTCAAAAGCTGTGCTGTAGGAAAGTTGTAATTGCAATCTTGAAATTGAATTTAGTGGTTGCCTGGTTGTCGGGCACTTTTTCTGCCCATCGTACACTAGATGTAATCATATTCCACCAGAGGCAGAATAAAGCAGTGTGTGTCCTGCATTTCTAAGTGTAGCACAAGTTCACTGCCTGCTGAGTTTCCTTGGGTTTGGGTTTGTTGTTGGTTTGGTTTGGTATTGATTTTTGTGTGTGTGTGTGTTTGTTTTCTGTATGTGTTTTTGTGACTCTTGTCTGTGGGCTTTGTGTGTGGAGTCAGGATGGGACATGACTCCATCAAGAAGTCAAAAAATGGAAAGAAAATGAAGAGAAATGATGAAAATATCAAAATGGAAAGGCCAAGCAGTGGGTTAGGTAAGATAAAATAACAAACAACCTTAGCCTTGTGTTTATCATATTGCTAACAATATACATACTGCCAAGCCTGGGAGAGGGAAAGAGGAGAGTATTGGAGAGGGTGGATAGGAGCTGATGTCAGAAACTAACCTGGAGCAGAAACAAACTGATTTAGTGTCTGTCCATGTGATGATCTTCACTTTGCCTGTGCTCCTGAGATAAGATCACCTTCAAGGGGACGTGGCAGCCCTGGTCAAAGAGGGACATGATCACCTCCTTTGTGCTGGCTCATCCACAACCAGGTTCTCTGCCTGGTTCAGATCAGCTTGGAGCCGTGGTGAATATACATCTATTTGCACTTTTTTCTGTTGAAATACCCTTAGAAACCCCAAGCAGCTATCTAGTGAAGTTATCTGGGTTGAGACATTTCCCAAATCTGGAGGGAGAGTTGGAAGCATGGAGAGAACCCACATATTTAGGCTGCTCCTGCTTTTATTATGTAGCTGCAGGTCAAAACAGATAAAACTTGAGAATTAAAAGTATCCCCACAGACCCAGATATGTTCAATGCAAGTGCCTTGGAGATAATCCATCTAAAATGAGAAGTGAATTCATGCTTCTCCCTATTACATCTTCAATTTATTAATAACCACTGAAAATACAAAGTGACAAGCAACAGCATCAGTGAAGTAGTGCCCATTGGTGAGCTGGTGCTGGAAAGCCTGACCCAGGCTTTGGGGAAGAGCTGATTCAGGTTTGGACATAAAAATTCTTCTTCTGTGGGTGAAAACAGCATATTTTCTTCTTTGCCTGATGTCAGCACTGCAACAACACGTGGAGATGCTCCTAGCTGCAGGGCTGCTGTGAAGTTTGTGGAAGATGCCCAGATCCCTTGGAGAAACTCAGCTGCGCTCCCCTGGCAGCTGCCTGCTCCTGCCAGCGGTCCTCAGTTGACATTATCTCCTGGCTTTGCCTCTGAATACTTCTCTGTCCTCTTTTGCTCCCCTCTGGAAGCCCTTTCCCTCTGGCAGATTGATGGAGTTATGGAGGGTGTCCCCAGTGACCATGCTGCCATCTGTCCCCCCTCCCACTGGCACAACCCAGAGGAACCATCACTTTGGGATGGGTTTCTGGAGTGCTTCCAGGAGTCAAGTTTTTCCTCTAATGACTGCTGAGTGGCACAAACATCTCTCTTGGTGGGATGCAAGCACCTTAAACCATGTCCAGCCATGGGACAGACAAATGTGCTGCCTATTTAAGACTCATAGAGGATTCCCCATTGCTGTAAGGTTTGCTCCAATCTGTTATAAAACTCACTTATTCCAAGATGATCCAGTCTCAGGAGGGAACAGAAGACCAAATCTCCTGGTTCCTCTTCTGGCTTCATCTTTTATCCATCCCTGTGACTTTTCTATCCCCTGCCTGCTGCTCATCAGCATTCCTTATGAAGAGCAGCTGTTAATCTGCCTGCAGTAGTTAATACATGTGGAGCGTGGGGAGATGCTTGGGGGGGAGATGAAGTGAAACCCTCCCAGCAGCTTCTGCCTGGGCTTCTGCCTCCAGCATCACCAAACCACCCCTGCCTCACCAAATCCCCCTTGCCTCACCAAATCCCCCTTGCCTCACCAAATCCACCCTGCCTCACGAAATCACCCCTGCCTCACCACACCATCCCTGCCTCACCAAACCGCCCTGCATCACCGAACCACATCTTTCCCCAGGTCAAATCCTCTATGACAAAACCAGATGCACCAAGTCCCACCCATGAAGGAAAAGCTGTTATGTAGCCCTTGTGTTTTAGGGAGAAAAATCCTATATTTGTGTATGTGTCTGTGTGTTTGTGTGCATGCCTCTGTGTGTGTATATATAAATACACATATATATTTTCCCCCTCTGAAACAACTTGCTTCCCTTTGGGAATAAAAGGGATCTTTAAAAATGCAAAAATTTCTTCCAGACAGTTTGTCATGTCTTACTAGAAACAGTCAACCCCATTAGCAATTTAAATGATGTCTCCCATTAGCATAATTTTTAATGAAGCAGAGCACGTGTTTCCCATTGGTGTTTCCAATGTGGGGGGGAGGAGGCACTCGGACACTCAATGAATGTAGTAGAAATTGGTTTGGAGAAGCTAAGGAGTGATCCTGCAACCTTTAGAACCTTTAGATAGTGCCTCAAGCTGGTGCCATGAAATTCAATGTTGTGGAGGTGTTGGGGTGTCAGTGTGTTGATGGTCTCCTGATAAAGTAGTTGATGGTGTCCACGTGGCCACCATAACAGTCTGGTCTATAGACAACATCTCCTGCTTCAGTGTGACACCATGAATCCTCTCATGATGAGAGGCTTGAGGGTATCCACAGTAAGTTTGTAGATGACATGAAGTTAGGTGGGTCTGCCAATCTGCTTGAGGGTAGGGAAGCTCTACAAGGGTCATAACACTTGGTCATAACAACCCCATGAAAGTTCCAGGCTTGGAGCAGAATGGCTGGAAAGATGTTCAGCAGGAAAGGACCTGTCGGTTGACAGTGGCTGAAGATGAACCAGCAATGTGCCCAGGTGGCCAAGAAGGTCAACAGCATCCTGGCTTGGATCAGCAGGACTAGGGCAGGGATTGTCCTCCTGGCCTGGGCACTGGGGAGGCCACACCTCCAATCCTGGGTTCAGTTTTGGTCTCCTCATGCCAAGAAGGACATGGAGGTGTTGGAGTGTGTCCAAAGAAGGGAAATGCCAAAGTCTCTTCAAACATCAGATAAAGCAGGGTTGACTTGTGGGTTTTTTTGCTCAAACCAGGCATGATTTCTCTGAGATGAAAGTGAAATGTGCCTGTCTTTCCTCTCTCTTTCTCCCTGCCTGCCATGCTGATCCTGTGCACCAGGCCAGCTCCTCACACAGGAGCCTTTTGTGACGCTGGGAGAGAAACAGCACGTGGGTGTGAAATCTTGTGTGCACACATGGGCCACACTTTGCTTAAAAGCCCATGCAAAAAAAAAAAAAAAAGCTTGTTATTTTTATCCCCTTTCTCAATGGGAAAATCCTCCTGGGAGCTGAAGTTACACAGGCAATAACACACAACACAGAGCAGTCACTGATCCTTTCTGGAGAGGACAGAAATGCCCTTGTGCTTGACCAGCCTTTGGGAAAGCAGAAGGTCGCTTGGATGAACCTTTCCCTGGCGCCAGCCTCCTCCTCTCGGGCACGAATGCTCTGCCACGATAGGGAAACATCCTCATTAGGATAATAGGCAGTTTTCCAGGATCCACTTCTGATTCCCTCATCCTGGAACAGTCCCAAGTATCACAGATGTTTTGACTGCTCTCCCAGAGGGCGGCAGCAGCTCGTCCTCCACTTTCGGCATGTTGAGCCCTGGCATGCCGCGAGCAGCAGGCTGCTGATGGCCTGTTCTGGGCTGAGAGAGGAAGCCACCCTGGTGCTGTTGGTGAACCTGACATCTTCACCCCAACAGAGGGAGGCCCCCAACGTGGGGTAGTGCCCAGCTGGGTTTTTCAAAGCTGTGTGGCCTCCTGGAGACATAGTCTTCAGCTTGTGCATGCTGCAATAGCTTCTGGGGAAAAATGTCATCCTTTTAGGGCATCCTGCAAGCAAGTGTTTCTTCTGGAGAAGGACCTTGCTTTTAAGTAAGAGACAGAGGAGATGAGAAGGATGGATGCAAGCTGATGCCTCCTGTCCACAGGCCAGGAAATTATCAGTAGGAATCACAGAATGTTAGGTGTCAGTAGGGACATCTGGAGATCCTCTAATGGTGCAAGAATCTATTTGCCTTAGTGGTACAACCCTTTGGTTGCTCTCCACTTTCTTCCAGCAGTTGCTTGCTCCTGCTGTGCTATGCTGTCATCTGCAATCCAAACTGATGGCAATTGGCCTTTGAATAACATCAGCACGTTGTCCAGCATGACCAAGTGCCAGCACTGATTTGGGTCCTATCACTTTATTATCATGCAGCCTTGCAGGCAATTAATTGCTATCTCTGTTAGTCATAACCCAGGCTCTTAAAGATGACTATCTTCTCTTGGGTCAAACAGCAAACTCTGGGAGAGAGCTTGCCTTCTGCTTTTTGTGCTTAAAGAACATTTAACTTGCACTGAGTAAGAGTAGTGTAAATGAGAGTTAAACTTCAGAGGCTGAAACTTTTGACATGAGTTTTTCTTTTTCTTTTTTTCTTTTTCTCTTTTTTCTTTTTCTTTTTCCTTTTTTCTCTCTTTCTTTCTTTTCCTCCCTCCCTCCCTCCCTTCCTTCTTCTCTTCCTTCCTTCCTTCCTTCCTTCCCCTGAAGGGAAGTCTCCCAGTGAAGAGAGGACTCCAGGGATCAAACAAAAAGGTTCACTCTAAATTCTGTGCTGTTTTCTGCCCAACATTGGCCCTGGGTTGTTTCAGAGGAGCTCCCACCCAGCAGGTAGCTCTTGCATGTATGTTTTGCACTGGGCAGGTTGTTCAATGCAGATGAAATTCCCTTTTCAAATGTCCTACAGAGGAAATGTTTTTTCCTGCTCATTTGTTGCTAGGCTCATGTTGTGAAACAGCAGAAGAGGACATTTGCAATTGTAATGCTGAGCAGTCAAGCACAAGCATGTTAGCATCTAAGAGGGGTTGCAGTGCCTGCAGATTGGCAGCTGGCACTTCAGGAATAACCCTTAAAGCTTATTAAATTGACCAATCTTTAGAGTCTTACATTTTCCTTACAGTGGCATATTTATGGGCACTCATGCCTATTGGTTGCTCTGCTGAGATTAGTTGGCATGGCTTCATGGGATCTTCATCTTGGAGCCAAGCTGGACAGAGCAGACCCTCAGCCAGTTTACTGATGATATCAAACTGGGAGGAGTGGGTGACACTGTGTCAGGCTGTGCTGGCATTCAGTGAGAGCTGGAAAGGCTGAGAGCTGGGGGAAAGGAATCTGATGTTGTTCAACAAGGGAAAATGGAAGGTCCTGCACCTAGGGAGGAATAACCTCATGGACCAGGAAAGGTTAGGGCTTGACTTGCTGGAAAGCAGCTCCAAGGAGAAGGACCTGGGACTGTTGGTGGATGACAACCTTCCTATGAATCAGAAATGTGCCCCTGTGGCCAGAAAGTCCAATGGTCTCCTGGGGTGCATTAAGAAGAGCGTGACCCACAGGTCAAAGAAAGTTCTTCTCCCCCTCTACTCTGCCCTAGTTAGGCTGCATCTGGAGTCCTGGTTCCAGTTCTGGGCTCCCCAGTTGAAGAGAGCCAAGGAACTACAGGAGAGAGTCCAGCAGAGGCTAGGAAGATGCTGAGGGCACTGGAGCATCTCTGGCAGGAGGAAAGACTGAGAGCCCTGGGGCTGCTTAGCCTGGAGAAGAGCAGCCCCACAGGGGAGCTGCTCAATGCTGAGCAAGAGCTGAAGGCTGGGGGCAAGAGTCTGGGGCCAGACTTTGCTCAGTGGTGGCCAGGGCCAGGCTAAGGGGCACTGGCCACAAACTGGAAGCCAGGAGGTTCCAGGTGAGCAGGAGGAGAAACTTGTCTGGTGTGAGGGTGTTGGAGCCCTGGCCCAGGCTGCCCAGAGAGGCTGTGGAGTCTCCTTGTGTGGAGAGATTGCCAAGGCAGCTGGAGGTGGCCCTGGGCAAGCTGCTGTGGGTGACCCTGCTGAAGCAGAGGGCTTGGGCTTGGTTTCCACAGAGATCTCTTCACAAAATCCTCTGAAACTACTTTTGCAATAAATAAACAAAATGACATCCTTACAAATTCCTGTTGTGGGCTTCTCTTGTGCAGCCATCAGAAGAGGAAGGGACTAGTTCAGGACATTATTATTGACAGTGGATCCAGAAATCTAAACATGCAGGCCAAAGATGCAAATTAGAAGCCAAGGTGGTGGTCTCCTTCCTCAGCAAAGAGAAGTTATTTCTCTTTGTCTTGTTCCACTCTGCTGTGGCCCTGGAAGAGGAAGCTCACTGAGCTCTCACAAGGGGTTACCCTGGCACTGTGGTTTGGAGATGCAATGGGAGGATTCAGCAGCCCCATCCAAAGCTCCTATGTTTTTCCTGGAGAGGACAGTACTTGGATTTATTGTCCTGTGGAAACTGCTTGGCAGGAGCACTCCTTCTCCCCCTCAAAGATGGTGGGAGGTTCATCATCTTCCTCTGTGTGGTGAAGCTGTGAAATTAATGTGACCAGATGGAAGTAGGCTGCAGATCTTGACTGTCTAACACACTCCTGTTTCCAAACTCATGCTCCTGACACAACTCAACCATAGGCTGCTCCAAACCAAGGCTTGTGGCAAAAAAAAGAAGATAATTTTGTTCCTCTACATCAGCCAAGGTACTCTTAGGTGTGAAAGATAAAGGTCTCTAGCAATTTATAACTGCTAATGTTCTGGCCCTGAAATAATCATGGAGGACTTTTTATTTTCTGTGTATTCATCCTGACTTGAAGTGAATCAACTTCTGAGCTCACACCATGTGATGGTGGCAGAGGCACATGTGTTTGCTGTGCCAGGAGAGAGTATCCAGGCAACTAGATCAGATACCCAAATCTTCTGGGACTTTTTCCACCCTGCATTTTGTCTTTCTTATAGCCCTTACTACCACTGAGCTCAAGAACTGTTGATGCTGAAGCAGGGATTGAAGTAGGATGTCCCAGGTCATCATCTAGTAATAGAGACCTTTGTTTAAAGGTGGGACCAGTTCTGAGTGTGAGAAGTTCAAGCCAATAAAAGGCAAATGAACAACAAAGTGTTGTTGTACTGGACTGTAGGAGAATTTGGGCTAGAAGGTGTCTTAGGAGGTCTCTAGTCCAACCTCCTCCTCAAAGTAAGGTTAGCCTTGGGTTTAGACCAGGTTGCTTATCCAGTTGGGTCTTGAAAGCATCCAAGGACAGAGACTACCCAACTGCAACTTTCTCCACTGTTGTGTCCTTTGCCCACAGTCTGAAGCTTTTCTACATCCTTTTCTACATCCAAGCACCAGCCCAGTAAGTCCCCACAAGTATAACCTGAGAGAGGGACCAAAGTCATTGGATGGAGGCTTCTGCTTTTTCTGCTGAAGTCAATGAGTTTTAGTCCCAGTAACAAAGTATGGATCCCTGAGCATGAGTTAGAAGTAGAATCTAATCTAGCTAATACAGAAACCCAACCTACACCTAAATTTTCCTCCTATCCTGAAACACACATATACTTGTTACCATCCCTGAAGACCTCCTCAAGAAGATCCTTATGTCCATAGCTTCTCTGCACTTGTCTCCTATCCCTGGGCTGGAAAACCAGACCAATTCCCCTGTCATTGTAATTCCTACCCTGTAAGTGAGAAGCAAAAGCTGAATCCTTTGGTGTTAATTTCTCCTGCTCATCTTTTTTGTCCTGCTTTTTGTTCAGCACTTCACTGTCAAGAGGAGAAATTGGGGAAGACAGGCATCATTTCTTGTATGGCCAAACAGCCAGAATGAAAATGAGTATCTGAGAGGGTTTTTTTTTTCCTTCAGTAATTTGGAATGTGGAAGTAAGTCATGGACATTGTCATGGCAGAGTGGTGGTTGCATGCTGAAATAAGTCAGACTTTCCAGAAGCATGGAATTTTGAGACCTGAGAATTATTTGTTATGTTGCAGAGATTCATCTCCCTCTCCAGCTCTATAAGGGAAAGAATAAAGTTCCTTCTATTTTAAGTTCAAAAATTGTTGTTGATGACCCATCTCAAAATGATTCCTGGGGTTGGGGAGACTCAGGAAAATCAGATATATTTTTAATTCCTTGTCAGTTTAGTTTAATGTCCTCAGGGATGATTTCTTTAGCCATTCTTCCTAAATGCACTTATTCCAAAGCCTATGTCTTAATGAAAAAGCCCACTGCCTTGAAATAAGAGATGGCATGTATGAATGTCCTAAATAAAGAAAAGGGAATAAATAAAGGGCCTGTGAAATGTTCTCCATGATGTCCATGAACAAGGAAGCATCCCCCTCTTCCTTTCTGACCTATGGATATGATTAACATGGACTGTTCCAGCACAATGAGCTGGAAAGAATGGTAATATTTTTAATTTCCTCTCTTTGGCAGAAGTAGCTGCTTTACCATAGTGATGTCTGCATGGGTAATACACTGACTTCTGGCTGATGTGGAATGAGACTTTATCTTGGATTCTGTGGCTGTGTCAGAAGAGAGTCTGATTACTTTGGGAAATAATATTTGAGCTGTAAATTCTAATGAGTCTTCCAGAGGGTACTCACAGAGGCTCTTCCTAAGTGACCTAGATTGAAAAGCAGCTCAGCATTCCTGTAGGCATCTCAGCCACCCTTGGTTCTAAAGCCTTGGCCAACAAAGCCACAGTTGTCTCTGTTTCGTAGCAAAAATAAGTTATAATTCAGCTTTCATGAACTGGACCATGAGCCAACTTCATTCATATTTGTAATTGTTTTTTCTCAAGAATACTTTACAGAATCCCAGTGTGGTGGGGGTTAAAAGGGACCTCTGGAGATCATCTAGTCCAACCTCACTGCTAAAGCAGGGTCACCCACAGCAGCTTGCCCAGGGTCACCTCCAGCTGCCTTGGGAATCTCTCCACACAAGGAGACTCCACAGCCTCTCTGGGTAGCCTGGGCCAGGGCTCCAACACCCTCACAGCAAACAAGTTTCTCCTCCTGATCAGGTTGAACCTCCTGGTTTCCAGTTTGGGGCCAGTGCCCCTTGGCCTGTCCCTGGGCACCACTGGAAAGGGAATTGAAAGTTGTATTAATCAGAAGCCAGCTAGTGGAACAGCTTTCATTGACTGGTAACCCTGAAACTGGGCACAAGTGAGAGGTGAGAAGCAAAAGGGATTCAGAAGTTTGCACAGAATCATTAAAGTTGGAAAAGACCATTAAGATCATCAAGTCCAACTGTCAACCTATCACCCCCATGTCACTAAACCATGTCCCCAGGTACCACATCTATATGTGTTTTGAACACCTCCAGGGATGGTGACTCCACCACTTCCTTGGGCAGCCTGTTCTGATGTCTAACAACTATTTCTTCATCCATCCCTGTGGCTTCCAGCCTTTGGAGCAGCACTGAACATTTCCCTTCTGCCCAACCGAGGCACAAAGCTCTGGAGATCTAACAGGAGCACACAGGAGGGGGCATGGCTGCCAGCATAAATGATCAAAGGGCAGAGGAGGCTGATGTGCATAAAGACCTTGTGATACAGCAGAAGAGATCCCCTCTAGCCCTTGCTGATGCTAATGCATATATTTACCTCCTGATTGACTTCATAATTAATTGACTGCACAGGGTAGATCCTCCTCTTGCCATCCTTGGTCTAAATAGGGATGCAGAAGGCTGCAGAGCACCATGGGTGTAAAGCTGAGCCACACAAGGGCTGAATGAGGCCTTTTGTCTTTATTTTCTCTGAAAGTACACAAAGGCCAGAAGGATATAAATGAAGGCAAGAAAAAGATGCCTCTATTTCAATCCCCAAACTGCAGGAGGAGAAAGTCAACATGCAGAAGGGCTTAGGCAGTAGTTAAAGAGAAGAAGGGTTGGTGGTTTTGACTCTAAGGTGGTTATATGGTAGAAAAAATAACAAGGGTGGAAAGGTAAGGGAAATGAACACTTCCATCCCAACCAGAACAAGGAGGAGAAGCTGCGTTTGTTATGCAAATCTTTTCATTACTGCAAATCCTGAGTGCTGATAAGAGATAAGCCTTGTTCTAGCTTTATTCCGAGTAGCTCCCGTGCCGACGCGGGTACGTGATCGTGTGGCTGCGAGGGAAAGAAAGAAACAAACACACAGAGACCATTTTCCCCCCTACATTTATATCTGTTCCTGGAACACCAACTCTGGAGCCTGCCTGAAAAGGCCTTTGGTCCATGGAGGCTTGTTCATTTTACTGCTTTGTTTTTCTGCTAAGGTGACATCTGCTCCTGAATGACCTTAGCATCTTTTCTCCCCGCTGCCTGGCCCCGGTGGCCCGTTCCTTTTATGCGCATACATTAACGTTCGGGTGAATCGCAGCTTCATGAGGTCTGTTCTTTATCCTTTTCATTTCCACTAATCCCAGAGTCTGCAGGGAACAAAAGGGCTGGATCCTCACGGTGTAAACGGCCAGAGCTGCCTGTAGGGATTTACATCCTCTACCGCGCCACACCGGTTATCTCCAAAAGCCATTCCCATGTTCCCCATCTCCACCATCAAATTCCTTCTCCTTTTTGAGCATTTATTACTTTTTTTTTTCCCCAATGTTTTTTATCTGCTTAGGAAACAGTTGGAAAATCTCCTTTCAGGGAGCAGCAGCAGCAGCTCCCATCCTGGGTACCTCTACCCCTGGTTGGACACGTCCCCAGGTTGTTGGTGGGTTAAAGGGTTGATGCCACCTGGACGGCATGGGATGCTGCTTTCCTCCCCATCCCTGTGCCAGGCTGCTCTCTATTTTTGTGGCCTTGGTGCAGATTTGTCCCCTACTGCTGGTGCCTTCAGGGGAAATAAATGAGGTTTTCTCTTCCCTCCTTTTAGCTGAGGCACAACTATCTCTCTGCCTGGCTATTAAACTACTTCTGCTTTTACACTGGAACTTTCAAAGTTTGTAGTATAATTTCAGTCTTTCTATGCATCTCTTCAAGCCTTAGGTTTTTCCTTTCCCATTGTTTTACTTTCTGTCCCCATTCATAACCTCAATATTGCAAGAGGACTATGACATTTACCCCATCTCCCTTCATCTTGCATCTTTTGGGGTTATATTTGTTTTTTTGCATCGCCACTAAATAAAATCAATTTTACAACTGATTTCTCTGACCTGGCACCAGAATGAAATGCCTACAGTTGCTGCTACCAATTCTCCTTGCTGTCTGTAATAAGTTACTTAACCATTCCATTATTCCATGCTAGCTCCCGGTGGGTTTGAGCTGCACAAGATGTCTTTCTGATGAAATTGGCACCAGCTCTTAGAAAATCCAAATCAATTCTATCTCCTGGGCCCTGCTCACGACTTTAAAAGAGGTTAGTGAGGCAGGATCTTCATTTTGCACATCTGGATGGAAAATGCCCAGGCAGTTTTTTCTCCCCCTCTGCCTGCAAGTCCAAGGGGCTCACGTTGCTCCTCTGATGAAAATGCCTATTGTTGGGAGAGTTGGGAGCTCACCCAGGGAGGAAATTTGGCTGATCTGTATGGCAAGGCTCCAAGGGCTTTAATGAATGCAGTGTTGATCACTTGAACAACAGGATCAGCAATATGGCATGGAGGAGATAGCTCTTTTTATTCCAGTCCTGGTTGTAAAGTACCAGATAAGACCCTTGTGTCAAAGGGCAACTCCCACTAAGGGGAAGAATGATGAGCTGGGTCTTGGAGCTAGTTTCTTCTCTCATCTTCTCCCTAGCAAGTCTTTGTCCCTGGAGCTAGTCCAACTCTTTTTCTGTTCTAAGTGATACTATGATCCAATATTACCTATCCTGACAAGGTTTCTGGAAAGGAAACAACTAACCCCAGGGAACATTTTTAACAACAGTTTCACTAGATCATAGAATCATAGAACCTCCTGAGTTGGAAGGGACCCACATGGATCATCAAGTCCAACTCCTGTCTGTGCACAGGACAATCCCAAAGATCATACCATGTGTCTAAGAGTGTTGTCCAGATGCTTATTGAATTCTGTCAGGCTTGGAGCCATGACTACTGCCCTAGAATATTTCCTCTGGGTGAAGAACCTTTTTCTACTGTCCAAGCTTACCCTCCCCTGGCACAGATTGATGCTATTCCCTAGGGTCCTGTCACTGGTCACCAAAGAGATGAGCTTCTGCCTCTGTGGACTGTGATGAGGTCTCCCTTCAGTCTCCTCTTCTCCAAGCTGAACAAACCAAGTGATTTCAGCTGTTTCTCATGTGACTTCCCCTTTAGACCCTACACCATCTTTATGGCCACCTCTGGATGTTCTCCAACAGCTTCATATCCTTCTTACAGTGTGGTGCCAGATTGCTCACTCTTCTCCACCAAGTCTTACTCAAACTCTTTTCTGAAGGAATACTGAAATATTCATTTACAACAAGGAAAAAAATGAACTCCCTCACTTCTTCGAGGTCACATCATTATGCAAAAACCCCACATGTGCACAACTTCCCACCTTTTTAAAAAATCAAACCTAAATTTGACTTGTTCTAAGTACCTAATGGGAGCTGCAATTTCTTGCTAATTACATAATTACTCCAGATTGTTATGTAGCACTGGCAATTAAACACTCGAAATACTTTGAGCTTGAAGAAAGTAATTACGTAATTCCAGTGAATTGGAATTCATTGGTTCCCTTTCCCCTATGACTTCATGTCTGCAGTTGCTCTCACAGAGGTGTAAGGATGAATTCCTGAGCTGCTGCAAACCCCACCAGAGATCAACCAACCTTGGCATAGCTTTTTATAGCACCTGAAGGCCAAGCTAGCTATGATATAAGGACTTAAGGTGAAAGAAATATCTTATTTATACAAGCAGGTGGAGTGATGTGGATGTATACATACACACACACACATATATATCTATTATATTCTGGTTTTTGAAGCCATTTGTCATTTTAGAGGCTAGCAGGGCCATGCCTAAGGGAGTATCCCTAGGAGGGATTTAAAGCATATGTAGATTTGGTGCCAAAGGCTATAGCTTAGTGGTGACCTGATAGTGTTGGGTTAACAGTTAATGGTTGTACTTGATGATCTTAAAGGTTTCTTCCAATCAAAATGATACTATGATTCTCCCTTATGCAATGTAAGGACCAGAAGAAGGTAACTGGAGATCCTCATCCCAAGCTCATTGCATGGGTGGGCTTATTTGGCTAGGTTCCTGCAGACTTTGGATGTTTACACATGTATGTACCTGTACATATATGTAAGTACCTGTACATACGTGTAAGTACACACCACTCTATGGTATATATAGATCCCTGTACCACTGATCGTTTCAGGGCTCTATCTTGCTGGCCTGGTACAAACCAAACCCTCAGTGAAGTAGACATGGATTTGACTTGCATGAAAACCACCCAGTTTAGCCCTCACTTTGCCAGGAAGCATCTCCATCCAAATCCAACTTGTGCAAAGCAACCTGGAAAAAAATCCCTCTGTCACTGAGGTGATCAGAGATGATCTGGTTTGACTTGACAGAAAAAGAACAATCTCCAATCCCTTTCCTTTTCCTCTGCTCTCCTAAGCTGGGGGCAGTCCTCTGTTTAGTCATTCCTGGGGCTGAAACCAGCATGGAATGCTAAATGGATTAATTACTACTACATCACTCTAAATTTAGACAGCTTCCTTTCAGAATTAGATTTCTTCAGGTTTATGCCATTACATCTCTTAAATGTACATTCTCAATCACATTAGCAATTATGAATACATTACATTTATTTTCTTTTGGAAATAGTTTACTCTTGGACCTTAGGATGCAACATACACACATTGTTCTACTCAGGCAGAAATGGGAGGTCACTGCAGGTCATGATTTTATTACAGACCTCACAATTTTAAAGATAATCCTGAGATGCCCTCCAAGGAAGTAGCAAGTGTCTCCCTGTGGGAGAAAACCAACTTTCATTTTTCATGTTAGTTTCTATCACCTGGAGTTTGTTGCTGAAAGAAATGAAGCATCTGCAAAAAGCAGGAGGTGAGTAAGTCTTTTGTTTCCATTCAAACTAAAACTCTCCTTACCTAAGGTAATCACATAATTCTGGGGACTCATCTCATGGCTTCTCATCACTGGAAGCTAATATTAAGTTTGACATGGTTCAGTGGCATGGTGGTGATAGGTTGATGGTTGGACTTGATGATCTTAGGGGTCTCTTCCAACCTTAATGATTCTGTGATTGCTGAAAATGATATCATGTAAAATAACCAGACACTCACACAAAAACTCCACAGGGAAGCATTCTGGAGCAAGCACATCACCTCAGAAGCAGTGTTAGGGCAGTTTCTGTGTCTATGACATAAGCTTAGCTCTGCTGGTTCTTACTTCATTAAAGTCAAGTCTTGAGTACCTGGAGGAGGTGCAGGACTGTGAACTCTGTAAGGGGGAAGGCCCTTCTGTGTATGGTAAGTTGTACCAAGCTCTGTCATGCTGGCATGGAGCAGGCTGCAGAGATTGGTGCATCCCATCCCAGATCTTCCACGCTGGAGGGGGGCTAAAGTATTTTGGCTCTCCAAAGCTGCAGCAAATCAAGGAGCTGACACAGCCCTTGGTTATGGCTTTATGGTATTGACACAAGCCAAGCTTCCTTTGAAAATGTAGTCCTGGTCCTGAAAAATGTAGTCAGAGGTCTGTGAGGGAATTACCTAGATGACCTTTAAAAAGATCCAGATCTTTTAGGTCTCTTCTGACCCAAACCGCTCTATGATTCTATGACACTGAAAGGATAAATAAAATTAATTACTGCCTAAAATAGTAAAGATGCCTACTCCAGTGGTTAACTGTACAATGAGTACAGGCTTCCAGATCTGTCACAAGCTGCTGAAGGAGTAATGAAAATCTATTCTTTCTTCACCACCATTAACATGGGAAAAGCAACCCAAGCAGTCACTTCTGAAGAGAAATTAGGAACAAAAGAGAACACGTGTGGTAAAATGTTATAATAGTCAGAGCCAGAAGATCCTACTCATTTTCTGTAGGAGGAAAGTCACCAAGAACTGGATAGGGGAAAGCCCACATGGTTAAAAGAAGGAGGAGGAGGAGATTGACTTCTCTCTGACTGACAGTCTGTGCATCAACGCTGTTCTGCTTCAAGACAGTGGTGTTCACAAGGTAGTACA
>VWZX01005396.1:0-15968 GCA_013399015.1 Galbula dea
GGGGGCTGGGAAGAGCCCTTAAACCCACCACACCCCTAAATGAGTATCACAGCTGTGCAGGTTTACGGTCCATTCCTGAGCATCAGAAGGTGTTTCTGAGTTCACAAGATTAATCTGGTTAGTATGGGATGAAATAATTCATTGGAAGGTGGACTAGAAGATTCATGGACAGCTCCATGACCTTCGCAGATGGTGGTGACCTGAAAGATCACCAGCTTCTCCTGGCTGGCAAGGAGAGACCCAGAGAAAAGAGGTTATGGAAGAGAGGTTTGGACACCAGATCCTGAATCTGCTTTGGATCCACCTGAAACCCCTTTTGAAAACCAGGAGAGCAGATAATTCTGGAGAGTTCCTCTGGCCTATTGAACATTCTTCTGTGCACCCCTGGACTGCCTTAAGGAGTTCTCAAGGGTGGTTTGCTGCTTTTGTCATTCCTGGAGGTGTCAGACACTATCAGCAACTGCTTCATATTGCAATTGAACCTGCTGTTGTCGAACAGACCCCAACAAATCAAGGATTAACTGGAGCAGCAAGAAGTTCACCTACACTCCGAATAAAGTCTAAGCCCAGAACCTCCAAATCTGACTTCTGCTGTTCCTGATTTGGAAACTGCCACTAATACTTGCTGCTGCTCTCACTTGGACCAGCCAATGTACTAGTGACGGAAGGAGCCTTTCCTTCTCCACTCTGAGCCATTACTCTCAAAATAATGCTCAGATGGGCATGCACAGGTTTGACTATGGTAGGCTCCCTCTGAAGCCTGGTCTGCTATGAGTAACAGCATCAGCTGCCAGAACTTCGCCAGAGAGCAGGAAATCACCTTCACACCTAATTTTCAAAGGTCTTGGTAACAGAAGCACGGATTGTCTAAAAAAGCCTGAGGGTTCAAGATCAAGACTGACCTTGACAGTGCCTCTCCCTTGGCTCTCATGAGCAGGGATGAACTCTGTCCTTCCATGTAGGAGGAAGTGCCTGTGTGGGACCAGCCATGTGCTGTGGAGCAAGATTTCCACAGAACTGAAAGTCATCATAAACCTCCCACCTTCTGGTATACCTCCAGGAGCAAAATAGGAATGATCGATCTCTGTGTCTGCATGTGTGTTTCTGTGAAAAAGCAAGGTAGAGACTGACTCAGTGCAATGAGAATTTCAAACAAAACAGTTTAAATACACACATTTCCCCTCCATGACCAGGATGAGAACTAAACATTTAACAGCTGTTGCTAGATAGCATACAGATATTTTGCTGATAAGCACCACTTAAGAACTGAGATAGCAAAAGAGGGGACGAGAATTAATGTTAGTTACACAGAGAGCAGGTCAGATCTTAGTGTGATTTTAAAACAACCTAGGTTCCATCCCTCCATTTCTCATAGCATTTACAATAATGCATATAGCAGTGAAACATTTTAATAGCATTTTAGAGGCAGTAAAACTTCAGAAAAGTGACATTCATTGCACTCCTCATCAACCACCCCAGAACTGGAGAAAGATACATCACATGCACCCTTTAAAACCTGGCTTGAAAAAATGCCCTTTGAAACCAAATGTTGGTATGAATCCTGTGCTGGCTGAGGTCTGGATGAGACAAAATCGGTCACATCTGTTTCAGATCTTTGGCTTTCACCAGAGCACAGATTGCCAGGGGAAAAGCATGAGCAAAATTAAAAGGTGACCACCCAATGCTTCCCACACACTGGTCGTTTATAGTGCAACATGGCAATGACTCCCATACTGGGCTTGTTCCATATTCCCAGCTCCAAGAGGTGGCAGCAGTACTCTTGGGTGAGGGAAAAAAATCACTCCCACAAGGGACTGGCATCCTCTCCTGTGCTTGGAACGGTAGAAGGACTGACACCCTCAGAAAAAGCAAGTGCACAGCAACCCACTCAGACACCTTCAGCACCTCTGAGCTGAACCATCAGTTGCAGTGGGCCCGGCACTGTACACGAGCATAGTGTAAGGCACAGGAAAGGTGTATTAAAAAAAACCCCAAATTACATCTCACTCATTTTTTCATGTCAGTGAAAGGAGAAGTCTTTCAGCAATTGAAAAGAACCCTGAGTCTCTGCTCGTTATTTCCAAAAAGAAGCTTGCCAGCATTGTTCACTCTAGGGAATCCTGCTCTGGCAGGGGTGTTAGACTAGATGATATTTTGAGGTCCCTTCTGTGTTTCTGTGATTACAAAACCCTTTGCAGAGATATCAGCTGCACTGCTTCTTTCCAGACATCTCTGACACTGAAGTTTGAAGACAAAGTTGCAAATGGATGTCAGAGCAGAAAGTAAAGAGAAAGTAATACAGTCCTTGTACCAAAGACAACACAACCTCAACAGACCAAATACAACGGGAAAAAGATTAAGAGAACCAGGAATAGACAAAAGCCCCTTCTATTCTGCGGCAAAATACCCACCAGTTCTCAATACAATTCTGTAGCAGTAAGACTTTCACCTGAGAACATTATCAATGAAGTGCAAGTCATGAGTGACACTGTTGAAGACTCCAATACACTCCTGGGATGGGTGGGGAGGAGCAACATTAACACGATCATTTATGAACATAGATCTCATAGACTCACTGTGTTTGGTGTCTTCTTCTTGTAGCCACAGGATACAACAATATTTGAAGGTCAACCTCTGCCAGACTACTGATGTAGCTCAGTAATTTTTGAAATAGTGAAAGACACAGGCTTTAACATCTCAGAATGTCTCCAGGTTTATGTTGACCAGAGCTGTTGTTAGTTTTCTTTAACAATTGCTAGTTGCTGGTCAAGTAACTTCTGTGTAACCTGTTCTAGTTTTATGTCTGTGATACCATATAGGGTGAAATGACAAATGTAGGTAGGCACTGCATAACAAGAAATAGCCCTTAATATTATTTGAGGCTGTGGGAAACTGTTGTTTAACTTTCAAACTTTACCTGGAAGTCACTGAGAAGGAAAGAGAATATGATGAGAAAAACCATAAAAATAGCCCAAGCAGAGGAAGAAGGTAACTATCACCATGAACACTGTGCCTCCTCCTGATGAACAACTCCGGACACTGATGACTCACAGAGACAGCCCACCACCTCTCTGCTTGAGAAGGCTGGTGCCACCAATCACAAGACTCAGAGGGACACCAGAAGATAAGGATAGCATTAGAGAAGAGGATTAGATAATAGTAAGTTTGCTTTTATGACAGTTTTAAGAGTATTATTATTACTAATGAGGCTTTTCTGTATTAATCTGTACTATGGATGTTAGTACTATTGCAGCTGGACTAATAACTTTGTTGTATCTTGATTAGAATAAGATTTTCGTTCAGTTTTTGCCTCTGTATGAAAATAACATAGTCATCTTATTAGATTGAAGGACTCATAATTGTAGACATACTGGGGTATATATTGATAGATTAAACTTCGTGACTGAGCTGCTGTAAATATAAAATGTAAAAATACCCCAGAACAAACAAACAAAAATGACAAACCACCACAAAAAATAAAAAACCCCAAACAAACAAAAAAATCCCAAAACAAAACAAAAAACCCACAACGTTTTCAGAGCATTTAAAATATTTTAAGTGTAGCATGAGAGAAGCTGTCAGAAACCCAAGACTCACTGCCAGGCACTAGCAGAGATGAGAAAGACTCTTCAGAGAGTGGCATCAGAAACATGAGTGAATCCTTTCTCTCAAAGTCTAATCTGGCTCATTTACCTAACTGAGGATGCATAGGACAACTGTTATTCTCACAATAGCCATCAGACTGCAGATACCTGTTGGCAGCAAATGCCAAAATTTTGGTCAATAGCCTAGACGTTAAAGCTGCAGATCTCCTGCTGGGCTTTTTCCAAGCATCAGCTTAAACAAATATATCAGCTTGTGGCCACACACATAGACCGGGCCTCATCACTTCTTTGGCTGTCAGTTTAGCCCTTAATTTATGCAGATTGATCTTTCTCTCAAATTCTCATTCCTCTTAAAGAGCTGTTTGCCATTGTTGTAAAGAGCAGTTTCTTCACTGGGATGTACTCACAGCAGCCAAATGAGTGTTTACTCATTTTAAAACATTATTCAAGAGTGGAAGAATCACTTCACAGAATCACAGAATGTTAGTGGTTGGAAGGGACCTCACAAGATCATCTAGTCCAACCCCAGGACAGAACAGGATTCCCTAGACCAGGTCACACAGAAGTGTGTCCAGATGGGCTTTGAATATCTCCATAGAAGGAGACTCCACAACCTCTCTGGGCAGTCTGTTCCAGTGCTCCGTCAGCCTCACTGGGAAAAAAAATTTTCTTGTATTTACACAGAACCTCCTATGCTTCAGCTTACAACCATTGTCCCTTTGTCTTGTCACTGGGCTTCACTGAGAAGAGCTTGATCCCATTTTCCTGACAATCACTCTTCACGTATTCATAAGCATAAATGGGGTCTCCTCCAAACTAAAGAGACCCAGCTCCCTCAGCCTTTCCTCATCAGGAAGATGTTCCACCTTCTTCATCATCTTTGTGGTTCTGTGCTGGACTCTTCCAAGCAGTTCCCTATCCTCCTTGAACTGAGGGGCCCAGAACTGGACACTATATTCCTGTTATTGCAGTTGGAGTTAATTGTTTCAGATTTTTGTGAGTTGTCTTTCAATGACTTCCAGTGATCTCTACCATTTGCAACAGCCTACAAAGAAAATTCTTGATTTCTCAAGGACAAAAAGAAAAGAATTCTAGCCTCTCCTTTCTAAAATAGGCAGGAGGAAATGGGAATACGGGGAAGAAAATGTTGGAGAGGTATCTTTGTGTCAAGGGTAAGGGCTGGGCTGGACACTGAATGAGTGTCAGACGGTCTCTATTAACCCCTCTCCACTCCAAAAGAAAGGGAAAGGGAATAAGGAAGAGAGACTTGCAGACTGGGAAAGAAAACTAAAACTGCTTTATTAAAAATAATAACAATAAAAAGAAATATATACAAATATAAACAAAACCAACACTCAGTCCAACACCCCTGGTGGCAACAACATCACCACCACCACTGATGCTGTGGCAGAAGTCCCAGACTGGACTCAGCAGCAGATGGGAACCAGATTCAGGGGCTGGGTCCCAGACCTGCATCCAGGAACTCATGAATTGAGACTGAAGGCAGAATTGAGTCCTCCTCACATGCCAACCATTGAAGAGAGACTGACCCTTGTGATCCTTCAACTTTGTACCAAATGTGATGCATATGGAATAGAATACCTAGCTGGTCAGATTTCTAAAATAAACCCCCAGATTTCTTAAAAAACTAAAATTGCATTAAAATTGTGAGGTTTGGTCAAAAAATACTCCACCCTGTATAGCTCAGATGGGCTCTGAGAGTTCACAGGTTCCCTTCCAGCCAAAATAGTACATTGCAACTTGAGATAAACCTTGAAATACTCCCTCATCCTTATCTCATATTCTCAAGAGCAGCCCCAGAAGAAAAGTCTGTTTTGGACAGCATCTGCATCTAAGCCTATTTTGTTTGCTTAAGCTGAAAGAGCAAGCAACATGGCAAGACCTCCTGCATGTGAAGTTGATTAATCTTCTGCTTTACTGGCTATGACAGATAGCAATGTGACCCCTTCACACTGAATGTTACGTTCAGCTTCTAGTATTGTTCTCTCACCTTTACATCCCACCCATGACTTCCATAGTTTTATCTACAGTGAACAGACTTGAGGATTGAAAAGCAGATTCACCTGCTGTACAGGGAATACAGCTACATGCCTTCTGCTGACACTCTGCATCATGCCCTTGATAGGAAAAAAGTGAAATCTCCCAAGAGTGTACAGCAACATCTGTGTAGACCCAACTGAAGCAAATAAAGGAAGACAGCTCCCTAGTATCCAGAGCTGGAACAGATTTCTCAAACTGATCAATTGCCATTCAGGCACAAAAGAAGCAGTCATATATTCAAAGTAACTCACAGTCCAATGCCAAGAAGGGTCACAGTCTCAGCCTTTCAAAATGTGTTTGCTCTCCTCTTCCTGATCTTCTGGTTTTCTGTGCATCTTCCAGTTTCCAGTGCATGTGGACAAGCAGTGATTCAAGTGGGAGCCAAAGATGAGAGCAAACAGAGGTTGGGGTTTGGCTCCAATAGTGAAGAGGACATTTACAGCACCTCTGTGGAAGCCACCTTCCTCTTCTGCCTCCACACTTCCTATAAATTCATTACAGCTGCTGCTAAGAAGCAGCTTCTCCACTTCTTCGGCTTTTCTCTGTGGCCTGTGACTGCCTTTGGCGCCATGCTGCATGCACTGAATGCAGTGTCCAAGAATCCAGAGTTGAGAGAGCTGCTGAAGACATGGAAATTATGTCTGGAAAAGGAGAAGAAAAGGAAACTATTCCTCATTTTGTGGGGAAAAGACAATATTAAAAGCGTGTTATTCCATGACCAGTTCAGCTAATAAAGTGTGCTTTCCTACAATTTCCCACCCCATCTTCTTCACTAAAGTACTCCCAGATCCTTCCAGAATCTGCTAGTAGTTTGGCTGGAAATCTGTGTCCTGTGCTGTGGCTGGCTGGCTCAGAGCAATACCTACATTGCTTTGTTAGCCAGGTGCTTCTCAGCCAGAAGAAAGCAGCACCATAGGATATATATTGTCTGGTAGAGAGGGAGCAGGGTGCAATGATAACATAAATCTTTCTGTTTTACCCAGCTGCTAGTTTTTAAAAAACTGTGAGCAAATTCAAATCTTTGAGACCTCTTGTTAGATAAAAAATTTGGTAGAAATCATACTATGGGTTCAAAAGTTTTTTGGGGACACAGTGGGGGAAGGGGAGAGAGAGAAAATAGTAAATGCAAGGCTTATTTTCTCTAGATAATTAGGTTTAAAAATATTGGCAAATTGGCAAATATCACTACTGTGGACTTCACACACTAGTTTATACAGGATACCCTGGGTCCTTTAAAGTCCCTTTCAATCTATTTTAAGTAAATGTGATTAATTACCAGAAAGGCCAAAGAGTGAGAGAGAGAAAGAAGAAAGAAAAGCAGTGATAGAATCTAGGGTGAAAGACAGTTTCTAACTGGCTGCTAAATTGTGCATGCTCCTAAGCAGGAAAAGGACATGGCTATGAGAAATGGAAAGACTCTTGCTCATGAGTAATTTAGTGGGCACTGGGCTGAGGAATTTATCTCCATGAGGGACCAAGAGATTGCAGCCTCCCTGGAAGTGTAGAGTGACCCCATTCAAAAGTCCACCTGGTCTCCTGGGAACTCTGGTTTCCCTGGCCAGTGGCTCTCTGGAGAAGCTCCAGAGAAAACCAGTGAATGCAAAGGATCTGCAAGTCACAGCACTGTAAAAGGGTTTGATTTCAGATAGTTTCTGAGGTTCCTCTGTCTCTATTTTTCTGGCATACTATATTTTTTTTCCTGAAGGTATTGAACATTTGTCTTTCAAAATGCCACTCTGCAAAATGCTGGAAGAGGAGATAGCCAAAATGATGCCAGGGACGTGCACCTGCTGCATCTGACACACTTACTATTGCAGTCTTTTGTTGCGCTGATCCAGGGCACAATAAGAAAAAGTGGGAAAAAAACAGAGAAGGGACCTTTAGATGTCCCAGCTTGTCTAGCACATGTCAGGAACTGCCATGTCTTTATCAGTCTTTGCAAGGCTACTTTTGTTTTCATTTTGATTTATTTCCAGATTATGCCATGTATTTCCCCCTGGCAGTGAGTTTTATCATTTTACTCATTTTCGTTTCTGTTACTGTGGCGTATGTACATAAAAGCTAGCAGGTGAATAGTCCAGTTCAGGGCATCATAGCTCAATTCCTTTCTCATGGGCCTCCTGTCTTGATGAAGGACTCCAGTTGTTATTGAAATACAAAAGCCAAAATGTAGAGGGAGAAGGTGAACCTAGTGTCAACCTGTGTCCTCCCAGAGAATCCTCCTTGATAAAACTGTATTCCTTGTTGCAATCACCTAAAAAACACATGGGTATGGAGGTTCTGACATAAAATAGGATGGGAAAAAAAGGGATGAACATTCCCATAAAATTGCCAAGAATAAAAAGAGAAAATAATCTTTTCAGAAAAAAAAATCTATTTTTCTTTTTCCTCTTTCTCTTACAGAAGTCCTGCCCATTATTTCCCATGCTGAACTGCCAGTCAGCTCCCATTTCAATTAGAAATCATTCACCAGAATAACTAGCTGGATATTAAAGCAGGACTCCTCACATTGTCTCTTTGCCATAGATTGTGTTGAGGCACTGGCAAGCTGAAAAGCTGAGCTGATGTAGATATGGAGGTGTTGTGGAAGTTCATCTCAGCCACGGAGGGTTTGCTCCAGAACTGGGACTTCAACAGCAGGATTTCTAGATGCAGAGGACAGAAAAGGTGGTGACAGAAATAGCTGTGGTTATCCAGCAAGCTCCACAAATCACCATAACAGCACCATCTTCCTGTAAATTATGAACAAGGGAGTGTTGAGCAGTTCCTCGTGTCCCAGATGGCCTGTGGAAAGAGAAACTCCATGGTCAGGGTGCCAGGGTGGGTGGAGGCAAGAGAGAGGATGCATATATACCAGGAATGTGCCTCACAGAGCCCAGAAACTTCTGATCTCCTGTCAGTCATTCCCTTTTTCCTGCTCAGAACTATCCTGAACAGCATGAGAGTCTCCCTTTGAAAACACTCGATCACCATATTTTTACTTAACCAGCCAGGAAACATCAGAATAATTCTTCAAGAAAAATGAGTGAGAAAGTCATATGCAAGATGCACAATTTGGGTCTGGTCCAGACTAATTGGTTTTTCTGCAGAGAACAAAGTTCTGTCATATAGATGCAAACCAGGAGTTTCTACACACTGTCACAACTTGCCCTTTAACCTTTCCCACCAGGCAATGTGAACAGAGCCCACAGGCAGAAGTTCCTACACAAAACTGGAGGGAAAAGAAGCTAGAAATGGGGAATGCTGTTGGTTAATGACCAGATCTACTTCCATTGTACATAGCTTTTCTATTCCTGCATGTTGTTAATCACTAGTGTTTTCAGTTAGGGGCCATTCATAGCATATAGTACTTGTTAGTAGTTATGGAAGCTTATATCAGCTCTGGTGAGTAATTTTCCATTATGGTCAATTCCTGTAATCTGATGAACGTTATAACACCATAATGAATTTCTTACAGCACACCTCTTGCAATCATGAAAATATTGACGATCTAAGCTCCCATTCAAGGAAAAAAGAATTTCCCACACTTGCATCTGCAGGTTTATTGAGTGATCCATAAAGGTTTGGGACCACGAGGCAAATAAATCAAGGCACAGCTTCAGTCTTAGACCAAGAAATCTAAGTCACATTTCTCAAAAACTTTGGACAGCAACACTATGTCAGACCACTGTCACTGTGTGTGAGCACTTGGCCATGGACTCAACAATACAGAATCACAGAATCACAGAATATTAGGAGTTGGAAGGGACCTCGAAAGATCAACTAGTCTAACCCCCCCGCTGCAGCAGGATTCCCCAGACCAGGTCACACAGAAGCTCGTCCAGACGGGTTCTGAATACCTCCATAGAAGGAGACTCCACAACCTCTCTGGTTACATACATTAGAGGAAAAGGAGGATGGAAAAGAAAACATGTTAAATCCATCATTTTACAGGCATGTTGTAATGGAACTTAACAACATGTTTAAAGCCCAACTTCTTAAGCATACCCCGAGCCTCATGCCGATGCTATAGATTAGCATCCTGCAACACAACCTGCTGAAGCTCCCACCTCTAGAGGGCAATCAGCTACTCCACTGCATCCAAGCTTCTAGCCAGAGATTTTGCATAGGCTGTGACAAGTTACTTCCCAAATTGCATCAGCCTCTTTGTATCCAACAAATCCTATGAGACGGATCCTCATCCATGGCCACAACAGTCTTTGTAGTTTCCTAGAGTTGTAACCTCACAGCTCCATTCAATCTACAAAGAGCCCAATGCCTACAAGCAGCTATTCTTCTGGAAATCAGGTACCATTAGTTTTCATGTTTTCTCTGGCAAACCACACCATTCCAGGAAGTCTCAGCAGAAACCTAATTCAAAAATTTGTGCTATGATCTGATATTCACCACTAGATTCTCCTGAAGCAGAAAATCTGAATTCTTTGCTGCAATAATACAGGTTTCTGGGCAGGAGTCCAAAAGCTTGTTCCCTGGAGATGAAATCAGACACAAGGTGTGATTGCGGCAGGCAGTGAACTGTGGAAGGAAACTTTCCTGTCTTATGATCTGCAATGTCCCAAACCAGAACAACTGTGTCTCCAGTGACAGCAACCAAATATCCAATCCCAGCAATGACTTGCTCATTATCTCTTGTTCTGACAACTGTTAAGTCTTAAAGGTGTGGTTGCTTGGAGTAATTTGTTAGGTGATTCCAAGATAGGTGCAGGAATGAATTTTATTTTCATTCACTTATCTGCATGAGAGCTCCAATGAGTCTGAACAAGATGGTCTACCACAGTTTGTGTATTTGTATGGACGGAAAGATGCTTCTTCCATGTGGCAGCAGTGGAGATGCGCATCAAATGCTGTTCTCCACAATATGAGTGAAGATATTTGTGAAGGTTTGGGATCAGAGGGTTTTCATCCCGTAGAGATGTCTAAGGAGTTAGGAGAACTGACCATGCAGTTTTTGACACAAGGTTAGCCCATTCCTTATTGCAGTGGGCTGTGGATCATTTGCTGTCTGTGCTCCACAGATTTAAGATAAAATACATTCTCCAAGGAAAAGACAGGACTCTGGTCTTGGGACTCTTTTTCACAGAATCACAGAATGTTAGGAGTTGGAAGGGACCTGGAAAGATTATCTAGTCCAAGGATTGGGCCTCTCAGTACAAGTGGGAACCTGCAGCATAATTAGAACTGGAAAACCTGATCTCCAAAGGGTTGCATTAACTCAATCACCTCAGGAGACACCTACACATTGCAGAAGACCACATTTGGTCATATAGCCCAGTTCTGTTGTCCTTTCCTGAAAGAGGAGGGGAAAATTGTTTAGCCTCCTGTATGTGGCAGGACATGTGATATTCCTGTCTGCAAGAAAGAGTGATTATTAACTCACTGTCTTCATTTTGCCTTTGAAGAAGTGTAATCTCCAAAATACCTACTGGACCTGCTGGCCCAGAGTGCTGGACAAACATCTTTAAAAGAGGCCTATTCATTAGATACAAGAAACACAGCCATAATTTTGCATTCCTTCTCAAATACAATCCCCAGGTCATGCTCTGGCCAGAAAAACTCTGTCCCAGTATCCCAAGATCTTGTGAAAGCGCTAGGGGTAGGAATATTTCATAGAATCTTAGAATAATAGAAATATTAGAAATGGAAGGGACATTCAGAGGTCATCTAGTCCAACCTTTCTGCAGTAAGCAGGGACACCTATAACTAGATCAGGTTGCTCAGGGTCCCATCTAACCTGACCTGGAATGTCTGCAAGGATGGGGCATCTACCACGTCGCTGGGCAACCTGTTCCAGTGCTTCACCACCCTCATTTAGAAAAATTTCCTCTGTATATCCAGTCTAAATCTCCCATCTTTTAGTTTGAAACCGCTTTCCCTTGTCTTGTCACAACAGGCCTTGCTCAAAAAACTGGCTCCATTTTTCTTATAGGCCCCTTTAAGTACTGATAGGCTTCAACGAGGTCTCCCTGGAGCCTTCTCTTCTGCGGTTGAACAACCCCAACTCTCTCAGCCTGTCCTCACAGCAGAGGTGTTCCAATCCTCTGATCATTTTTGTGGCCTCCTTGGACCACTTTCAACAGGTTTGTGTCCTTCTCATTCTGAGGACCCTAGAGCTGGACACAGTAGTCTAGGTGAAGTCTCACCAGAACAGAGGGTCCGAATCCCCACCCTCTAACTGCTGGCCACGCTTCTTTCGATGCAACACAGGATTTCCCAAAAAGTGGAAGGAAAACCATTCCTAGCTCCAGGTATGCTGGGAAGAAAAAGCCAAGGGGTTTTAGTATCTCATAAGAACTGTCTTGCATGGCACATGGCTACACAGAGACACAGGCCCACTTCCCCGGCTTTTCCTGCCCTGCTCCTCCTTGGTCCATTCACAGAGCTCAGGGCTGTGTCCAGAAAATGACAGCTCAAATCATACTTTCACCCTACAAAATCCCCAGCCTGTTAGCAAAATTGCTGCACATCCATCTCCACATCTCAGATTACTAACAGGTTTTCTGACTGACTCCAGGATTTCTGATCATCTAAGTATTTTGTGAAAGAGCTGAAACTTAGAAAGAAGGAACAGTAGAAGGTGGCTAATTTTCCAGTGTCGGGGAAGAGAAGACAATGGTCTGACTCTCTTTGCTATGCAGAATGGAGACTGAAGCTGTTGTTTACATGGTGAGTACTGTAGGTGAGGAAGGCAGCATCCAGCCTTTCAGGCCTTTGAGCATCTGTATCTCACATGCCCTGCAGCTGAAGTGTCTGCAAGATCTAAGGGAAGATCTGGCATTTACATATCTCTGTGTGCGCATCTGTGTGGGAGTGGGGCTTGTATATTCTATTAGGAGAATCTGTAGATGGAAACAACCCAGTTTGGTGTCTAAGGCCTGGTTCAAAGCCCATTGAAATCGGGAAGAGTCATTCCATTTACTTTGATGGGTTTTGGCCACATCTCTCCTTGCCACTCCCTGGCATGCCTATGATGTCAGGACTGTTCCCTGATGCATGTCCTCAAATAAACACTGTGAGCAATGGGGCTTCCCATGTTCACCGGGTGGCTGTTTTAAAGGCAATCTCTGGAGATGCCCCCACCTCCTCCCCCGCTTTCATTCTCCCCCTCCTTCTTGCCCTCTCCCCTGCCTGTTTTCACACACTGCAGATACTTAGAGTGAAGTGTTGCTCATTCACCACTCCTTGCTCAAAATACTGAGATCCCATTATATTTGATTTGGTTTTGTAAATTGGCACTGGTAGGGTTTTTTACATCTTTTGTATAGCTTTTTACTCCAGCTTCATCTCCATCCCCAGGAGTCAGATTTGAGATCAGAAGGCTTCATCATCTCATCACTTTCCTTCATAGCCTAGTGTATCATATTTCAGCCAGCTCTGCCTCAACTCCTTTAATCAGCAGTTAAAGGATCCATTTTTGAAATGCCTTCATGCTGTATTTGCAGACGTCAAAGGCTGGTGACCCCTTTGCTCTAATGGTTACAGTCTGTACACAGGGATCGTGTGAATTTTCTCCTTTTGGAATTTTTAAGTTTTCTGTTGTGCTGTTGTGTATAAAAGAACCCTTTAAGAGCTCATCACTTCTATAAAGGTATGTTTATAGCCTGTAAACAAGCCACTCCTCTATTTTCTTTTAAAGAAGTTCATGGGTTTATGTTCCTGACAACTTTCACAGTAAGGCATTTTATTTCACACTTTCCATTTTTAATAGCCTTTAAAAATGTAGATGCTGCAACAGGACGAAGCATTAGTGTATCAATCATAAAGATGCAAGGCTGCTTCCACTCCTCACTTCCCTATTTATGCAGCCACATATTGCAGCCACTTTGTTAATGACAACATTGAGTTAAAGGTCAAAATTGAGCTGCTTCTCCTCTCTGCACTACAAACCCATGTAAAACACATTCGCTGTCTGCACTTGTCCTCTTCATCCTTCCCTAAATACCACCCCAACACCTTGGCTTTCTGGATATGTGTTATCCATGTCTTGACCAGGCTGAACAAACCCATTCAGCTTTTCCATCTTGATAATATCACAGGTCAAAGTGGAACAAATAAAAAGTGAAGGGCTAAGCCATTGAAGCAGATCAAGATCTGCTACAGGGGTGCCACTGATAGTAATGTAATGTTCTGCATTACGTACAAGAGATGTTTTCAGGGATAATGTACTTGCACAGACAGAGAATTTTTTTAATTCCAGAGTGTTATCAGATTTGGAAAAATGCTGAAAGAGTGGGTTGCTTCAGTGTCTGTCTATTGCTACACCATAAAGAGGACCTGTATTCCTTCTCTAACATAGAATCATAGAATTGTCAGAGTTGGAAGGGACCTTAAAGATCATTTTCTTCCAACCCCGTTGCCTGGCAAAGACACCTTCCACTAGATTAGGTTGCCCAGAGCCCCATACAGCCTGGCCTTAAAAACTTCCAGGGATGGGGCTTCCACAACCTCTCTAGGCAACCTGTTCCAGTGTCTCACCACCCTGACAGTGAAGATCTTCTTCCTAATGTCCAATCTAAATCTACCCTCCTCTAGTTTATATCCATTCCCCCTAGTCTTATCACTACTTGACATCCTAATTGCAATTGTAACATCCATATTTTAATTGCACAGGCCCTGCAAATAGCTAACTGAACTTCACTAGACTCTTTCTCCTGCATTAAATGTGTTCTATAAATTCAATCCACAGCCCAAAAAATAATCTTCACTCGCAGACCCACAGCCTCCTATTATAACAGATAACGTGGAAATCTCCCAAATAATTTGGCAGGATTATTAGGAAGAAAGGAGTTTCAGCATCTTTGGGGGAAAAAGAAAAAGTCTGGAGAAGACAGAGGTTACAAGAACATTCAGTCCCCATGCTGCAAGTTACATGCTAATCACATATATATATTCATGAGTACATATGTAGTCATCTCACTACTGCCACACATTATGGTCTGATTTCAGCAGTCAAGGCTTTCCATAGTGCTTTTTACCACACTATGAACTAAGAAATAGAATTGCATTGCATGGTCACAGTAACACCATGTACAAAACGCTGCATATGTGCACTGTGAGCCTGAGTTATTTAGCAAAGACTTGCCCTTAGCTTAATAATCCTGTAAACTGCTTCAAAAATGGGCCAGTCATTTAGGAACAGATGCATCATGAAACTTTGAAGTTTGCTAACACCCCTCCTACAATCTATACTTCAGTACAGAATTAAAGAATGGTTGGGGTTGGAAGAGAACTTTAGTGGTCATCTATTCCAACTTCTCTGCAGTAAGCAGGGACACCTATAACTAGATCAGGTTGCTCAGGGTCCCATCTAACCTGACCTGGAATGTCTGCAAGGATGGGGCATCTACCACGTCGCTGGGCAACCTGTTCCAGTGCTTCACCACCCTCATTTAGAAAAATTTCCTCTGTATATCCCTTGTCTTGTCACAACAGGCCTTGCTCAAAAAACTGGCTCCATTTTTTTTATAGGCCCCTTTAAGTACTGATAGGCTTCAACAAGGTCTCCCTGGAGCCTTCTCTTCTGTGGTTGAACAACCCCAACTCTCTCAGCCTGTCCTCACAGCAGAGGTGTTCCAATCCTCTGATCATTTTTGTGGCCTCCTTGGACCACTTCCAACAGGTTTGTGTCCTTCTCATTCTGAGGACCCTAGAGCTGGACACAGTAGTCTAGGTGAAGTCTCACCAGAACAGAGGGTCAGAATCCCCACCCTTTAACTGCTAGCCAAACTTCTTCTCATGCATCCCAGGATTTAGTTAACTTTCTGGGCTCCAAGCATACATTGCTGTCTGATATCAAGCTTTTGACCCACCAATACCCTCTCGTCCCTCTCCACAGGACTGCTCTCAATCACATCATCTCTCATCCTGTGTTAGTAGCAAGGATTGCCCCAGACAGCTGCAGGAGCTTACACTTGACTTGTTGAACCTCATGAGGTTCACACAGGACCACTTCTCAAGCTTGTCCAAATCCCTCTTGATGGCATCCCATCCCTCAGGGATGTCGACTGCACCACTCATCTTGGTGTATCTGCAAACTTGCTGAGGCTACACTCAATCCCAGTGTCTATGTTGTTGGTGAAGATATTAAACAGTATTAGTCCCAGTATGGACCCCTGAGAGAAACCACTTGTTACTGATCTCCACCTGGAAGTTGAACCATAGACCACTGCCCTCTAGATGCAACCATCCAACCAATTAATTATCCTCTGAACAGTACACCCATCAAATCCATATCCCTCCAATTTAGGGAAAAGGATGTTGTGTCATGACTAGGCTTCATGAACGAAGATTTGGGAAGGGCTCTAC
>VWZX01005401.1:0-26067 GCA_013399015.1 Galbula dea
CGCCTGCTTGCTTTACAGCACGTGGGTACAGCCTGCCTTTCAGCCCTCAATATCTCATCCTTGAAGAGCATCCAGCCCTCCTGGACTCCTATGTCCCTCAGTAGTCTCTCCCACTGAATACTAGATACCAAGCTACTAAACAAATTAAAGTCTGCCCTATGGAAGTCAAGGATAGGAGTTTTACTATTCGCCTTCCTAACCTCTCTAAAAATAGAGAACCTAACTAACTCATGGTCACTTTGCCCAACTCGACCTCCAACCGAGACATCTCCTACTTTACCAAAAGTTTGGTAAAACACTTGAACAGACTTCCCGGAGAGATGGTTCATACCCCAAACGTGCCACTCTTTAAGAGGTATTTGGACAATGCCCTTAATAATTTGTTTTAAATCTTTGTCAGCCTTGAAGTGGTCAGGCAGTTGGATTAAATAATCCTTTTAGGTCCCTTTCTATTCTATTCTATTCTATTCTATTCTATTCTATTCTATTCTATTCTATTCTATTCTATTCTATCCCATTCCATTTCATTTTTCATACAACCCTGAAGATCTAAGGAATATATTTAAGGATCTGCAAAAGGCAAGGAAAACATGCCCATTGTCAGGGAGCTGGAGTTCATTATGCAGGAACCCATATCCCCATTGGAAGCTTGTATGTGTCCACAAGATTTTGGTTTAAGACATCAAAATTGTGTAAGATTGCCTTGAGGATTTTTAACAGGGAAAGTTATCCACTTTTGCTCTTTAAAGCCAAATAGCTCCTACCCTAGGGAAATATTTTGAAAAGCTCTTGTTGCCGGTTTTATTACATTCAGTCTGACTAAGAAGGTTACAAACATGAAGATTAGTAGGTGTTGTTCCTTCTTAGGCTTAGTTATTTAGCATACAGTTTAAAAAATACTAAAAAAACTAAAAAAGAATTATATATTATATTCAATATATATACTGCATACACTCTATATACTGTATTAACTTATAGACTGGGAGCTTGCTCAAAAAGGTTACCCCAAATTTAGTACATGGAACAAAGCTGGGTCATGTGTGTCTGGACATTAGATGAGATCTATAGCATGGTTCTGGATACCACCTGTACAGAACAGTATCTTAGCATGCCTTGAAATAACTATAGGACATTAACTGTTTTCAAGAGGCTCTACAGATGAAGCAAAACTACTCTTGAGGATAAAAGGGTTTAGCTGTAAGTATTTAAGCCAAGCCATGCCTGTTGCCCTCAGTGCCAGAGAATGGTCCCTGGCCAATTTTAGGTACTACTATAGATGTAAACAAGGCTTAGTTTGACAAAGTAAATCCAAGCCCAGGTCTGAAATGGCTACCAAAATAGTAAACTGTTCTTCCAGGGTTCTGTTCTTTTAATCCTGCTGTCCAGCTCCAAGGAAAAGCTTTCTGCCAGTCCTTCAACGGGATCTCTGCAGTAGACTTAGTCACAGCCTGTTCCACTGCTGACAAAAGCTACAGAATCTGTTCTGCATCTTACATGGTTGTTTTGTTTTAATATTCCAGACTGGCTAGCCAGCACCCTCGGGGAACCCTACTGCAAATTTCCTGAAACATAATTTAAAGGCACTTTTGTTTATCCTATTCACTTCACACGACAGAGCACAGGGGAGTTTAGAAGAAGCACAGTATGTGCTTGTGATAAGGGTTACAATTGAAAGTGAATGATCTTTCGAAGTCCTTTCCAACCCCTGACATTCTGTGATCCTGTGAAGAGCATTTTGGACTATTTATATGTATTTATTTACATATTAAAAGGGAGGTTTTTTCCTTTTAGAAAGACCGCTAATAATTGATATTTATTGGAGAGATATAGGTCTTTTTTCAGTTTGCAAAATATGGATTATAAAGCTTGTCAGCTCAGAAAGGTAATGAAATAGAAGAATGCTAGAGGGATGCTGGGGTTCATACCTTAGCTCCCATAAGCTAGACATAAGCAAGTCATAGGCAGCCTTGCTCAGTCATTTGATAATTTGTGTGCAAAATTTCCTAAGTTTCTGATATTTAATTTGTAGAACTCATGTATGAGCATCTCAAGCCTTGGCAAATCTGCTGTACAACTGCAAATCTGTACAACTGCAGATTGGAGCCAAATTATATATATATAAAATATATATGTATATGGGCCAAAGCTTGTTTGTTTGTTTGTTTGTTTAATTTTTCATTGAAGGCTTCTTAAATGGCCAAAAGGCCATAACAGAATAAAGAAGGACAACTGGAATGTCACAGCAACTTATCTTTGCAATTGGCAATAGCAACTAATGATATGCAAATAATTTTTAAGCCAGAGGATCATTGGAGAGGCACATTTCTATTATGCCAGTTATTTCAATGGACCTGCACTCCTCAATAGATGTGTATTTTTAGATAACATTATTGTTTTCTCTAGCTTCACGTTACAGTCTTTAGGTATTTCATTGTAAAATATGCTAATTGTGCTGTTACAGTGTGAAAGTGGGTGGGATAAAACTCGTTAGATGAACTGCGAATCAGATCATGGAGGTTTTTAACCAATAAATTGTGCCTCCCTGCTCACAGGGCTTTGAGAAATCTTGAATGTAAGTGGAAATCAAAGGTCAAATTCTTGCTTCACTAATTTCAACTTCTTTAAATTGATAAGCATGATAATTCTGGCAAGCAAGATCCTGTGACATTAAGGCCTAGTTTTCTGTGTGAAAGAAATGCAGGGCGATTTAGTGTGCTCCATGAGAAAGGTTGAGATGCTTACCACCAAGAAAATGTTTGGGTTATCTCCGTGAATGGAACCTGCAAAGATGGCCTGCCAGATGGCTGAAGGAGGGAGTCTTGTGGAGATAAGATGGCCCTGTTTCAGCTAAAACTAGTGAAGCAAGGCTGAAATAACAGAACATGCAGCTTCAAAACAGATTCTGAAGGCCACAGTGAGCAAACTGCGACCTTTGCCTAATTAACAGCAATTTTAATATTAAAGTTGACTCCCCTCAGTAAGTTTATGACTATGTTACCCAACCCATGATTTGCCACCCAAATCATGCTGAACATCACTTAGAAGGTAGGGACAGTTAGAATTAAGATTTAAAAATTCATGTGAGGAATATTTCCTTGGTTACTGGGGGACAGAGAGAAGACATTAGGATTTAGCTGTCACAGGACGACCGACCAGCTGCTCCTTCTCCTCCCACCACCAGGAAGGGAGGCTTTCTTGGTAAGAATTGTGCAATCAGTATACAGCCTAACATCTTTGTTAGCATTTCTCTTTATTATATTTTTCTGTATTTTTAAAGCTTTTTACTTTCTTGAATTTGTCAGACACTTCCCTGGGAGTATAATTATTAGCTTGAGCTCAAATTCCTTGCAATTATTCAACTTATCACCAGCAATTCCAAATCTGTTATCTGTCGCTGCAATAAATCAAACTGATTATTAATTTTAACTTGTCCAGACTGTTTCAGAGAAAAAAAATCCTTATCAGGCACCTTTAGGCAGGTTTGTCTGATGAGTTTCAGTAGAGGCCTGAAACCCTGGGACAGGTAGACTGTCAGGTCAGGGTCTCACCTGTTAATGTGACAGATCCACGTTACTGGATTAGTTATCTCTCTTCAGCTGTAACTACACAAACTTGGAAATTCTTGGTTTGAATATGCAAACTTTGCTGCAGATCTCTAAGACTGCATCCTTCCAGTGGAAATGAGTCAGCCATGTCTTAGTGCATTTGATTTGTTAGAATAACAACGAGACTTCTGCCCAGATAAGAACATCAAAGTATGTTTTCTAAACCGTCCCCCTTTTTGGTCATTAATATGTATTACTCTGTACAGGATATCTCATAGTGATTCTGCTCTTGAGGTGATCACTCTTAAGTTGAGTCATTGCATTTTTAACTGTAGGCAGCTGTCAGGATCATATGGTCCAGATCTGCATTCAGATAATTGATAGGATAGGATAGGATAGGATAGGATACGATATGTGATGTGACACAGACATTTTTTCTTACTATATCAAGGGTTTTTATAATCTTTTTTCCTACAATTTTGTTAGTTCCTTTCTGACATGAAGCTTTTGTTTATATCAAACCATAAACCACTTTCCAAATTTCATGATAGTTCTTTCCAAGAATTTCAGTGAAACTAGAAATTCTTGTTACAGTTTGACCTAAATATATAACATAGATACTTGCATGAGAGCTGCTTTCCGTGAACACTTGTGTATTTTGCTTCTAATGATCTCTATAAGTGGGTTTCTCAATGCATAGATTACTTGAAATGTAAGTGTTCCAGCACTGGAAAAGAGAAAACCAGTATTCTTATTTAATGCCTTCTGAAACAACCTTGAGAAATGAATGAAAGTCAATTAGCATTAATGAAATTGTTTGCTAAGATATATTTTCACTGATGATTTATGCTGATGAATTTCTGTAGCATTTTCCACTTGCACCTGGGCATCTTGCTGCAGCCTGTGTATTGCTGCAATTGTCTACTGTAAGCTGAATATGTTTTTCATTGACATTTTTGTACAGAAACATCATGTGAAGGCATGTTTTAAGAGAACAAGACAACGTCAGAGATCCATCCAGGAAAAACTTAGCTCTGTTCCTTCCTTAAATTTCCCTTCAGAGCAGAATAGATTTCTCAGTTAAATGATCTTTTTTATTTGTGGAAATACGAGGTGCTTTTTCTCACTGCCTTAAAAGCATTGTAGACTGCTGCATGCATCCAGTTCAGTCTTTCTGTTGAATTTCTACATATTTGCTTCTATGCACCCTGCAGGTACCATGTTTCAGGATATAGAAGAGTAGGAAGAACAACTAAAAAGTCTTTAAGCAAGAGAGGGAGAAAACTAAAAGATAGAGACTATGACTTAAGCAAGTATATTCCATAGAAATTGGGCGGTGCAGAAAGTCAGTTGCCTGTGGTAAAGGTAATGAAAGAAAAATTTCAAGGTTCAAAGCTACAGTGGGGGTTTTGTTGTACCAATGAAAAAAGTAGATTTCCACTAAAAATATTCCTCCTGCACATATATAAATGTCTAAAAAGTAGTATTTTCGATGCTAAACACAAAAATTGAATTTATTTCAGGGAAAACAGTGCTTAATTTAGTATCTAGTGCTCCAGTAACAGAAAACATCTGTGACAGCCTTCAACCAGCTCTGCTCTGCACACAAAACCAAAAGTGGTTACACAGTGTTGTCCCAGTGAGAGGACTTCATGCTATGTTGTATACAACAGTTCCTCAGAAGATATAGCCTAAACAGTATTTCACAGTATTCCTCTGCCTTATATTCTCAGGGAACCTGCTATTATGCCTTTCTTTTTTTTTTTTCATTAAGCAGGAAAGACATGGATGGGGGAAATTATTCTAAAATTATGAGTTATGTTTAAAAACATTTGATTTAGAGTTATGTTTAAAAATATTTGATTTACTTAAAAATAAGTAAGCCAGTTCAGAATAATAATGAAACAAACAGGATGCTTAATGCAAAGCACCATTTTCTCTGAACCCCAAAACCATAAATGCGTTCTGCCTCAGCCTGAGCTCATTCACTCTTCCCACATGCTGCTTGTTTCCTGCCCTGTGATATGCTGCTCTGCCACCCACTGGTCTCTTTATTCCTGATAGCGACAGAGTAGTAGAAGAACAAAATGATTTTAGTATGTACCTGAAGATGGTTACTAGAAACAGGCTTGCCCAAAGTATCTTCACAACAACAACAAAAAAAAAAAATTTCAACATGGAACTGTATGTTTCCAAAATGAAGAACTCTGTCTAAACAAAGCATTTCTCAAGGAGTGTGACAGAAGCCATCCAGCCCTCAGGCTACCTGGATTATGTCTATCCTGTGTGCCATTGTGCTGCTAAACTTCCCACACATTTGGATGTATATTTAAGAGAGTTCAGTATCTTCCACTGGCATTAAAAGGGAGCTATGAATGACCTGTGCCTTTGAAATTGTAGACTGTTGTTTAGTTATTTAATTATGGATTGACTTTACAGATATCTAAAGTGAAGCTACATATTCTAAAATCAAAACTTAGAGGTGAGAGAGGCCTTGGGGTCTACTTATTTGCCTGTATGAGTTAATACCAAATGCATGAAAAGGAATTTCCACAGACTAGAAATGTCTTTCTTGCCTTTGCAATCTCTTTGTTAATGTCTTATGACTGTTTTTCATGTTGCAGACAATGTATTCTTGTCCATGGGAGTACTAGAATTAAGTAGCAAAGCCTGTTTTTTTGCACTTCCAACTGCTCACGAGTTATTTTTATGTTTTGAAAATTAAAATGATACTACTGAAACGGAATTATTATGCACTTAAAATGGTTTGGAAAGCTTCTGTAGTTTTACATAAATGTAACCCCTTTTTTCCAGCATTAAAAGCAATTACAGATCACAGTTTCTATTTTAATCTGGAAAAGAACATAGTCATCACTAATTTTGATTTAATATAAGACATAAATATGTTACCTCTTATGTCCATGCTCACGTGAAAACATAGCTTTTTGTAAAGGGCATCCAGTATTCTGCTATGATTAATGAGAGCCTTTTCTGTCATCCAGACAACTAATGGAAGTCAGTTGCTCATCCTCCTTTATCACTTAAGCAAGCGTGCTCATTCCAGAATTCATGTTCTGATCATTATATGAACAGTAGTATTAAATAGCACTGAAAGTATTGCTGCTCTTATTAACCTCTCCTTTGAAGATACACTTCCAAAGTACATCCCCACCACATACGGCTTACACTGCTGTTCTGCTTTCATTAATGAAGTATGGTAAGTCTTAGCATGCTGTCATGCAGCCAACTCAGCAGCTGTATATCCCTTTTATTAGAGGGTAGAATAATTACAGTTTCCATAGCCACCAAATTGACCCTTATTTTAAGTGGCCTAAATTCACCGAGACTAACAAATAGCTCTGAGTTTCCTTCCTGGAATAATGAAGAGCATGTTCCTTTTAATGATGATCATATTAGACATACTTTCATTCATTGTAAGAAGGATAGGGAACTGCTTGAAAGAGTCCAGCACAAAGCCACCAAGATGAAGGGGCTGGAACATCTTCCTTACGAGGAAAGGCTGAGGGACCTGGGTCTCTTTAGCTTGGAGAAGACTAAGGGGTGACCGAAGTTACGCTTTTAAATATGTGAAGGGTGGGTGTCAGGAGGATGGGGTCAGGCTCTTCTTGGTGAGGCCCAGTGGCAAGACAAGAGGCAATGGTTGTAAGCTGAAGCATAGGAGGATCCATGTGAATACACGTAGAAATTTTTTCCCAGTTCAGGTGCCAGAGCACTGGAACAGACTTCCCAGAGAGGTTGTGGAGTCTCCTTCTCTGGAGATATTCAAAACCCGTCTGGACATGTTTCTGTGTGACCTGGTCTAGGGAATCCTGCTGTGGCGGGAGGGGTGGACTAGATGATCTTTTGAGGTCCCTTCCAACTCCTAACATTCTGTGATTCTGTGTTACTTGAAAACAATTACATTAAAACAGTTTCCACAAGGTACAGGGAAACAGAAAGTCAAGATATTGCCACACTGAAACTATGAACAACCTATTCACGTATGTAGAAAAAAGAGGTGTAAAAAAAAAGTCCGACACATTCTCAGCTAAAATGTGTCAGCAGTGATGGGGTACCAGGAGCAGCTTCAACTACTGCCAGCTGAGAAACGTTCCTGAATGGAGTATCCTTGCACATTAGCAACTGAGCACTTACCTCATTGTTGGGTCCTGCAGCTCTCAACTGTCGCATAATAGGAAAGGGAACAGGAGACATGTACACTCTTCTGTCATCCAGTGTCAATTATTAGATCAGAAAACAATCCAGAAATGTGATTATCTTAGTCTTTGAAGTATTATTCAGCTAATCTCTACCAAAGCATGATACATGTAATAGGGCACAACTGATATCCAATATGCCAAAGGCAAATTTCTGGTAACACATCTGAGCTAAAGGTAAGATATTGCAATACCACAGGGATTTTATCACAACAAACCAAAACTAGGGAGAAAATGTCGTATCATGACATTACCTGAAACAGAGCAGCAGGGATTTCTGAAGTTTATCTTCACTGATATCTGGTCCCAAGCAGCACCCTTATTAGCTAATTTGCATTCATGAATTGCCTTCCATTGCTTAGCTAGACTTAGAAGTTGTGCAAATTATTGTAGAAAAGATATGAAATTTCCTTGGGTGCTAATTAAGTCACATAGTGTTTACTTCATGGGGATTTTGCTATCAGTGGAGAAGGAAAAGAATCACTTACTGGTTTTGTTGCTGATCAACTTTGCTAAACTGCTTGCCCCCAAGACCTGCACTCAGGTACACTATGTAGTAATAGATGATATTTTTTCATCAAGTCTTCATCAGAATAAAATAGTGTATTATGTTTCATTATTATATATTTACTATAGGTTAGTATACTATACAAGCTAATACTTCTGTCTAGTTGTATCAACACTTGGAGAATCCTAGCCTCAGCTAGATTTCCTGACTCCTGTTTCACCCACCCTGGCCCCTCAGTCAGGTCAGGAACTGGTGCTGCCTGGCTGGGCTCATACACAGTTACCCATAAATGTTTGCTCTTCAGGTTTGAAGTAAAAGCATCCTTCTAGCTAATGTTAATGGTGGCCTATGTCAGTTCATAATCACAGGCACAGTTACAAAACATATTTAGTATTTGTATTTCCATTGAAGAACAAAGAACAATGATGGGACTGAACACATTACAGAGACAGAACTGAAACAACAGGTCCACCACCTAAGACAAGAGGCAGAAGGGTTTTCTCATTGCCAACAGGCACTAGAGGATTATTTGGCAAGCTCTGTATGCACAGCAAAAAAAATGAGGGGAAGAAGACAGAAGGCAGAAGGAAACAGTAAGTGTGCTCCTCAGGGATCAAAATCCCATGGGTGTAGTGAACCACCTATTGATGTTTGTTCCTCCTGTGTTCTAGGGAACTGGGACTTTTGTTTGATCTAGTTACTGAAAGTATAGCTGTTCCCCTGTCTCCGCCTATGACAATCACACTTGTACAGATGCTGAGCTCCAAAGTGTCTGCAGAAGAAAAAAGGAACCAAATTTCAGCATTTCTGTGGTCTCCAGACTGATTTCCATTCATGCTTTTGCTTGTCTATAATTAAATATTGACACTTGTGTATAATCCAAAACAAAATAAATTTGTTTTAAAGTTCAGTTTGTCAGCATCTTTGGGAAGGAGCTGTTGAGATATTTAACAAACACCATGCTTGCCTGTGTTACCATGCCAAAAATTATAGTTTGGGAATCCTTTCTGTGGATTGTTTGTTTCAGAAAAAAGGGGAAAGAAATAAATAAGAGGTATTATAGTAGCTGAGATCACAAATTCTTAATGAAACTATTGGACACAGAAATTTAGATTTACATTTGTCAAAAATAGCTGTCAAAGTTATATGTCAATCTGTTAGCACAATGTTTACTTTATCTTTCTCCTAAGCAAGGTTGCCTGGAAACAAAAAAATAGGCTGAGAAATCCCTTTGTGAAAGTGTGGTATCACTGAGAAATCAGTATGACCACTTTATGACTGCTATTTTTATTCAAAGATTCAGACCCTTTGAAATTAAAAAACTCCAAACAAACAAACCCAAAAACCACACCACCAAAAAAACAAACAAGCAAGCAAAATGAAACCAAAACAAAAAACAAACCCAAAACCCCCACCAAACCCAACCTCTAGTAATTTTAGGTACACCTGGTACAGCTAGCAACTTGGAGGAAAGACTTTGTTCAGCACACAGCAATCAGTTACTTCGACAATTCCAGAATATGCTGGTACCTCTCCTGGCACAAGTAACAAACACTTTCAAGGAAGAGTTTCTCTTGCAATTTGCAAACTTAGGCCTAAGGGATGACTTATTTCACAGAGAGAAAGAAAAGCAAATAGTTTTTAACTACAGGCCATTGAACTGCAGCACAAAGTGCAGTAAGAGGATGGAAGTATCTCTACTTAGTGTCCTTCCCTGTCAGACAAACAGAAGTCTTACGGCCAGAGTAGATCATTCAAATCATGCTACTGAGGACATAACCATTTATATTTGCTGTCAGCTCAGATACCTTTCCATGTCATGCACGGCTGAGAAGGGAAAGGGGGCAAAGACAGACAGCAAGAAAGAGTTGACTAGGTCAGTTATATTAGCTGGTCAAGGGGAGAAATGATCATGCAATGATTTTCAGAAACACAGCTCCATGCTGCCCTTCTCTCTCATCTGCCTATGATGAATTCTGCTGATGAACAACAGCCTTTAGGGAACAATTAGGACACACAAGCATCAGTCACTGTGAAGAGGCTTTTGAGCCAAACAGCTGGGTTGCAGGATGTCTTCCAATGCACGGGATTTGTCAAAGCTTTTTATTTTGTTTGTTTGTTTGTTTGTTTATTGGACTATGCAGAGATTTAAGAACCCAATACACCCTTAACAGTGTGAAAAGACATCATCACACCGGTTATTCCCCTGAAGTTCTTAGGGCACATGTATGGGTTTAAAGGGACTGCTTCATTAGGCTCCATGATTCTTTGCCAGCTGCATCTTGCTACAGGTTTTGAAAACCTACAGGTGACTCTGCTCCTTGTACACCCCATCCTCCTCCACTCCCCAACCCCAACGTAGTTGTACTCCTCTATTTTTCACTTTTCTCAGCACCTTGCCTTTGTAGACACCAGATAAGCAAAAAAAAATGCTGAGCTATAAGTACGCTGAATATTAAGCTGTGAGTGCAATAGGCAGAAGTGGCTAGAAAAGGTTTCAATTGAGTCAGTCATGCCATTGTGCAACCAGGACTTAAGGCAGATGCAGGCAGAATGAAGAAGACTAGGAAAAGACAGTGCTTGCTGGAAGAGCAAGGTGAAAAGTCTATATTGAATAATTAATGTGATCCCCTTCATTATTCTCATTCTTCACTGATTGTCATCAGGCTTGTGGTTTTCCCATTAATTCTTCTGTGGGGAGAAAAAGCTTGACTTCTGCCAGTGATCTTGTTTGTCTTGAGGACAGTGTTCATAATGTAGACTCAAGGGCTGAACTGGTTGCTTTTGGCTGTATAAACATGCCTTTTTCCTGCCACCTCACCTGGAAAGTGACATTCTTCAAAGCCTGGTCCTGCTACAATTAAATTTACTCCAGGATCCCCATTGACTTGAATGACATGAAATAATATCCTGAAGTCATATGCTCAAATCAAATCAGTGCAGCGTGGGTGCTCACACTGAAAATAAAAGCAAAGCCTCAGAGGAGTTTATACTCCACATGCATGAATTTTCCTGTCTAAAAGGTTACTTATACATGAAGGACATGACAATAAAAAGCATAGGTCAATTCTTGTTGTTCATTAGGTCTAAGTATGAAAAGTACAATTCACTTGTCAGGAAACTGCTTGCCAAAAGTCATTTTACATTAGTGTATTTAATAGCATAATTTTACAGAAGGCAGGTAAGCCAAGAGCAGCTATCAAGCAACCTTCTGAGTTTTGTGGCTTTCAGCTAGAGCTAAGATGACTCAAACAATGTAACGTGCAATTCCAATAACCCTATAGGGATGCTGTTAAAGAGCAAATGTAATTATGATGAACTCATGCATCCCAGGAGATTCAAAGAGAATGCAGAAATCATTGCCTTTGGGATGAATGAAGGCTGCAGTACTCACTGTGCTATACCCTTATTAACTTCTGTGAGCAAGACATGAAGAATAGTGGCAACAGAAAGCAAAGAATTGTCTAGGAGGGTTCAGAAAGAGACTCCAGGGGTGAACACCCATCAGAGAAGCTAGGTATCTCCAGGGTAACTTGTTTCTATGACACTTCTACCACCGCATAAAGCATTGACCTGTACAACCCTACAGATATAGGCCTTGGATTTCAGCAGTCTTCCAGTATAATCTTTGACTGTTCACTGCTGTAGCAGTGTTTTCAAGAACAGTTCATTCATGGAGAAAATTCAGCAGCTTTAATATGGATACCAGCACATGTACTAAAATGGATGTGACCTCTCTATTACTGATGCAGAAGTTTGCATACTAAGGTGTGCAGGCATACAGGGGAAAGTTTAAGCATAGACAGGAAAAGAAACGGTCATCAGGAAATTACTACCAAGTCAACAAAATACATGGATCAGAATGAGGGTTTTTTTCAGGCAAAATAACCCTAATGGTATTTGATTTACAATTTACCAATGTAAGAATCCCTCTGGGCCTGTTTCTTAATAATGTTTAATAGAAACGCTAGTACTTCAGGAGGTAGGTGCTGGAGAGGTGTGGGGGGGCAGGACAGGCGGGATTTATAGTCCAAGTCCCCTGATTTCCGTTTCACTCCTAATTAGCTAGCACCTCTTAGAACCACTGTTTATAGTTTGCTTCGCTAGAAAAGGCTGGTGTGAGGCTGTGCTGTAGTTTTACTCCCAGACAGCTCCATTCACCTCACCAGAGTGTTACACTTGGAAACCTAGGAGTGCTAATTTGAGACGAGACGAGGGAAGTAGCCACAAAGTAAAACTGAGTAGGCTTTCTGCAGTGTCTTGTGTTTATTGTGGTCCACAAGAAGATGGCGACCCACAAAAGGGGCCTTTCAGAGGGAGACTCTGTTCAAGCAGAAGGCTTTATTCAGAGGGCTCTTTCAATAGCAGCTGTAAAGAAATGGTGGTGTGAAAACTTGCCTAAAATACACTTTAGGTTATGGTACTGAAAACAAGGGAGGAATGTGAACAATAGGGCCAGAAAAAAGGAAGAGAGTTGTAAGTAGGCAATTACAGATAAGTTTTCAAGATGACTTGGCTGAACCGTTCAATGAAAACGATCTTTGTACAGCTTTGATGAAGCTTGCTAGCTCAGATATTATAAGTCGTACATTAACAGAAAGTAGTTTTCTGGCTTGCCTTATATTTGCAGGTATTTGTTGAACAGCAAAACAGTTGCTTTGCTAATGGCTAAGAATTGCTAAAATTTAATATTAATGTTTAGAACTCATGACTTAAGTTTATGACTGATATGATATCTAAGACCTTACTGTGAATTTTCACTATGCTGATGTTTGCTTCTGCACACATACATGTCATACAGACTACTGTCTGAAAGTTCCTGGAAAAATAATCTTATATGGAATATGAGTTTATAGCTTTCACTGACTTAATAGGTTGTCTTCCTTGGATACTTAAGACCAGCTAGCAGAGAGTAATTATAGTTGGCCAGGTTTATGAACAGTTGCTTGCCTATGTAAGGAAGCCCCCTTTAAAAATCCATTTATCTCAGGAGTCCAGGAGGGGTCTTCTCCCTCTTTTTTCTTCGCACATCTGCCCAAATCTAACTGAGCACATTGTTGTAATACAACAAATCTGCAGGAACATAAACTGACCAGTTTTGAGCTGTGCATTTCATGGAAGGAGGAGGAAAACAGAATCATAACTATATTTCAATTTTTTTCTTCTTTTCTTGATCTTTAGAACAGGATGGAGTTCAGAGGAGATCTATAAAGTAACCTGGAGGGTGATTTACATGGAGAAGTTCAGAAAGCTGCTACCTTCCTGTGCTCTTCCCCTTGCTACTCGTTTTATGGACAAAACCAGAGAGAACACAAAAGATGACAGCAGCACTTGAGGGGGACGTATTGACCCCCTTAGGCACCCTTGCATTGAAAAGCCCACTGCTGCCTTCAGAATACCCAGTAAAGTGTGAGAGGCGCCAGTCCAAGAAATAACATTATTTTATTTTACCTTAAGTACCAAGACACAACTTAGGACAAAAAAACCCCCAACAACAACAAAAATCAAACCATAAACAAAACAACCCGGCCACCACAGCCCCCAAACCGGTAACGGTTCCTCGCCCCTTGCGAGGAACACGTCTGCCACAGGGCGGCAGGCCTGCCCCGCTCCACTCGCGGCTGTTGAAATGGCGGCGGGCGAGCCGGGAGAAGGAAATAGGAAAGTAGGTTTTGCGTTTGTGTCTGAACCCTCTCTTTAGCGGTGTGTAATCTGCATTTAATAAGAGGTGGGAGGAAGTTGAGGAAGAGTTGTTTAGCCGCCTGCAGCTGCCTCGCTGCGGACGGTGGCGGTGTATCTGTGTGTGCGCTGAGGGGTGGGGGTGGTGCGTATGTGTCTTACTCCCCACCCCAACTTCCCGCAATCCTGAGCGCGGCCCGCAGTAGCGGTTCAGTTGCTGTGGTGCCGCGGGCATAGCCGAGGATTTTCTTGTGTGTGTTGCGAAAAGGCGTAATCGAGGCTGTAGTAATTTATAATTTAAACGAAGTACCAGTTAGGAATTGGTGACTGAGTTTGGCCTAATCTCAAAAAAATTATTTGCTCCCAAACTGCTCCCTTGGCAGCAGTGAAGGGTTTGGCCTGGTCTCAGGAGGGCTGTGGGAAGCCTGATAAAGCAACACGAGGAGTGTTGGTGGTGAAGGAGATGAGAAGGGTGGCTGAAGTGAGTGGGTGGGTTGGTGGTGGTTGTGATCTCCCATTTTTTTACATCTGGTGGCATGATTGTTTTTTTTCTTTTTTTTTTTTTTTTTTTTNCCACTGGTAATAAGAGCATCACAGGCAAAAACATGCACTGCTTTTACACAGTAGTACATCTCAGAGCTGAGAGAAGACCACTCTATTCTGATGTAAAAGATGCTACCACCATGATTTCCTGAAAGATAAAGGTGAGCTTTGTCTTTGCACTTTGGAAAATAGTACCTAGGACAGGGAGCAGGATAATCTGCTTGGCCAATAAGGATTTTTTTTTAAAAAAAGGTGTTTCTATTTTTCATTTCCTGTGCCCTTCCCTTTTTCTCCCCCTGTTATTTTCTCAGTGTATTTATTACTCCTAATTATTTTGAACTAGATCAATTCTTAGCAACTTTTACCTCAAAAGTGCTGAGTAAAGCAAATAGTTGTAATTCCTTGGACCAAAATGGGATGAAACACCAATCTTGATGAAAGCTGCCCATACTGTATACATATCCATAGTCAAGGGAAGGTATTTTATCTCTTTGATATAATGCCCAAACTTTCAGATGTATCATGTCAGGAGAGATGCTTATGGGGTGGGAGAACTGTTTATGGCGTGTGAGAGCTAGTCTAACTTTGCTTTTGTACCAGAGGAGCAGAGACAAGCTGAAATAGAAGAGATGGCCACTGTACTCTAAATAGAAACCAGAATCAAACATGAGTCTGTGGGTTTTGGTTTTCATTTTGTGGTGTTGGGTGGTTTTTGTGTGGTGGTTTTTTTGTTTGTTTGTTTTTTTTATAATTCTTTCTAATTTATGGGCAGAAACTAATATGTCATATGTATGATCTAGTGTTTACAATGGCTTACTCTTGCTGTAATTTTTGCCTGTGATCTTGGGAACTCAGGAGGTAACAGTGACATACAGGTATATGACTGTAACATGCACATGATAGAGAGCCTGAATCTTGAGGCACAGAAGAACCCCTATTTTGAACCCAGATTAACGAGGTAATTGAGCCTTATGGACTTGAGTTGTGCATGGCACAAAGGGTAAGAGTTATCTACAAAAGCACAGCCTTAAAATGTCTCTAGCTACCTCCTCTCTTGTGGGTGAAGTGCCCCATGGGATTCACAAAGACTGTAGCGTGCCAGCACTCAACCCTGCCCTAATTTCCCATGGACTTGCCACTTGAAGCTGTAGCAAGAGATGGGGAAGTAGGAAATACTTCTTATATCCCACCGAGCTTCATCAGGTGGGGTTACTGGCTGACATCTGCAGCGCAACTTGATAGGGAGTCCAGCCAGCTGTCTGCCAGGCTGAGGTGCCCAATGTTGCTCGTGTTGTTACAGTTTCTTCTCCAGGCCTCATCCCTGATTTCTTGCCAGAGCAAGAAGCAAAGCTCCCTTTAGCCCTGTTTTGCAGACCCAAGGAATTCAGGTGAAGGTTGGTTCAAGTATACAAATTTTCTAGTTTTCTCCAGAACTTTTAACTTCCTTTCATGGAGTGTGCTGTACCTACCACTTAGCAAAGCTACAGGTATAAATTTAAGATGTCATATGGAGAGGGAAGGTCACATTTTGGTGCAAAGTAAAGGATCTGTTCTGGATTTAGCACAGGTAACCTCTCGCTGATCCTAAAATAAATGTATGTGAAAAGGATAGAGGGCACACTGAGCAAGCCAGTTCATAGTCTCAGTTACACTACCGTAAAGGTAAGGTAGTTCATTATCTTCTAGGGGTCCTAAGTTTACACCACTGATATACTGGTTTGTCTAATTTAATGTCTACTTATGTATATGTATGTATAAATGTATTTACATTTCTGTCTTTAGTGTGGTTAATCAGAGGCTTGGGGAGGCACCTCGTGAGTTTACAAAGTAATCACTGTTAATCCACAGAGTGGTGCTGTTGGCATATTCTGAATGTACTGCAGCAGAATACAGATGTTTAGTCTGTTTAATTTAGCTAAACTTTTGTTCAGGTGGCATTGTTAACTAAGTAGAGAATTTTAAAAAAATACATTTCTTTCCCAGGCCTCAGCCTCTCTGAACAAGAAGGGTTCTGCTCTATTTGCATTTCATGTATCTGGCTTAGTTTTCGTGTTTTTCAACTGCACATGTCATATTATTGTGGTTGTTCATAAGTGTATTTTAGTATTCTTTGACCCACTTCAGGACTGAAGAGGGCTGTCTGTCCTTCTCAGATTTTTCATCTTTCAGCTGAACCTTAGATGAAAGCTGTGGACTGTGTCATCTACAAGGGCTTCCTTCAGTGTGAGGCTCTGCACACAGAGGACCCTAGTGCATGGAGCCAGAGTAACACCTTTTGCTTTCCAGGTGATATATGGTAGTCATAGGTGTCCTCTACTTTATGACTGAGCAGAAACGACACAGCTGATACAGGGTCAAACTCCTCTACATTATGGTACTACATGCTTTTGTCTCCATTATGCCATGACAGTTTAACTCTCTGAGAAGAAGAGAATATTTTGGTTCCCATGCCCATAATCTCCTTTCCTGAGATGATTGCCAGCGAATCCTATCTATACTGTTCTGTGCCACTCAAAATAAGTTACTCCTTTAAAATTTACTACTGTCTTGGTTATCGTGGAGAGCTAGGCTACCTTTGTCTGAATTGTTGGTTCACCAGCTACAGATCACAAGAGGCAAGTTCTTTTTAACTTCTCAGATAAATCAACTTTTGCAGGCCTTTCTGCCCTTTCCTGAATTCTCTTTTCTGTCTAATTTGAGTCCTTGACTGTCATCCCAAAAGGAGGGAAGTGGCTGCTGCTTCACAGAACAGTATGTCTCTTGATTTTATTTTTTTTTTTTGAGCCTCACTCTTGAATCTATCTGGAATCTTCCCTAATTACAAAGTAACAGAGGAAGTCCAGACTTTTTGATTTAGCTATAAGGTGGCATTTCAGATAGTTTGGATTTGAGACCTTAGTTGATGTGGCCAGCCCTATAGAAATCACTCTGACCTGGTTTCTAACCAGTGCTCACCTACCCAACTAGTTTAAAATAATTCCTAGATATTTGTGTAAATGTACTTTGAGTGATTTTTTGCAATTCTACGATGGATAAAAGATTTCTAATGGCTTAAAAATTTATACAAAGTGTATATACAAAATATACAAATTTTAAAATTACACAAAGTGAAACAAGATGACTAGGTCTGCTGAGAACAGAGATTACAGAGTCACAGAATCATCATGGTTGGAAAGGACCTTCAAGATTATCAAGTCCAACTGATAGCCCTACACTATTATCCTGAAACCATCCCCTAAGTGCCACCTCTACCCACTTTTTTTAAAACCTCCAGGGATGGTAACTCCACCACTTCCTCGGGCAGCCTATTCCAATACCTCACCACTCTTTTGATGAAGAAATTTTTCCTAATATCTGATCTAAACCTGCCCTGGCACAACTTGAACCCATTCCCCCTAGTTCTATTGCTAGTCACAAAGGAGAATAGGCCAACACTTGCCTCTCTACAACCTCCTTTTAGGCAGCTGAAGAGAGCAAATAGGTCTCTCCTCAGTCTCCTCCAGGCTAAACAGCCCCAGCTCCTTGAGCCTCTCCTCATAAGGCCTGTTCACCAGACCTCCGATCATCCTAGTTGCCCTTCTCTGCACCCTCTCCAGCACCTCGATGTCCTTCCTGTACTGTGGTGCCCAAAACCGCACACAGTAGTCAAGATGTGGCCTCACCAGCGCCCAGTACAGGGGCAAGATCACCTCCCTGTTCCTGCTGACCACACTATTCCTGATACAAGCCAGGATGCCATTGGCCTTCTTGGCCACCGGAGTACACTGCTGGCTCATGTTCAGCCGGCTTTCAGTCAACAGCCCAAAGTCCTTCTCTGCTGGGCGGCTCTCCAGCCACTCCTCTCCAAGCCTGTAGAGCTGTCGGGGTTGTTGTGACCAAAATGCAGGATCTGGCACTTGGCCTTATTAAAACTCATACAATTGGCCTTTTCCCATCGATCCAGCCTGTCTAGGTCCCTCTGCAGAGCTTCCCTGCCCTCAAGCATATCAACGCTCCCACACAGCTTAGTGTCATCTGCAAACTTACTAAGGGTGCAGTCTACCCCTCATCCAAGTCATCAATAAAGATGTTGAATAAGAGTGGACCCAGCACTGAGCCGTGGGGAACACCACTAGTGACTGACTGCTGGCTGGATGCAGCACTGTTCACAACCACTCTCTGGACCTGGCCATCCAGCCAGTTCTTAACCCATCAGACAGTACGCTTGTTAATCCTTGTTTGAGAAGTCCAAATTCTGTACAGAGAATGTTGCTTTACAGGATAAATATCCTAGTTTATACATGTGCGAAGGACTGTTATGTATTAAAGCTGCACAGTGTGTATTGCAAAACATCAATTAAAATAGAACACATTGCCAGTGGAGCACTTGGTTAATGTGCACAATGCTCCTGGTGATCTCTCATCTCTGTATTCAGTTCATGCAAGGTTTAATTTTGTAAAGGCTGACTCCTCATTCTTTCTCCACTTAAGCTTATTTTAATATATACTCCAGTATCCAGTTCTGTTTTTCCTATATATTTTAAAAAGTGTCACAAAATAATTAAAATACACATTACAGAAACTTTGTCAGCAGCAAGTTGTGACAATCTTTATTTTGAACCGTAGTTTCTTCAGCTACATCATACTTCCAAGATGCCTGCTACTGTTCTGTGAGACACTATTTTCAGTTGCCAAAAAGTTCACAGCTTTCAGAGAATAAATTTTCTGTGTTACGTATTTGGTTTGGGTTGATATGTATGTAATGCTTAAGTTCAAATAGTTCTCCTATTTCTGAGAATAAGTAAAGGAGGACAAACACATTTTTTTTTGTTGAGGAGACCACTTTGCTTTGTAGAAAAGTTTTTTGATATGGCAGGGAGATTGCTGTTTTGCCAGGTGGTGCTTTCTCTAGTTTGCACAAATCTCTGCCTGGCCGGGCTGGAACTTTTGAAAAACTTGAATTGTACATGCTCAGTAAAAGCTTTTTCAGAGCACAGAGTTATATTTAGCCTCTAACTCCTTTCCATCTGCCCTGTACACCAGTACTGGACTCACAGAACAGCAGAGCATTTTTACTTCCAGGATGCATGTTTTCCAGTACTTGTTCTCACTATGTACATGGGCAGCCTCTTCCAGATTAGGTATTAGAATAGGTGATAAACTGGGGCAGGGAAGCTCTCACCACTATTGAAAAAAGTGAGAGCATCAGGGCAAAACAGCATAAAGAGTTTGTTAAAGGATCATTCCCCCAGGTAGAAAATATTTCCTGGCAGACTTTGGAGCTAAATGTGGGATTTCCAATCACAGAATCACAGAATGTTAGGACCTGGAAGGGACCTTGAAAGATCATCTAGTCCAACCCTCCTACCACAGCAGGATTCCCTAGACCAGGTCACACAGAAGCGCATCCAGATGGGTTTTGAATATCTCCAGAGAAGGAGACTCCACAACCTCTCTGGGCAGTCTGTGCCAGTGATCTGGCACTCTCACTGGGAAAAAATTTCTACTTGTATTTACACGGAATCTCCTATGCTTCAGCTTACAACTATCGCCTCTTGTCTTGCCACTGGGCCTCACCAAGAAGAGCCTGACCCCATCCTCCTGACACCCACCCTTCACATACTTAAAAGCATAAATGAGGTCACCCCTTAGTCTCCTCTTCTCCAAGCTAAAGAGACCCAGCTCCCTCAGCCTTTCCTCATAAGGAAGATGTTCCAGCCCCTTCATCATCTTTGTGGCTCTGTGCTGGACTCTTTCCAGCAGTTCCCTATCCTTCTTCCACTGAGGGGCCCAGAAATGGACACAATATTCCAGATGTGGCCTCACCAGGGTAGAGTAAAGGGGGAGAAGAACCCCTTCTAATACACCCCAGAATCCCATTGGCCCTCCTGGCCAATCAGTATCTTCCTCCATGGACAGAAAACTGCTTTCAAATTAACTAGGGAAATCTGCATATTATTTTCCTTCACTGACTTATCCAGTTTGAGGTTAACAATTCACATGCGTAAGTAAGTGCTCTTTCAACTTGAACAGAGAGTTTGTATGGCCTGGAATTTCTATTTTTGCAGTAAAAGATTAAAGTTAATAACATTAAAATAAATTTACCACTCTGAAGTTAAGCACTCCAGATTTGTGATGTGCAGTCATTCCTCTCATTTCCTTGTCTCCTATGAGTCCTGCAGATTCTGCAAAAAATAATTCAGTGATTCTGAAGGCAGCAGCCTTATTTATTGCATAGCTTTCATGCACTCCTAGACTGTCTGTCCTCTACCCAGAATTTTGCAGTGGCTGTTCAGAAAAATAAGATGTACTCATGTACTTAAAACCAGCAGGATAGCATAAGCACAAAGGGGCCAAGTTTCAACAAGCTTAGTATTCATAGCTCTAACTGAATTTAGACTGCACAGTGTTTGATTTTGCAGAGTTTAATATAGTTTCAGACAGAGAGAAGAGGTTGTGAGATAGACTGAAGAAAACAAACACAGTGATACAGAATAAATCTTATCCTGCTTGAGGAGGAAGTGAACCAGGTATCAGAGCTTTCTTAGCTGGGGGAATGGTGAGATTTAAACACATTTTTGCCTTTGAGTGTTTATTCAATTTCCTGCAAGTTCTGTTTTGTTTCCTTTTCACCTGGGTATAATACATGAACTGAAAGATGAGCTGCAATTTTACAGAAAGGTAAGGATGTTTTAAGTACTTAAGTTTAGAAAACAGCCAGTGCAAAAAGAGTGTGCATCGGTTTCAATTCAAGTGACGATAAGGCATTTGGCATTGGCCAATTCCTGAAAGTTTTAGGCAACAGTCTTTGCAGACACAACTCTATTTACTCCTATGAATAAGCCACATGTACTCCAACTGTTTTACTTTTTTTCCTTTCAAAACTGAATTTGGCATGGCGGTGTCTTTGGTCCTGTGGGACTCTGACACATACTGGTGCAAAGCCTAAGGACTGCAGGTGTGGGGTGTTGTACGTAACTGTGCAGGGTTAAACAGTGACAGCAATTCACTGTAAGCAATTACATTTCTTAGTTCTATGTTCATCTCTTGAATTGGGTAAATATATCGATGACTGTGTTCTTTGTAACCTATTAACAAGGATAAACCTATTAACAAATATTAACAAAGGAAACTATTTTCTGGCCTTTAAAACATTCTCGCTTTCTCATTCCTAAACGCTAACCAGAATCAATAACAATATCTTTGGAAACATTTAATCTATTCAGCAATTAGGCTTTATTATTAGTGAATGGACAAATTTACATGCCCACCAGTATTCTTTTTAACAGTAATAGCCTGAATGAGGGATTCTGAAACTCTGCAATATGAAACTTATGATTTAGTGTCCCCCTTCTAAAGAAAAGGGCCCCATGGCCTCTTCCCACCTACATATCTTTTCTGTCTGTCTTAGGTTCTTCTGAGACAGTGTTAGCACTGCATGTTAGCAAGGTGACATTCATTTGAAAGCAGAGTCCTTTTGGGAAAATTCCCCTTTTTGCATAGGATGGGACAGAGAGTGGGGAAGTGTCTGGAGATCCGTCTATTTTGCTTCATTTTTGCTTTGATTTGTGTATCACAAATTGTTAATTCTTTTTTGAATAATTAGTTATTTTTTTATGTCCTTGTGTAAGTACTAACATTTGTTTTGGAAATGTAGTGAGCTTCTTTGAGGATAAAGGGCAATATTCCATATGTTCTGCTTTGGTGTTTTCAAAAGAATGCGACTAGTTATATATCAGGCAAGTTTCACCTGTAAGACTATCTCATGGCATCTGTTACACTTCCCTGGTAGTCTGGATCAGCTCTACTCTGGATTTGTGTGATAGTATCGAAAGACAGGTGATGTCACTGTCACACACCCTTCCTTAGTCTTTTTCTGGGACAGGGAAAGTAACCGTGGAGGTGCACAGAAGAAACAGTGATATAGTGCAATTCAGATCACACTTTCTTGCAGGCAGAGGCCTTTCATTTTGGTGAAGGTAGAAATGGCTCTGAAAATTCCTAAAGAGGAATTGAGACAGGATTTCTTTTCTGAAGAACACATGAAGACATGCAGTTATCATCAGAGGGTGATAAGGTTTCTGAGAAAGAACAATATTTCAGGATTGTGTTTATCTTGGCTGGCACAAGTAAGGAAGGAACTTGATTTCTAAAAGGGGAAAAGGAAGGAGTATTCAAGAGTAGCTCAAATGAAGGATGTAGTATGGCAAGAGGATAAAGGAGGTCACATAGAGGAGTTGCAGTCAAAACCAGATTTTTTTTTTGTGTGTGTGTGACAAATCAACACACTCTTGCTCTCATAGGGATCCCACCATTTCCAGTTGCCAGGGCTTGTGTGTGGGCTCTTTCAATGTTGTCAGTTGCCATTCTTCATTAATGGTCCTTAAGAGGCTAACATTAACACCTGTTTGTGGTTATTTCCTGTCACTCTTTACTCTCCCAGATGGTACAAATACAATATGCCCAGTGTGTTATGCATTTGTCAGTAATATATTCTTTGCCAGCTAAAAGCCATTCATGTTAAATTTGGCAGCCATTTCATAGCCTGAAGAATCTGTCCTCTAAATCAAAAGCAGATACTGCAGACAAATCTTAGATTCTCAAAATAAATAGAGAAGATAAAATAACTCAATTGTTTGTCTTTCATCTTATAATGTATTTTCTTGTACTCAAAGGGTAAAATTGAGGAGAAGAAATAACTTAAAAATTAAATTAGTGTCTAAGACTGAAATAGATGACGCCAGTACAATTGGATAGTATCTACTTCTTACCCTGAACCTGTTATCTCATGAACAGACAAATGTGTGTGACTTTATTCTGATGACTGAAAGCCATCGGAAGACTTTGCTGCAGAGAAGAACATGGTCTACAGGTCTTCAATTAAGTCTTGCTGTTGCCTTGGGAAGTGTCCTGGGTTCAGATAGGATGGAGTTAACTTTTGTTCAGGAAGCTAGGAGAGGCCACACCCAGGACAGACAACAGAACCATCCAGTGGGGTTTGATACCATACTGACATCATACCTATTATATAAAGGTGGAGGAGCTGGCACAGGTGGGTCATGGTGATTTTTGGCACAAGTGGCTCAGTTTAGTTGGTCTTGCTTGTATTATATATTTTCTTCATTATATATTTTCTTTATCATTTTCCTTGTTACTCCTGTTGTTTCTCAATTTGTATTGTTGTATTAAATTGTCCTTATCTCAGCCAACAGGGTTTGGCATTTTGCTCCCGGTTCTTCTTCCCATCCTACTGTGCGAAGTTGTGTATGGGGGTAGTATGCGAGCAGCCATATGGGGCTTTGCTGGTAGTTGGGCCTAAACAACAACAGGAAGATATTTAAAGAAGTAGCCAGAAGTCTCATAAACAATGTTTCTAGAGTGTTCTAAGAAGTCATCTAATACTAGCCAAGTGTTTTGTGTGTGTGTGATGCACGAATTTAATGTCTATCTCTTCCAGAACGTGTTTTTTTTTTTCTAGGGGTGTAATGTCCATTTTCAGTTCTAGGGAAATGATTTATTTTGATAGTAAAAAGGAAAACACCGTATTAATGTAAACTATCTTGGCTTTGTCAGAGATGAGAAAGTTACTGCTATATGCATTTGGGAATTTCTAGCCTAACAGGCAAAAGTAAGTAAATACCTCTGCTAACCCATAGATCCATTGTTCACTAAAATCATTACTCTGTAAATTGCTACATTCTGCACAGGAAAGATCAGACAGGATGCTTGTACCAACAGTGGGCCTATGGACACATTCTTCTAGGTCAGAGGACGTTATTTAGAGGCTGAATCCCTTGACAGCTGTGCCTTGATGACAGAGATTATGATAAAGCATTTATCTATTGATTCCATGCAGGCAAATATCCAAAACTGATTATTTTACTAGACCAAGCAAAAGAAAGACCTTGGGGAGCTGCGAATGCCGCCAGTTATTGTTGAGAGCCTTAACATGGTGCATGTCTCTCTGTTGCTTGTTTGTATAAATATTACAGTCAATTATAACATGAGCCAGCTAAATAATGAGGACCATTTAAAATGCAGAATCACAAGAATCACAGAATATTAGGAGTTGGAAGGGACCTTGAAAGATCATCTAGTCCAACCCTCCTGCCACAGCAGGATTCCCTAGACCAGGTCACACAGAAGCGCATCCAGACGGGTTTTGAATACCTCCATAGAAGGAGACTCCACAACCTCTCCGGGCAGTCTGTTCCAGTGCTCTGGCACTCTCACTGGGAAAAAAATGTTCTTGTATTCACATGGAACCTCCTGTGCTTCAGTTTACAAACATTACCCCTTGTCCTGTCACTGGGGTCCACTGAGAAGAGCCTGACCCTGTTCACTTGTCACCCATCCTTCACATATTTAAAAGCATAGATGAGGTCACCCCTTGGTCTCCTCTTCTCCAAGCTAAAGAGACCCAGCTCCCTCAGCCTTTCCTCATAAGGAAGGTGTTCCACCCCTTTTCATCATCTTTGTGGCTCTGTGCTGGACTCTTTCCAGCAGTTCCCTATCCTTCTTCAACTGAGAGGCCCAGAACTGGACACAAGATTCCAGATGCAGCCTCAGCAGGGTAGAGTGAAGGGGAAGAAGAACCTCTCTTGACCTACTAACCACACCTTTCCTAATACACCCCAGAAACCTATTAGCCCTCCTGCCCACAAGAGCACAGTGCTGCCTCATGGTCATCCTTCCACCCACCAGGACCCCCAGGTCCCTTTCCTCTTTACTGTTCTTCAACAGGTCAGTCTCCAACGTACACTGATCCATGGGGTTGGTCTTTCCCAGGTGCAAAACTTGACACTTGGCCATGTTGAATTTCATTCAATTTCTCCCTGCCCAACTCTCCAGCCTGTCTAAGTCACACTGAATGGCAGCACAACCCTCCGGTGTGTCAGCCACTCCACCCAGTTTAGTGTCATCAGCAAACTTGCTGAGAGCACACTCTGTTCCCTCATCCAGGTTGTTAATGAGTATATTGAAAAGTACCAGTCTCAGTACTGACCCCTGAGGGATTCCACTAGACACAGGCCTCCAACTAGACTCCATCCCATTGACCACAACTCTCTGACTTCTGTCCTCCAACCAGTTCACAATCCACCTCACTACCCAATCAGTCAAACCACACTTTGCTCAATTTAGCTGCAAGGATGCTGTGGGAGACACTGTCAAATGCTTTCCTGAAATCAAGATAAACAACATCCACTGCTCTACCCTCATTGAACCTCCTGGTTATGTCCTCATAAAAGGCTATCAGGTTGGTCTAACATAACTTCCCCTTGGTAAACCCATGCTGATTGCTCCCAGTGATTCCCTTATCCTTGATATGCCTAGAGATAGAGTCGAGAATAAAGTGTTGCATTACCTTTCCAGGGATGGAGGTGAGGCTGACCGGTCTATAGTTACCCGAGTCCTCCTTCTTGCCCATTCTGAATACTGATATTTGCCTTCCTCCAATCCCCAAGCACCTCTCCTGTCCCCTGAGATTTACTGAAGATGATGGAAAGTGGCCTGGCAATGACTTCTGCCAGCTCCCTCAACACCCGTGAGTGCATCCCATCAGGACCCATGGATTTATGGATGTCCAGATGGCTTA
>VWZX01005407.1:2124-26647 GCA_013399015.1 Galbula dea
TATCAACCACACCACTCAGCTTTGTGTCATCTGCAAACTTGCTGAGGGTGCACTCAATACCCATGTCCAGGTCATTAATGAAGATGTTGAAGAACACCGGTCCCAAGATGGAGCTCTGGGGGACACCACTCATCACTGCTCTCCACCCGGACAAAAAGCCATTAACCACGACTCTCTGATAGCGTCCTTCCAGCCAATTTCTTATCCATCGAACAGTCCACTCATCAAATCTGCATCTCACCAGTTTTGAGATGAGGATGTCATGAGGAACCGTATCGAAGGCCTTACAAAAATCCAAGTAGACAACATCAGTTGGACTCCCTTCATCATCCGCTGCAGTCACTCCATCATAGAAGGCCACCAGATTGGTCAGGCACGACTTGCCCTTAGTGAATCCAGTCCCAGAGAGTAGCCTTGGCACACTGAGATTTCAAACCAACAACATAAAGTAAATAAACAGGCTGACAGTTCAACAGAATCCACTATGATTCTTACCTGAATGTTCCGGCTTACTCTTTTTCTATCAAGTTCTTCTGTTATTTTCTATCAAAAAGGTAGAGGAGTAGATTACAATATGGGCTTGTGGGGGGAAAAAGCACCAGGGAAATGATGAATAAAAAGAAAATAATTGACTAGAGGTGAGCAGAGGAACATAGATACCAAGAATCAATTTTTCAGAAGGGGTTCTGTTATCTTCATGCTTTGCTTTGTAGTATACTTGCTGTTTATGAGTCTGATGTGTGGAAGAAGTCCCACAAGTGTGTAAGTTTTGTATGAAGTACCATTGATAGACCAGATATCAGATACTGAATCCCAAATTCTGTATGATGTACCAGTATGCAAGCACATAGGGTTTTGGTTTCTTTTTTAGGTAGAAGTACCTCTGAATTTCATTACAACAGGTAGAGTACTTCTGACAGTTTGTGATCTTGGAGTTTTTCTGAGCAAAATCTAGTATGAACACACTCTTACTACCACACAGAGCTACCACAGATCTGAACCGACCTCTGCTGCTGCCTGAGACTTTGCCTCTTTGGAATTCTTTGCCTCTTTGGAATTCTTCTAGAATTCCAATGCATTGATCAGAAATGTCATCCAGTTATTCTGACTGATATCCTGTGTAACAAAATTCACTACTATTTCAGGATATGAGGTGCACACCATGCATGCTGTAAGTGTATGTTTCTGGAAGTGTTTGACTTACACAAATACTGTACAAAATACTGCTCTATAGCATAGTAAGTCCAACACTGTCAGAAACATTTGATGAACTTCTGTGTGGAAACATAGATTTATAGGCTTGGAAGAAATCTCAAGAGATCATGTGGAGCATGCCTTGTCCTAAAATGTACCTATGAACACCCATCATCTACTCTGCAGGACAATTTAATTTTATTTTATTTTAATGAATACAGAAAGTTTTTATCACTTTTACTGAAATCTCATTATTCTTAATATCCTCTCTTCTGTGCTGTTGAGCCTATTCTTTCTATTCCCTCTTGCATGGAATATTCCCCTCCTCTTTACTGGTATTATTTAAGTATTTGGAAGTTACTGGTACACTGTCCCTTCCCAAATATTTTCTTCTTAAGCTGAAGAGGATGAATTTGTTTAATTTTTCATTGCAAATCACATTTTCTAGACCACTGGCCACGCTTATTGCTCTGCTTAGAAATATCTTGAAATGTGCTGTACATTCCTAGTTTTTGGTTTGCTCTTTATTGTAACTAAGAATTAATAACCGGGTCATCAGACATTCTGTACACATTCCATGCTTATAAACCTAACATTACTTTCCCCATATGCACCACTTTTTACAACATTCACCTACACTGAATTTTATCTGGTATCTTATTTTCTTGTCAGCTTGAACCCTGAGATTCTTCTGCAGTTACTGCCAGCTCCTTCAGATTTACTACCCTGAGTCATCTAGTGCAATCAGCAAAGTTTGTCATGACATTACTGTGGTTAATTAATGAATACGTTGAGCACAGACAATGCCAGGACTTCGCTGATTACTTTCCTGGGAGAACTGACTACTTTTGTTCCTTATTTTAACTTATCATTTATTTGTTTATTTTCATCTATAACTTAGCTACATATTGTGTATAGAAACATTGATGGTTCTTGGAATACAATTGTGGAGTTGGTTCATCCACAAGCAGTAAGATACTGTATATAATTTTATATGTTTATTTATACTATATATGCTTATTTATATTTTATTATATGCCTGTGCCCAGACATACAAAGCAGCACACACACTCTGTTGTTTTGACATTGCTCAGAGGTGTTTGTCTCCACTTGGAAAATCCCAGATAGAAATATGGCAGCTCTGTTCTTTCGCTACTCATAGCTGTCTAAGGCCAGGTATACACTGATAAATAACTTAGCTTCCTGAGTATGTTTGGGATCCAGCATACCGACCTTTTGCATTGCATGTACTAGTTCACACTTAGCTACTTGGCATGAACTCTTTTCTCCTGGGATGAATTTCACAAAATTCTCAATATAGTTCACTGAAGGGACCCTAAGAGGGAATGTGGACAAACCAAGACAAGTTTGGTTTCTTTGGTTTTATAAACTCTTATGCCAGGCCCTGCAAGAGGATGTCTACCTGACCTTGGCACTAGATTATACAAGCAGTGAACTGCTGGTCTGCCACGCAGTTTTCACAATATGTCAGACAGTCAGAACATTAACACCATAGACCTGTCTGAGGGCTATGGGTAATGTCTCTAGAGGTAATAGTCTGTGCAAAATTCAACCAAGAACAAGGTGTGTATATGATTGTCACCCGGTTTTCACCAAATGGCCTAGGGTTCAGGTATGCTTTGCAATGTTGGACAGTATTGTAAGTAAAAGTATCTCTGAGCCTGACATAAAAGTACATTGTTCTTTGCCTGCCCTCTGCACATCATCTTACAGGGATTCTACTAGGATTACAGCAGAAATTGCACACACTGTCAGTCGAGTGGTTGATCGGTATTGGTTGGGTGATTGAGATTTTGTGCTGTTAGACTCCAGTGAGCAGAAACCCCAATTTAAATACAAGAGGTTTAGTAGAAAACCTGGAAAGAATGTATCAAACCTCCTGAATTGTATTGTCCATTAACTGTCCCAAGCACTGTTTTGTGTGTATTTCTGCAAGAGACTTACATAGTCTAAGACAAGGGAAAATCAAAAATATTTCAGCAACCCAGGCTGGAGAATAAGAGTTTATATAAAAGGACAAGACATGAGGTGCAAGCATGTGCAGTTAGATCAGATAATCCTGTGTGCAAAGTATGCTTCTTAGCTGCTATCTGAGGATATCAGCAGGAAGATGGGAAAGAATATGGAAGGAGGCTTGAAGATAATGAAAGCAAAAGGGTGTGAAGTGATTGTGCTCTGAAGACCAGCCTTTTAAGTTTGTGTGCAAGATTGACGATTTTGTCATCCTGCTTTTTGATGAAGTGTTGAATGGATGTTTAAGAAGACAGCACTTATCACTGCTCATCAAAGCTTAAAAAAATATTTGTACAAGTAGACTGAAGATACCAGGTCCAGCCAGGTTACAAGACAGTCAACTATTAAAGATGAAAACACTGTGAAAGACATGTATCAGATGCTTGCACTATAATGGGCAATATTTTACATCTGCGTGCAAGAGTACCAAACTTGTTACTTGCTTTAGTGTTTCAGCATGAATGAACACCTTTGATGATGAAATAAGTGTACAGAATATGTAAGATGAAGTATGAATCTAACATTAAAACTGAGAAGCTGATCACACAGCATTATAACGAGAACAATATATTCATTGAATTTTGATTTTTTTTATCAGTTGTAATTTATGTCAGAGAAAACAAAAAAAATTAATTGACAAAGCAATGAACTAGTGATTAGAAGTCACTGAGTTCTTTTCAGCTGCTAGTGTTGGCATTAACATCTTCTCATATAATAACTAGCAATTATTTTCCCTTTATTTACTCCAAGAAGGTACAATAACAATTGTTAAAATAACTGTCTTTCAACAAATATTTTGTCTGAAAGTATTTAGACAGTAGTTTGTTTGCAAAGTATCCACAGGTTTATGAGCTGCTCAGAATCTGTGACTGATCATCTTAGATCATGTGCAACATTGACCCAAACTATACAAATATGAGTATTAGGGTCAAAGACTTCCCTTTTTTGATCACATCCAGGTCAGGAAAGAAAGAATTTTTGAACTAAAAAAAGCTACAAGAGCCAAGTAAGAGGAATTTTAAAATACAGTAAAATATAGTTTGAAGTCATTTTTTTAATACTACTCCTCTATACCATACAGCTGCCCTAATCTACACTTCTCAGATGTTCCCACAGTCATTATAGAGCTTCCTCAAAAAAAGTTATTATTGTGAACAAGCAATATTAGTAATATTTGTGGCATTACAGAAGAAAACTGATGAAAGTGTTGATGAATAACTACCACCAAAGATAATTATGTGAAAAAGAGTGATTGTTGTAGCTGTCCAAGGGTAGTCTTATATTATAAACACGTGGATCCCATATTTTAAAATGCATGGATTCCTTTTTTCTGTGTGAGGCAAAGACAGACATAAACCATTAGAACCAACAACTAATTGATGTGGTGGATTAGTGTGTTTGGCAATTTTCTTGTTTGCAGAATCAGAAACACTAATCCCTTTTTTTTAGAGAAACATAGCATTAGCAAGATACTGACAGATTCTGTACCTAATTATGGTCTTTTAAAGAGAGGTCTGTGGAACTTTGTGATTTTTCTATTTTATCCCATTACTAGGTCATTATGTCCATATACAGATTTAGGGAGAATCCTACCTGCCACAGACAGCACAATGCACATTTCCAGGCTTTGTGGTACAGTTATGCAGGGAGTTTCCTTCTGTCTCTTACCTTCCACAAGAAAATAAGAATTTGAGACTAGCAAATAAGAGACTACATTTTTCCAGTCTTGCTGTCTTGCAGAATGGGAAGTCAAGTTGTGATCCATCATAAGAACAAATGAGGCCCAAAATTAAACATAACAGTTGAAAGAAACAGTTGCCTCATTCTGATGTGCAGCTGAGCAGCCTTAGCTAGAAAAACAGCTACAGTATATGTCAGACAGTCTCAGTAGGAGGCAACAAACTTGTCATTTGGATAGAGATCATTGATAAACAAGTAGTCAAGGCCATTTGTGGCACACTGAGTTTTGCAAGTCTCACAACTTCCATGCAATATCCCATAGAGGTACCTTTTTTCATCTGTTTGTACATATTCTGAGTGCTTTAGCATCTGGGTTTACTTACATCTGCTCACACCTGTCAGTGCCTAAGTAGTGATTAACTACATTAGCTATGGTTCGTGCCCTATTTGCAAATGTACGTCATCTGCTCAAAGCTCCTGCCTCAGCAGCAGATTATTGCCTGAGCAGTGAAGACCTGCCCTTCCTGAGACTGCAAGTGGACAGCTACTTCTCCTGGCGGTTACAATGCATTTTGACTGTTTTTTCTGCACTGCTTCTTCCTTACCTTCCTAAGGTATTATCCCTTGCTTGTGTGTTAGGATGGCAGAAAAATAGATCTGTCTTAACTCCATACAGTTTCTTCCAATTTGCATTATTTAAATTGAAACACAGAAGAATGATAAAATGCAGGAAATGAATATAATGGTTGTGAATGGGAAGGATAATTTCACACTCCACCCAGGTGGAAATAGGCAGATCCACACACCCCTGAGAAAATTTACTAAGCTGTACTAGTGTATTATGGTCTTTCCATTCTCTTCTGTATTTCTGTTGAGACCCAGAAATTTAAGCTTTGGCAGAAATCCTGAGCACCTGATCCTGTCTACTAAATGGAAACACGTATGGACTGCCAAGTTTCTATTAGGATTTAGACTGGGAACCAAGTTTCCTTATAAACACATGAAGTAATCTTTCTGCTCAATTCAGTACCCATCAGGCCTTAGTTAAAATATCAGTCCAGCCTTGGGCACCTCACTTCAGAAAAATTAGTCAATTGGAAAGAGACCAGAAAGAGTGCAACAGGAAGCCTAGAAAATCTATATTACTGGGAATGACTGCAAAAACTTGTATTGTTTAATCCTTAGGGGGTTAGGTTGATTTGTTTTCTATTGAGAGTTATTTCCAAACCAGATGATTCCAATGATATTGTTTATAGTGCAGCTCCACAAACAGTTATACTTGAAGTGCTGGTGAACTTCAGCACAGAGACAGGAAAATGTTATGGGGAATCAAGGCTGAAACTCCTCAAGTCATGTTTGTCAAGAGATACAGCAAGTCAGATGGCTACAACCATGCATCTAAACATATATATTAGGTGGGAGTGGGAGTGTTTTGTTTACCTTTCTTTCTCTTGACATATAAATTGCTACAATTCTTTGGTTAGCATGAGTCGTTATAACTGGTGTTCTCCATCCCAGAAACAGATCAGAAAATGAATTCTGTCTGTTTCTAATCTACAAGTTATCAGTCTTGGAATGCTGGGGTAAAGCACACTGAGATGTTCAGACCCTTGTATTTTCCATCAACATTCATGTAGCCGGCTTCATTTTTTCTAATCTTGGCTCAAAACATGGAGCTCAAGAAATCAGAGCTCAGATTAGCAGACCTGGTTGCAGTTGGCTGTAACTGTACAGATTCCATCTCCACAGCTTGAAGTAAATCCATGTCAAGGAAGGAAACATTTCTCTCCCATCCTGCAAGACAGTTATAGCACTTCAGCTAAATATCATAACATGCCTGCATGTTAGTGACAGAACTGATGGACAAGGTGTCCTTGAGGACAGATCTGAATGCATCTTAACTGACAGCATAAATACATCCTTAAAGTAATTTCCTGAATTTGCTTTGCTTAAGTTTAACCCATCTAACTTTGGACATTTAACAGAGGAATTGGTGGTCTTTAGAACTGTTCTTTATTGTTGCCTTCCTTCACTGGCAATAGTCAAAAATGTAAGTTAACTGTGCTTCTGAATTAATGATTTATGTTACAAGTCAGGATGTATACTAGCTAAATTGATTCCTGTCATTCTTTTAATTAAACTTAAACTCCTCCTTTACAAGCCCACACCTCTGACTCTTGCACCACTACTGAGGATCTCTATTCCCATGTATCCTGCTGCTGCCACCCTTCCATTTACTTTGCCTACAGAGTTTTGGTTGAGTGGTCCTTGTTCTGCTCTGAAGTTAAAGCCATAAAAGCTGTAGATAAGGAAAGGAGAAAGGTTTAGTTCCCTCTAATCCCCTTGTTGATCTAAGAAAGGCTTTAATAATGAGTCCTTTACTTGGTATTTATGCACCATGGATAATCCTCTGGTACTCTGTCAAGTTGTGTTTCATAACAAATTGCTTGAAATAATTTTACTTAAGTTCTAGAACATTTTGTAAATTTTTTGCTTCACATGACCAGCATTTTTATAAAAATAAAGGATATTTGAAATTAGCACACAGAATTCACAGAATCACAGAATGTTCAGAGTTGGAAGGGACATCAAAAGATCATCCAGTCCAACCCCCCAGCCACAGCAGGATTCCCTGGACCAGGTCACACAGAGAAGCGTCCAAACTGGTTTTGAATACCTCCAGAAAAGGAGACTTCACAACTTCTCTGGGCAGTCTGTTCCAGTGCTCTGGCACCCTCATGGGGAAAAAATTTCTACTTGTATTCACACAGAATCTTCTATGCTTCAGCTTACAACCGTTGCCCCTTGTCTTGTCACTGGGTTTCACTGAGAAGAGCCTGACTTTGTATGTGCAATTTTTCACTTGTATTTTTTCAGTTCCACTGTGCAGAGCAAGAAAGCCAGTCAGCTTTCTGTTGCCTTATCATTTATATAATGATCACTTTTGTAAACTGTAAAAATGCAGTTTATTTAAGTTAAATATATTTGGTTTATATTGGAAATATTTCTAGCCTTTGGGAGCTGTAAAGAGAGCACATGTATAGCTACAGGGAACATCTTAAGCCAATATTTGAAATGTTTCTACATATAATGAATTGGAAATGGTTTGGGTATTGAAAGCTGTGTTTTCACAGTGGATTTGGTCAAAGGAGATTAGTTGTAATTGCTGAAGTTTGTGGAGTTATGACTGTAAAATAATAGGATGCTATCTATATTAAAACCATTAGGGAGGCCACAGCCTGTTTTTTTAATTATTTTATTTTCCTTTCCAAGCTCCTTGAGTAACTTCTAATAAGAATTTTCCCCCAAAGAATTTTTGGTGCTTATTATCAGGGTTAATTACTAGTCACATTATGTCATGGAAATTATTTACTTTATGCATTTTCTTGGAGTGAAAAGTTTTGAGGCATGGAATGCCTGAACCTGAGCAGTGATACAAAGTCAGATATAAGAAACATGCAGGTAAGTATCTTGAAATGCTTTTTGTGTTTCATTGAAAAGAAACACAAGCTCCAAAGAGAAACATTGGTTGGAAAAGAGAAGGAACAAAATGAAATTAGTCAGATGATTTACCTGGATTTAACTTGATAAAATTTACTTGCTTTATTCAGTAGGTTGGCCAAGCCTGTAGAGATTCATTCTGAAAACTTGAGGAGTAAAATAACTCCTCAGATAACTGAGGAAGTAGTAAATATAGCATGTCTCTTTAAAACAAGAAGAAAAACCAACACCTAGAAACAAGTCAGCATATCCTGAGAAAAAAACATGGGAAAATTGATTTTTAAACCTCTGTTTATAAGCAATTAAAAAAAAAAATTAATCAAAGACTTAAAGAGAAGTAATATCTAACCAAAATAGTTTTTAACTGTGATGAAATAAAAATCTTCATTTACAGGAAATAAGCAGTAGATGCCATAATTTTAGGTAAGATTTTTTGAAACTAATGTCTCTGATAACAGCACAGAAATCTATACTCAGTAATTGGCAGTTTTTCACTGCCATCTGTAAGGAAGTATGAAGTTCCACAACAGTCATTTCAAGGTATCTCCTAATCAAAAAAGTGTTAATAGCTTGAATGAAAGAAAAGAAAATATGGTTGCAGAAGTTACTGGCAGTGTGAAACTTGAAATAGTTTTAAGTATTTTGGAGGACTCAATGAAAACTTAAAACAACTTTGACCAATTAGAGAAGTTATAGAACAAACAAAAGACCACTTAACTGGGATATGTGTGAAGTATAACATTTCATTAGGAGCAATCAAATTCACAACTATAGAATAAGGAGTGATTGCTTATACTTCTTTCGTGTCAAAGGGTGGTGAACCACAAAACAAACCTGCAAGTACACATCTATCCTTTGCAGGAAATATGAAATGTTCCTTCATGCACCAACAGTGAGAGGTCAGTAAGAGTATGGCCATACTCATGAGTACAAGCAAGAAGAGTGCAAAAACATCTGAAATACCTGAAAGTTTAAGGAAAACATTGAAAATCTGGGCTTCTTTAGAGAGCAGAAATTGGTAGGTAGATAGGTAGATGTGATAATAACTCCTGAATATGTTAAACTTTTTTGCAAAGAAAGAAAAAAATTCAAATCTCTTTTTTATGTTAATTTTCTAGTTTAAACAAGAATTAATGGGCTCAAATTACAACAAGGCCACTTAAATTTGATAATAAAAAGCCTTCCTATTATAAACAGTGGAATAGGTTACCTAGGAGGTCACAGAATCTCACTTTTTGAGTGTGTCTGAGAACCATTACTCAAGAATAGCTTTCCTAACTAAGGCCAGTGGAGTATGCACACTCAGCTAGGGAGCAATTAAGCCATCTGGACATCCATAAATCCATGTGACCTGATGGGATGCACCCGAGAGTGCTTAGAGAGCTAGCAGAATTCATTACCAGGCCCCTCTCCATCATCTATATTAACTCCTGGGGACAGGAGAGGTGCCTGGGGATTGGAGGAAGGCAAACGTCGTTCCAGTCTTCAGAAAGGGCAAGATGGAGGAGCTGGGTAACTCTAGACTGGTCAGCTTCACCTACATCCCTGGAAAGGTGATGAAACACTTTATCCTTGACTCTGTCTCTAGGCATATCAAGGATAAGGGGGTCATTAGGAGCAGTCAGCATGGGTTTACGAGGGGAAGTCATGTCTGAACAACCTAATAGCCTTTGATGAGGACATAACCGGGTGGAGAGATGATGGTAGAGCAGTGGATGTGGTTTCTCTTGATTTCGGTAAAGCATCTGACACTGTCTCCCACAGCATCCTTGTGGCTAAACTGAGGAAGTGTGTTCTCGATGATTGGGTAGTGAGGTGGATTGTGAACTGGTTGAAGGACAGAAGTCAGAGAGTTGTGGTCAATGGGATGGAGTCTAGTTGGAGGCCTGTGTCTGGTGGAGTACCTCAGGGGTCAGTACAGGGACCAATACTTTTCAATCTATTCATTAATGACCTGGATGAGGGAACAGAGTGTGCTCTCGGCAAGTTTGCTGATGACACTAAAGTGGATGGAGTGGTTGACACACTGGAGGGTTGTGCTGCCATTCAGCATGACTTAGGCTGGAGAGTTGGGCAGGGAGAAATTTAATGAAATTCAGCAAGGCCAATCGTCAAGTTTTGCACCTCAGAAAGACCAACCCCATTTATGAGTATAGGTTGGGGACTGAGCTGTTGGAAAGTAGTGAAGGGGAAAGGGACCTGGGGGTCCTAGTGGATGGAAGGATGACCATGAGGCAACAATGTGCTATTGTGGCCAGGAGGGCCAATGGGATTCTGGGGTGTATTAGAAGGGGTGTGGTTAGTAGGTCCAGAGAGGTTCTTCTCCCTCTCTACCTTGGTAAGGCTGCATCTGGAATATTGTGTCTAGTTCTGGGCCTCTCAGTTTAAGAAGGATAGGAAACTGCTTGAAAGAGTCCAGCACAGAGCCACCAAGATGATGGAGTGGAGCATCTTCCTTCTGAGGGAAGGCTGAGGGAGCTGGGTCTCTTTAGCTTGGAGAAGAGGAGACTAAGGGGTGACTTCATCTATGCTTATACTTATGTAAAGGGTGGGTGTCAGGAGGATGGGGTCAGGCTCTTCTCAGTGAAGCTCAGTGACAGGACAAGGGGCAATGGTTGTAAGCTGAAGCATAGGAGATTCCATGTGAATGCACATAAAAATTTTTTTCCCAGTGAGGGTGCTGGAGCACTGGAACAGTCTGCCCAGAGAGATTGTGAAGTCTTCTTTTCTGGAGGTATTCAAAACCCGTCTGAACTCATTTCTGCGTGACCTCATCTAAGGAATCCTGTTGTGGCAGGGGTGTTGGACTGGATGATCTTTCAAGGTCCCTTCCAACTCCCAACATCCTGTGATTCTGTGATCCTTTCAGTCATACTGTTTGTGACTACACATAGACTCTTAACCTCCAAGCCTGCAGGGTTTGAAGAATATGAAATTGTATAAAGTTAATCTTGAATGCCAGGGACATTATATTTTTTTTTAATTGCAGTAATATAGATGCATAATCACAGCCTGTGACTCTGCCTTTAAGAAAATACAAAATTCGTTGTCATTTCAAAGAAATCAGTTTCAATAGATAGTGAAAACACTACAGTTTTTAACTTTGTACTCTATGTCTACATTTTTTTATACATTCCTACTTAATTTAATAATGATGCAAGAATAATTAAATATACATTTTGACCCTTGCATAAAGACATTTGCTTAAAATCTAGTGTGTGGAAAAGTCTTTACTACTTCTGCTTGTAGATCCATGTTGGATGAGTTGGCACTCTTGTGATGACCTTAGAAATTTGTGTAAATTTCTATCAAACTCCTGAGAGAATCTCTTTCTGAGAAAATCTGTAAAAAATCCTGAATAATCTGCTATCAAGACAAAAGCTGCTTTGGTGCTTATAACAGCCATGTAACTCCATTGAAGTCTCAAGGGTGTACAGACAGTAGCAGGGTATGGGAGAACAAAATTAGGTTCCTGGTAGGTAATTGATTGAGAGTATCACGTTCATGTGAAAGAAAAACAACTATTAAAATTTCTCTTTCTCCTTCCAAACTCATAGAATCATAGAACTGGCAGAGTTGGAAGGGACCTTAAAAATCATCTAGTTCCAATCCCCCTGCTTGGCAGGGACACTTTCCACTACATTAGGTTGCCCAGGGCCCTATCTAGCCTGGCCTTAAAAGCTTCCAAGGATGGGGCTGCCACAACCTCTCTCAGAAACCTGTTCCATTGTCTTACCACCCTCATGGTGAAGAACTTCCTCCTAATGTCTAATCTAAATCTACTCTCCTCTAGCTTGCATCCATTTCCCCTGGTTCTGTCACTACTTGACCTCCTAAAAAGTCCCTCAACAGCTTTCTTGTAAGCCCCCTTCAGATACTGGAAGACCACAGTAAGGTCTCCTTGGAGCTTTCTCATCTCCAGACTGAACAATCCCAACTCTCTCAGTCTGTCCTTGTAGGAGAGGTGCTTCAGTCCTTTGATCATTCTCGTGGCCCTTCTCTGAACTCACTCCAGCAGTTTACTGCAAAAAATTACTATATTTTCATGAATTATATAAAAACTTTTGTTGCTTTAATTCAGATATTGTACTGAATAGCAGTGTGTCTCCACCATTCAAGTGCAAAATACTAAAAATGTGTTAGTTCTTATTCAAGTACTGTTCTCCTTCAGTTGCAAGTGTAATGGTCAGTTGAAATGGTTTAATATGGTGTTATTATTGCAAAGATATTATACAAAACATAACTCCATTTAATCCATTTCAGCATAAAAATTGTTAGTGGCACATGTTATGCCAGTATCTACTCTTTCTTTATTACTTTTATTGTTAGAAGGGGACCCAGCATAGTCTTTCTGGTGTCACAGTTTGGGTTAAAGCAATTAATTTCTGCAGGAAGTATTAACTAATTTCTTATCACTTTTTGGCACGGAAAATACAAAACGCCCGTGTTACTTACATAAGAAATAAGTGGGTGTTTTAGCAGTGTTTACATCACACTCTTACTCTCTAATAGCTTGTCATCCACATGACTTCAGGCACTCCACTTAACTCTGTATGATTTTGAGCCCAAATGCCTTAGGAATTGTCTTATTATTATATTCTCAAGTTCAGTGTTTTGTATTAATTCTCCTAATCTTAACATATGGAAAATGATACATGGCTTCTTTGCAACAGCAGACAAGTTAGCCTTAAAAGTGCTCACGGGTTGTAACTGACTCTTTCCTCACATTTTCTGGGTCTTATGGTGTTCCCCCAGGTTATAGCTCCTCTTATTTCCACCTACACACCTTGTCCTAATTCTCAACCTGGCACTGCAAATAAGTAACTAATGGAAGTTGTGTTTAGAGTTTGCATTTAAAGAACTGTCCATATCTTTCCTGCTTGGCAGTAGTTAGGCAGCTCAAGATATCTGAGGGCCTTTTGCTGCTATTGATTTGGATATGACTGATGACAGAGTGAGCTGATTTTGTGGACTGTTGGTTTTGTCCCCCTACAGGTAGCAAACTTACAGTGACATATGTAACTGTGCATTCAGTCTGTTTACATGTGGGTTTCAAGTCTGGGAAGCAATTAGTGCATAATTGTTCACATACAGTTTTAAGAAGCTCAGGGGATATTCAGATCTTTCACAGTATAGGTGAGGTTTTCTTAGTTTACATGTGCTTTTGAGGTCCCTTCTAACTCCTAATATTCTGTGATTCTGTGATCATTAGCACTGCTGATTTTTCAGTCTGCAATTAATAATCTTACATAAAAATCTTAGAGCAGAAGGCTTTATCTGTTTGGGATTTTTTTTTAATAAAACATGATCTTTTATGTCTATCACATTTATGTTTGTATTTTAATATCAATATATAAACAAAATAATCCTCTACTCTTNAAAGAAAAAATATTACTTCTGCTTTAATATGGTCCTTTTTCTGAAGTGCTTGACTAGATTCTAGACCTAAAGTTTTTATCTTGCATTTCTCTCTGAAGTATTTCTCATATGTAAGGACTACAGACTGTGTAGCTGTGGCCAACTCAATGGTTCTCGCTAAGTAAACACAAAGCCTCTAGTAACCGCACTGGAATTTATATATCTTCATATTAAAATTTATATAGTTTATAAAAGTATAGAAATTTACATATAGTTTACAAATGCGTCCAGGAAGGGCCACCTCTCTTTTCTTGACAACAAAAGGAGATTTTTCATGTTAAACTGACTAGTTTCATATTCTCTCTCTTCTTCAAATGCATAAATAATGTCATCAGCTTACTTTCTAATAAAAATCAGCAATTACTTTTTAATGCTTGATTCACAGCCACTGCCCAGCTGACACAGGATCCTCCACCTACTTCTAGTCACAGTACCACACCCTCGCTCCTGAGTTGCACAGATCTGTTCACTGGCCATGCAGAATGGCTTTTACATCGTATACAAAGCAGCCATTTTTTAAAAAAATTGCAGTTATATTTCAAAAAAATTACATTAATTCTCCTCATTTCCTTTGCACATTAAAGGCCACATGGTTCCACAAACTAAACAAACAGCATTCAGTTTACAGTGACAGAAACTCAGCACTTCTAGAAAAAGCACTAAATCACAATTTACGCTATTGGATTCAGTTGATGTGCAGTTATCATGACAAATTTTTAAGTAAATGAAAAACGTATGGATTTTCCAGTACTAGCCTGCTCCTATAATTTCCCCACAGGTAGATCCTTAGTGACCACTGAGTTAGGTGAGCTATTGTTCTGACTAGTACTACTTTAATATCAGGAGAAATGTTGGAGCCAGGTATACTATCACGATAAACCATCTGGATGTTTTTTCCTTAGAGCTATATTTATCCTTTATTAAGACTCACTATGAAAGCAGCCCAGCCTTTCAGTTACTCTAGTAACAACTGCAAAAGGGTCTCTAAAGTCACTATGTAAGTAGTAACTTCTACTACTCCCAAATCAGTATGCTTTTAGGCAGAAAATATAGAAATAAAAAGACCCTTGAGCCATCCAGTACCTCAGAAAGACAGGTTTTATAAGAAATAATATGAATTGTATTTATTACAGACAGAGAAAAATGTTTCTGATATTGGAAACACAAAGATAATGTGGCTGTTAAGGTTAGTCTTACTATATCCCAAAATGTCAACACACTTGCCAAAAGTGAATTTATCAGCTCAGTGCAGCCAAGAGATTTAGTTTATCTTAATGTCATACAAAGAATAAATAGTTTACCACTGGTTTTGAAGATTGGGGTAAATCTAAGCTTCTACTGAAATATGCTGTAGATTTAATTTAATTCTGTGGTTCAGATGTCTCTTCTGACAAATTTTAGTAAAATCTGTGCTAAGAATAATGGAGCTGTTTCAGTATTTGTGGGGCTTAAAATGCAGGGTTAGCAAAAGAAACATTAATTGAAACAATGTTTGTGTGCTTTATTGTAATGGTTTAGAGAAGAATTTTGCTAAAGTTTGTTGATCAGTTGGTTCCAAATATTAGAAGTTTAGTATTTTTCAGGTTTATTGTCTTTTCTATAGTGAAAAAATTCCTCTGATGAAGTGATTAAATAGCTCAATATTTTTTTTTAGGCATATTGGAGATAACATCTGTAGAAATTGGAGTTGTGGCAGTTAAGTCCATTAAAAGCAACTATTATTTAGCCATGAACAAGAAAGGAAAAGTCTACGGCTCTGTAAGTATATTTTTACCTTCCAAATAGATTGCAGTAGTCAGCATAGTTCCCTCTCTTATCTGCTAAAAGACCCCTTTGTCTAGGTATTACTACTAATTAGTGGTGAAATGAGCTGTTCATCATTTAACCCTCTGGTAAACTAGGAGCCCCATCCTCCAGAAGCTCTCTGTTGTTTGTTAAGTTCTTACCATACCAAACCAACCTCTGGGATTTATCATGCCTACTGCTTCAGTCAAGTTTCTTATTAAGTAGTGGCCAATGGAGAGAGCTTGACAAGATAATCTTTTAAGACTGGTTTTCCCTGTTTTTCTGCAGTGCAGTCACATCTAGCAGTAATTCTGAGGGGGATGAAATGTACCTGAAATCTTCAGAATGATGACTAAAGGAGAAGGCACATATGGTTATCAAACCATAGCTTCAAAGATGAATTCTAGAGCAGACAGCTTTAACTGACTGTATTAATATATACACAACATTATGAGTAGATAGATAAGCTTTGACTAAGGAGAATTTGGATATAATTTGAAAATTGCCCACATATACTCTATTTGTAATTGCGTGAGTTTGTGGTTAGTGATACTAAATGCAAAAGAAGAAAACCAACCAAGCAAACAAGAAACCCCAACTGAACAAAACCCGCTAACTATCCAAATATTTTTAATAGGAAGCAATATGATCTATAAATCTGATTCCTATACTCAAGTGTGTACATCCACAAGATTACACAAGCACCAGATTGTTCTGGTATTACATCTGGTTTGGCTTGTAATTTTGCAACTTTTTGCCAGGTCAGTGTGTTTGAGCCCACAGAAACGTAAACTTATTTAAGTCATCTTCATATGTATGAGCCAGTCTTTATACTGCTCAGTATTCAGATCACTGGTAGGCTTTAAAGAGAGCAGGTCACAAATAGGTACTGGGGCTGGGTATAGCCACAGGCAATGTAGCTATGGCTCCTACTTCTGCTGAAAATAATGAAGTAATGCCAGACTGAAGAGGCTTGAAGTAATTTGGCCCTCTTTTTCACGGAAGTATTTCTACAGAGTGGGTTTAGTTCATACAAACTATATAAACTGCTTCCCTCATCTCCATTGTGGTAGATCAATCCTGTTTCCAAAAGTTATTTTGACTTTTGAAACTACTGGACAGTAACAAAGAATTGCATGAAGGAAAGATCAGAACAGAGAAATATTTCTGAAACTCCTGTAAATGTGGATTTTAATTTCTGGAATTACACTGATCAAAAATACAGGATGATCAGTGCTCAATCCTTTACTATTGAAAGGTATAAGGGTCTAATGTGCTGATGACAGTTACCATTTGTCAGTTAAGCTACACTCATCGATTCTGGGTATGTTTCTGTACGTATGTGAAGGTGTTAATATAAAAGACCATCTTCAACTCATATGTCTTAGTTTACAGTGTTTAATTTAGTCATTCATAATGGTCCATCCCAAAGCCTGAGATTTTTCCTACCCTTATTGTTAGCCAAGGCTGGTGTGGTGAGAGTCCTTCCCAACCCTATATACACACAAATCAAAACAGCTTTTATACACCAGAGGTGGAAACTGCTACCATAAGATTCAGTAATTCATAGTGTATTAGGAGCAGTGTTGACAGGAGGATATGAATATGGAAAGCCTTTTTCTTACTTCCAGCTAAGATAATTTTTCAATGTTCACATCATAAAATCACAACATAATGACCTTTCAAAACCTATTCCATAATACTTCAGAGATTTCAAGAATGTTTCTGTTATTATTTTTCCCATCCTCCCAAGACTTGCAGTTAGTTTCATATTACTACAGTGTGGCAGCTTGCAGATGGATATGAAAAACAGAATCAAATAAATATTTTAAAAACACTCTTAAGCATGTGCACAATAGACACTGGTGCAGGGTTATGTTGAAATTTGTTTGAAATGAGTAAAGGAGTCCTGGGCTAACACTCAGACCCCTGCCAATAAGACTTGTTAACCATATCACAACATCATCTGTTCAGTCTTTGTTATATAGGAATAGTGGTAAAAGTTTGAATTTGAATAGAATTCTGTATCTGGAAAAACAAGTTAAGTAAGACTGTGTCTATGCTTATCAAATACTTTTCAGTTTGACTGACTTTGGTTAGAATGAAGGAGCAAAATACAACTCTCTATTTGGTTTCTTTTAACCAAACAAACTGCTGGCAGATAGGACAAGTTACTGTAGTTTAGAACTCTTTGCTCTTCAACATCTTTATGAATGACATTAACAGTGGGATCAAGTGTGCCCTAAGCAAGTTTGCAGATGACACTAAGCTGAGTGGTGAAGTTGGCATACCAGAACAGTAGGATGTCATTCAGAAGGACTTGGACAAACTTGAAAATCAGGCCCATGAAGAACCATATGAGGTTCAACAAGTCCAACTATAAGGTCCTGAACTTGGGTTGAGGCAATCCTAGGCATGAGTACAGTCTAGGAGATGAAATCATTGACAGCAGCCCTGCAGAGAAGGTTTGGGGGTCATGGTGGATGAAAAGCTGGATATGAGACAGCAATACACACTTGCAGCCCAGAAGGCCAACCGTACCGTCGGCTGCATCAGGAGAGGAATGACCAGCAGGCATAGGGAGGTGATTCTGCCCCTCTACCCTGCCCTTCTGAGGCCCCACATGGAGTATTGCATGCAGTTCTGGGGTCCTCAGAATAAGTAAGACATGGACCTTTTAGAGAGGGTCCAGAGGAAGGCCATGAAGATGATCAGAGGGCTGGAGCACCTCCCCTATGAGGACAAGCTGAAGGAGTTGGGATTGTTCAGCCTGGAGAAGAGAAGGCTTCAGGGGGACCTTATAGCAGCCTTCCAATACCTAAAAAGGGCCTACAAAAGAGGGGGAGAGAGACTCTTTACAGGGTAGAAAGCAATAAAAGAAGAGTTGATGGCTTCATACTGAAGGAGAGAAAATTTAGATTGAATGTTAGGAAGAAATTCTTTACCCAGAGGGTAGTGAGGCACTGGAACAGGTTGCCCAGAGAGGCTGTGGTTGCCCCATCCCTGGCTGTGTTCAAGGCCAGGTTGGATGTGGCCCTGGACAACCTGGTCTCGTGGGTGGCATCCATGCCCATGGCAGGCGGGGCTGGAAATAGTTGATCTTTAAGGTCCCTTTCAACTCAGGCTCTTCTACAAAACTATGAATCAACAAATCAATGAATCTATGAACTGTGATTGATGGCAGTATCAAGCGTCATTTTGTAGGGAGTCTACTCCTGATAGTTTCTTTCCCAACATGCTAGGAAAACATAAGCAGTAACTAAGTAAACTATTAATTATAGGCTTAAAAATTCTTACTGTATCAAAATACTGAACATTAACTAGTATAAAAATTCTAAATTAAATTAATAAGAATGGAAAAAAATTTTTTAAATATTTTTGTCTTTTTTTCTTAATGTGGATACTTTTTATATCTTTATTAGCTGAGTAAGAATTTTGATCATACTTAAACATTCCTGAAATTCTTATCTGTACCATGAAAATTGCTTTATTATTCAGACACATTTCTTGTCTTGTACATAGACATATTAAAAAGATCACATGTACTTAGTATATCATACCCTGAGATTTTGAGATGCTTCTGCCTGAGCTGTGAAATAACATCTTATTTTCTGAAATGCAGAAGCAACAAACCCCTAATTTTTGGTTGCAACAGAAGCATGTTGCAAATGTCCCACTTTTAAGGGCCTTCTAAATGGAAAATAAGTTGACTTCGTAAAACTAGAGGGCTTTATAAGTAGGAATTTGTTGTTTGTGAAAACAAAGCATTCTTGGCTTTATTGTAGAGAAGAAGATCTGTGTAAAAGTGCATTTAATGTAGCAGAAAATCTTGTCTCTCCCTACGTACTTCCACATGCTTGTATTTTTTACTCTTTGTAACAAACTGACAACTGATTCTCCTTTTAAAAAAGAAAAACTTAATTCCTGGCACCATACACAAAATTCCTTTCAAGTTTGTCTAGTCAGTAAGATAAAAGATCATAAATGATTCTTTTTTAAGCTAAGCCCCTCTTCAGGTCAACAAAGTGCACAGGTCTAACATCTATTGTAACAGCAGCATAACAGTGACTTGCACATGTCCAAAAACTCTCTTTTTCTTGGCCAACACAATGTAAAGGATCTTACTTTAAATAAGTGCCTAGGCCATGCATTTTTGTTTAACATATGGTATCAATAATCTGGTTTGAGATATTTAAGGGTTATATTTGTTGGAATTGAAATATGATGAATGATTTCAAGATTGCTACCTCATACTTTGAATTTATGAATGAGAATTTGATTTAATATTATTGTCATATACCAACACAGAGAAGTTTAATTTCAATTGTGAGTGAATTATATAATTTCATTGTTATAATTATGCACTGAGTAATTGATTATGTCTTTCATTGTGTCAAGGGTTGAGGCTGGGCCAACCACCAACCTAATGACAGATTCTCCCTGTTACCCCCTGCCCTCATCCTCCCTGGGAAGAGAGAGGGGATAAGACAGAGAGGGAGACTTGTGGATTGGAAAATAAAACTGAAACTACTTTAATAATAGTAGTAATAGTGATAATAAATGAAACATATACAAATATGTACAAAACNATGGGGGGGTCACCACTGATACTGCGGCACTGATACTGGTACGTCACCACTGCTACTGCGGCAGTAGGCCTCACCAGCAGATGAGTGAGGCTCAGGGGCTGGATCCTGGTACTGGATGCAGAAACTTAGGGATCAATGAAGTGCAGGAGGAAAGGAGGACCAGAAAGGAAGAACAATCTTGCAAGGGAGAACAATCAAGCAATCCAGAAAGGAGGGACTGACCCCCAGTTTACATATCAAATATGACGTATATGGGATGGAATGCTTCTAGTTGGCCAGTTTGTGGTCACCAGTCCTGTCTGCTCCACCCTGAAGGTGCAGCCTTTACCCTGCACACCCCAACATGAGGCATAAGATTTATCAGTGACCTTGCTTTGCATAGTGATCCCTGGTAGTAAATCTAAACATTAGGCCTCACCACTGTTAGAAGCTGGCAGTGTCTATGAAAACATGCTGTTAGTTTTAGAAAGTGCAGTTTCTCAGAGGAGCTTCAACTAAAAAGTAAAATCACTGAACAGAATTAGTTCTGTTCTAACCCAAACCAGGACACATTGTTTTCACTTTTTGCAGTCTAACATATGTTGCTTTAAACACTGTGGACAAAGTGAAACTTTTCTTTAGTACACTGTAACATCCTAAAAGGGTGTCAGATATAGAACACTTAAATCTTCCAACAGAAACATTGTTCTGAATTTGTGTATTTGTTTTCTTCTTTTAACAGAAAGAGTTTAACAGTGATTGCAAACTGAAGGAAAGAATAGAAGAAAATGGATATAACACATATGCATCCTTAAATTGGAAGCACAATGGAAGGCAAATGTTTGTGGCCCTGAATGGAAGAGGAGCCACAAAGAGAGGACAGAAGACAAGAAGGAAGAACACTTCAGCTCACTTTCTTCCGATGGTAGTAATGTCATAGATGAAGGAAAGTTTTATTGATGCAGTTGAACCAAAGGCTTGTATGTCAAGAATATTCGGTAATCCTCTTGAATAAATGCAAAGATAGTACAGACATCTGTATGTTTGAAAAGGGAGCAGGGGAAGCCTTTGAAGGTTTTATACTCATTGCTGGCACATGAATTAAATACTTTTGTTTAGTTCAGTGTCACTTCTTATAATCAAGATACAAGCTGGATCAAATGGGATGGAAGTTATTGCCAGTGTGAACAATTTTTTTAATCTGCAACAGAACTTAAGGGACTCAGACAATCTGTTGAATGATCTTCATGGGGAAAGCTATTTATGAAATATTAAATCATATCAAAGACCTTAATTGCTTGTTCAAGACTAATGATCTAATGAACAGTTAGACATGCAAGCATTTACTGGAAGCACTTGGGTCATATGAACAAATCATGACATTTCTGGAGAAGCCTTGTGGAAGAATGGATAAGGTTAAGGAATATAAGCAAAATAGTGTAAAACTGTTCTAACAAAATGAATGGTATGGTTTGCTTGTATTTTCTAAATTCATTTCTTTTTATTTCTCTCTAAGTTATTTATTTAATAGGATGTTAAATATCTTTTTGATTTGAAATATTTTCCTCATTTGCTTCTTCGTTATTTTCCCTTTTTCTCAGTACTTCATGAAGGGATTGATATGTTACAATATCAAAACCTCACAAGTACTCTGAGAATAGGTATTACACAAGGCTTTAAGGCAGAATTTAATGTCTATTTTCCATTTTTTTTCCTACACTGTCTTGCACTTAAGCAAAAAGTCCAAACAAGCAGTGCTTGGATTTATGGTATTGAGTGTCTTTAAGCTGGGGAAATATTTTACTTATCAGCACTCAAGAACAAACTTCAGGAAATACTTTGTTCAAAGGGTCTTTCTGCTATTTTGAAATTGAAAGGGGTCAAATCTGTACTTGGGTGTCAGTGCATCTGTGTGGATATTCATCTGATTTTGATTTCAATTTGAAATTAAGGCCTAGTGTATTGCAATCAGTGCAATATTCTGCAACAAGCATCGGTCTGGAACCTAGATGTGGACAGCCCTGTTAAAGTCACTGAGATAGTAAAAGTTAAAATTAAACATTGTGTAGTTCCCAAGTGTAAAATCTGGCCTCTGAAAGGTAAGAAGGCAACACAGTCCTGCTCTCCTTATTCAACTAATATGCCTGTTCAGCACTTTTGTCCTTGCTACCAGGTTGTAAGATCATGGGCATGTAGTGGGAGCAATACCCAAGTAAGGACTGAGGGACAGGAAATCCAAAGTCATGCTCGTGTATTTATCAGAGATTATTACTCACATGTATGCTATACATGACAGCCAACCAAAAAGCTGTGCTGGTATCCAGGTTTAGCATGCCTTTCATACCCGTCATAGTAAATGAAGGCTCAAAATACATAGCATCCAGCACATTTTTATGAAGTGTTGCTAATCCCATGGCTTAACTTGAGCAACTGCAGTATAATAAAGTTAAGCATAATATGAAGTCTGTTCAATTAAAGGTACATACAGTTTGTTTTATGTTTTGTTTTATTCTGTAATTTCAGAGAGCTCTGGATAGCTCACCAATATAACCATATTGAGATTCATTTTGTTAGAGCAGATAAATAGAAAACAGTACATCAAGCAATTTGTACCACTGTCTTCACATTATATTCCACTAAATAAATAAGCCTTTGCAGTGTCTTTAGTAAGAAACAAAAGTAGTTTAATATTATTTTGTTTAAAATACTTTAAGTGATAACTATGAGATTATATTGATGCTGCAGTTTTATCTTCAATATTTCTTGTGAAAATGTTGGTTTTATTTTTATTGTTTGGAAACTGTATTTTGGTACAAAGGAGATCCTTGCTTAATGTGTCTTTTTGAGAATGTTTATCCTCTATAAAGGCTGGTGGTGTTGAAATCTTCTATAAATTATTTAAGTCAGTGTTTAAACCAGCACTTCAATCTTAATCTGTTATTTAACTATTAGCTGTTTCTTTTTTTTTAAAAAAAAAGACAAAAAAAAATAATAGCTTTCACATAAAATACAAAATTGCCAGATTGTATTTCTGTCCTTAAATAGTCAACTGTTTTAAAACCAGGAATTCTTTGAGAGACAATATTTTAGCTGATAGATGACATTATATTTCATGGTACTTTAGCTTTGTTCTTCACAAATGAGATTTTTCTAGAAAATGAAATAAGCATTTCAGATTTAAAATGCAACTGCAGGTTACAGGGAAACTTAACTACTATGATAAAAGTGACTTTGTTTGTTGTTTAAGTCTGTAATCAATTATTACATCTGACAAGACATAATGAACCAACTGCAAGTGTAAGCTTGGATACATAGAGTATTGGATGACTGTTTAAAGAACATTTAGGGTACAAATGGAATTCTCTTTTGTCAGAATTACCTGGATGACTTGGTCAAGGGAGGAATTATGCATAAATATTATCATAGTACTCAAATCACCATGCTGCTTAAAGCCCGAAATAGGGAAATATCACTTTTTCAAAGTGAATCAGGGGCCATCTGTGACATGAATAGTGGTTTCTGAAAATTAACCAAAATAAAAAATCCTTGAAGGAATCAATGATTCCTATGTGTTTGGTATACTGTAATACCCACTGTAGTGGGAGCAAACTGCAGACACTCTTATCTAGAGTATCACAGATCCTCAACCATAAGCTCTGTTTTCCTTCACCCTCAGCATAATGGACTCTTGAGCAAAAGGAAAACAGAGGAAGGGATTTAAAAAAGGGAAACAAAAATCACTGAGCAACAATGTATAGTATGTTATATTTAAATAAAAATAATGAATTGTGGGGATACAGAATAAGACTATTGTTCTTGTTTGTTTATTAACCTGTAATGATACTGCACAATAAAAATAAAAATTTAAAAGATAAGTTGTACTACAGGGTGTGGTTTGATCACAGAATCACAGAATCACAGAATCATTATGGTTGGAAAGGACCCTCAAGATCATCTAGTCCAACTGATAGCCCTACACTACTCTTACCCCTAAATCATCCCCTGAAGAAACACATCTATCCTCTTCTTAAAAACCTCCAGGGATGCTGACTCCACCACCTCCCTGGGCAGCCTATTCCAATATCTAACCACTCTTTCAGTAAAGAAATTCTTCCTAATATCCAATCTAAACCTACCCTGGCTCAGCTTAAGCCCATTCCCTCTAGTCCTGTCACCAGTCACAAGGGAGAAGAGGCCAACACCCGCCTCCCTAGAATGACCTTTCAAGTAGCTGAAGAGAGCGATAAGGTCTCCCCTCAGCCTCCTCTTCTCCAGGCTAAACAACCCCAGCACTCTAATCCTCTCATCATAAGGCCTGTTTTCCAGACCCCTAACTAGCTTAG
>VWZX01005415.1:0-15653 GCA_013399015.1 Galbula dea
CAGTACCTAAAGGGGAATTATAGGATAGAAGGGGAGACACTTTTTAGATTCTCACACTGTGATAAGACGAAGGGAAATGGTTACAAGCTGCAAGAGGGGAAATTTAGGTTGGAGGTTAAGAGGAATTTCTTTACCAGGAGGGTGGTTAGGCACTGGAATGGGTTGCCCAGAGAGGTTGTGGATGCCCCATCCTTGGCAGTGTTCAAGGCCAGGCTGGATGTGGCCCTGGGTGACCTGGTCTAATGATTGGCAACCCTGCCCGTGGTGGAGGGGTTGGAACCAAATGATCTTTAAGGTCCCTTCCAACCTTAGCCATTCTGTGATTCTATGATTCTATGATTGTAAAGCAGTGACGTTTTGAAGAAATGTGACTTTGTATGGAAAAATTCTCTACACTTTGCAGATGGAGATTCTCATTTAAATGTTAGTGATACATATGTGTATGATGAGGAAAAGCAGAGGTAGTTATTAACAACAATTTATTTCACATCCTTTTGAGAAAACAGAGAGATGTATCTAACTTTCAAAATCTAGAAATACTTTATATTTGTTTCCTCTATTACAGAAAAGATATTGCCATATATTGTTATTGTTTACTAGCTGTAGAGTTCTCAACCATACACAAAACAAAGTAAAAAGTGAAAGTATAAATCCCTCTGAAATTTTAAAAGCTTCTTCTTTTCCGCTTCTGAACAAATTCCTAGTAATTTTTTTCCAACTACCGTATTTTATTTTATTCCTGAATATGATCCAGATAAATGAAACTAGATTTTGGTTAGAATTCTTTTAAAAAAATAGATCTGATTTTTTTTAAGAATGGAGAGATTAAAAATTTCTATAGCAAGATACTGATATTTTGATATTTGTTCAGAAGCTTTGTGACTGCCTTTCTGAAAAGTCATCCTTACCTTCCAAATGCCAAGTCTATTGCTTCTACATTAAGTAGTGCTTTATTTTGCAAATTAGTCAGAGCTATAACAGACTATTACATGAGAATAGAGATAGGGAAAAAAATAACTTTCAATGCATTTGATGTTAATACAGAAACACACACAGTATCACAGAATGTTAAGAGTTGGAAGGGACCTTGAAAGATCATCTAGTCCAACCCTCTTGCCAGATGAGATTCCCTCGACCAGGTCACACAGGAATGCATCCAAACACATACATATACATCACACAGGTAAGCTATAGTATTGTATATGATACTGACCCAGTGTCCCGGTCCAGTTAATGGACACGGGGTAGATCCGAGGTTTATTTCCCAGAGTGAAATTAAGACACAAACGAGGTCAAATGCCGAAAATCAATTAGAGTTTTTTTAAACAAAAGAGTTAGAGAGATAGGACAGTAGGACGGAGGAAAAGAGGGAAAATTAGGCAGAGAGACAGAACAGAGAGCAAGAGGGCATAGTTACACCACCATGGATCGGGTCCAGCGACCTGTCGAGGGACCCGAGCCCCCCTGCTTCTTCCATGACAGTTGGTGATCACGCTCACATTCTCTCTCATACACACACCACTCACAGCTCCACTCACAACTTACCAGCACAACTCCCAACCACGAGGCTTTTTCCTCAGGTTTTTATAGGAAAAGGTACAGGACACGGTCCTACTGATCCTTAAGATAAAGGGAATCTCCCGCAGGTTTCTGCAGACTTTTCTCATGAATAAATTCCTCACACACCTGGAGACATCCACACACCTGGGCCTTATCTCAAGGTCTTAACTAGGCTTCATTGTCCTTGCACAGCAGTTTTCCTAGCCTCTGGCTCCTCGAGGTCTGGCATTGTGTTCTCCAACGATGATAATCAATGATCAATCAAGCTTCGAGACATTAAGATGCAGTCTTAACACAGCTAGGAAACCTGTTTTCCATAGCTGATAAGAAAGTGGATCCAAACAGTCTCTTACACACAGCCAGGTCGTTGTTGCCCCTCAGTGTCTCTCTTTCCCTTTTTGTAATCCATATTTTAAATGCCATGAGCAACAAGGGAAGAAAGGAACATTACACAATCTGACTACCCTAAGCTCAGTTTATTAAGCAGACCAAGTGAGAGACAGGCTGCCTGAGGCAAAACTTTACACAGAAACACAGGTGCACACACGCACACAGACATACAAATGTATTTTTAACTGACTGCCAATAAGTCGGCACAGCTCAGCCTGGGGAAACATGACATTTTTTCCAGCTGCTTCGTGGTAGGGTCTCAACATGGGCATGGCACCAGTATTTTAATAGTTGCACTGTTCTTCTTCTACATAGTATCAGATGTCTGTGTGCCCTAATATCTATTACAGAAGTCATTTATGGCCAGATATTGTCTCAAGCCACCAGCCAGATCTGTGCATGAGATCACACTATATATTTCCAGCACTTTCAGGTGTTGTTCTCTCAGCACTTATTGAGCCATGATCTGGACCACTCATGTTCAGTTCTTGTTTGCAGTGTCTTGTTCTCTGTGGTTTATTATACTCAGTTACTCACTTTTGAACAGGGCAAAGTCTTGGTGTTGCTATGACACATTAACTGTCAGAGAGTCTTTTAAATCAAAGGAATAGGACATAATTTCACTGTTCTTTACTGTTTTGAAAATGTTGCATACTCAGAGGGTCAAATTAGATTCTTGGTTATGAATCTCTGTGCCTCTTATTGGGGGCAGTTATAACTCATATAGACTAGTGTGGAAGGTTCTATGAATTCAAGTGGATTTACAGCTTTTAACCCATAACAACCTTTGTGCCAGTGACTGAAACCCACTTTCTATGTCTAGGCAGCAGAGGAGGTCATTCACTATAAATTAAAGGAATTCTGATTCATAGTCTATCAATGATTTAGGGAGATAAAAAAATTTGTGTAGCTTTTTTTCTGCTAGTGCTTTTCCCAAAGAGCTACAATTTCCTTTATTAAACATACAAGAGATGCAATAAAATCTATTTGATTGAATTTTACCTTTTAGCTTTTTAAAGCTTTTAAATCATTCAGCCAGAAGTGACTTCATTATGCATGCGTGAAGCTCTTCTACATATAATTATTTTTTCTGGAGATAAAAAATCCCATGGCTGACTTGACCTTGAGTTGCTTGTCTCTACAAGCAAAATTCTTTCTGAAAGAAATTCATTAGTACAATAAGGCACAGAAGCTGATGCTCTTTCACTTTGTTCATGGCTCCTTCCTGCCATTGTTACTGACCTCAAATCCAAAAGAGAATCATAGAATCCTAGAATTGTCAGAGCCGCAAGGGACCTTAAAGATCATGTAGTTCCAACCTCCCTGCCTGGCAGGGACAGCTTCCACTAGATCAGGTTGCCCAGAGACCCATTGAGCCTGGCCTTAAAAGCTTCCAGGGATGGGGCTTCCACAACCTCTCTGGGCAGCCTGTTCCATTGTCTAACCACCCTCATAGTGGAAGAACTTCCTCCTAATATCCAATCTAAACCTACCCTCCTCTAGTTTACATCCATTTCCCCTAGTTCTGTCACTACCTGACCTCCTAAAAAGTCTCTCACCAGCTTTCTTGTAGGCCCCCTTCAGATACTGGAAGGCCACAAGAAGGTCTCCTTGGAGCCTCCTCTTCTCCAGACTGAGTAACCCCAACTCTCTCCGTCTGTCCTCGTAGGAGAGGTGCTCTAGTCCTCTGATCATTCTTGTGGCCCTTCTCTGAACTCACTCCAGCACTTCCAAAACCTTCTTGTAATAGGGGCTCCAGAACTGGATGCAATATTCCAGGTGGGGTCTTACGAGAGTGGAGTAGAGGGGGAGAGTCACCTCCCTTGACCTGCTGGCCACCCTACTCTTGATGTAGCCCAGGATACAGTTGGCCCTCTGGGTTGCAAGCATACACAGGCTGCTCATGTTGAGCTTCTCGTCCACAAGCACCTCCAAGTCTCTTTCCTCAGGGCTGCTCTCAAGCCAATCTTTGCCCAAGCTGTATTGGTCCTTGGGATTGCCCCGACCCAGGTGTAGGACTTTGCACTTGGTCTTGTTGAATTTCATGAGGTTGGCATGGGCCCACCTCTCCAGCCTGTCAAGGTCCCTCTGGATGGCATCCCTCCCCTCCAGCATATCAACCATACCACACAGATTGGTGTCATTGGCAAACTTGCTGAGGGTGCACTCGATGTCTCTGTCCATGTGGCCAAAGCAGATGTTGAAGAAGGCTGGTTCCAGTATTGATCCTTGAGGGATTCCACTTGTCACTGGCCTCCACTTGGACATGGAACCATTGACAACCACTCTTTGGGTGCAGCCATTGTGCCAATTCCTGATCCACCGAGTGGTCCATCCATCAAACCCATATTGCACTAGCTTGGAGACTAGGATGTCACTTGGGACAGTGTCACAGGCTTTGCTCAGGTCCAGGTAAATGACATCCGTTGCTATTCCACTGTCTATTGATGTCATAACCTCTTCAGAGAAGGTCACCAGATTTGTCAGGCACGATTTACCCTTGGTGAAGCCCTGTTGATTATACCCAATCACCTTTTCATTATCCTTCTGCCTCAGCAGTGCCCCCAGGAGGATCTGCTCCATGATCTTACCAGGCGCAGAGGTGGGACTGACTGACCTATATTTAGCTGGATCATCCTTTTCTCTCTTGTTAAAAATGGGGGTTATATTTCCCCTTTTCCAGTCAATGGGAACTTCACCAGACTGCCATGACTTTTGGAATACAATAGAGAGTGGCTTAGCAACCTTGTCTGCCAATTCTCTCAGTACCCATGGGTGTATCCCATTGGGTCCCATGGACTTATGAACTTTCAGATTTTTCAGATGGTCATGAATCTGATCTTCACTTACCATGGGCAGTTCTATCTTCTAGCTCCTGCCATTTTCTTCTTTGACTTCTGAGGTGTGGCTGGAGTCATTGCCAGTGAAGACCGAAGAAGCTGTTGAGAACCTCAGCCTTCTCCATATCACCCATCACCAGTTCTCCCGTTTCATTTCTGAGGGGGCCCACACCTTCCTTACTTTTTCTTTTTTCCATTAATATACTATAGAATTTTTTACTATAATTTTTATTAAGAAATTAAAAAAAATAATTTTTTTTTTTAAATTTGCTAACATTTTGACTAAGAAAGTTGAGCTTAAACAACTGTATTAATTGTTTGGCACATACTACAGCTCTCAGCTGTGTGGTCTCCAGCTCTTATCTTGTTAGTTCTTCTAATAAAACCTATTAGGTGGTGTAATATTCTAATGGGAGAACAGAAGGGAAAACAAAAATGTTTGGAGAAATGGTACAAATAAGTTATTAGGTGTTACTTATTCTGAATAAACTTATTGATTCAATGTCATAGTATGATGCCATAGAGTTTGATAAACAGCATAGACACAGCATTGTTTTTGTGTTTGTTTTGTGGGGTTTTTTGTTTGTTTTGCTTGTTTTGTTTTTAATGAGCCATCCCTTAATAATTTAAGTGTCCTGAAAGACTTTGAATAGGGTAAGGCAGCTATTGGTGTATATACATTCACATTTTTTACTGTAATACAGCTCCCCTAAGAGTAAATGAAGTGGTCAACAGTTCAGAAAAACCAGAACACAGTTTAGAAGAGATGATAAAGTATAATTTGAGTTACTTAGACTGCAAAAGGAAAGTAATTTTGGGATTTTTTCTACAGAGTTTGTCTACTGGGTATAGGCTTCAAGTGTAAGAAAATACTGTCAGGTCTTCAGAAGAAGGAGTTGAAATTTGTTCAAATTTCATTTTAAAATTTTTTGGCCAGGCTGAAGTTAGACAGCTAGAATGGAACAGAGTATTTATTGAAAAGGTTTAAAATTCAGAATCAGAAAAAAAAGATTTCTCCTTGGGTAGAAAACTTTCCTTTGATATTTTCATTTAACCCTACTAACAAAATTGCATAATCATTGTGGTGGGTTTAAGGGCTCTTCCCAGCCCCCCACGCACAGCAGGTAAAGGAGAGACTGGATTGGAAGTTAAAAACTAAAAACTGCTTTAATAATAATAANCCATAACAATCATTTTTAACTGAAACACAAATAATCTTGAAAACTTCATCTTAAACTTCAAACTTGAACTTGAACTATAGAAGTGTTTTGTGCTTTCCTTTATGAGAACATGCATGTACAAAGACATGATGAATGAGTGTTCAAGAAAGTACTCTGAAAATAGATTTCTGTAAGTAATACTTGAAAATCCTCTGACTCCTTCTGAAAACTTTGTAACAGGCAAATCAACATCTTTGAAGTTGTGGTCATAGCATTTTGCAAGTGGCTAACATTTGAAGGGAGATACAGTGTTTCTGCACCTGCAAACACAGGTGCTGAAGATCTCATGAAGCATCACAAATGCTTTCAATTCTGTATACATGCAAGAATCTAAAGTAATTTAAAATTTAACTACTCTTTCAAAATGTTTATTTTTGCATTAATGTACAATGTATATTCTTTTTATTATGAAGGTTAAATTTAAATGGAATATAAAGTTTCTTCTCAGGTGATGTTTTAAGGTAGTATTCCATATGCAGAACAATGAACTTACAACTATTCCTCTATTTTATAAACAAAACCAAAATTAAGAACAGCAAGGGCAATTTTCGTAATAAAGTTTACAAGAGAAATTAAGGCCAAGTTGAAGACTTTAAATGTTTGTCCAAGACTTTGCTAATAAAATTTCCTGACACCTAATGCCCTACTTTTCTAAATGCTAGAGAATCTTTAAACTTTTCTAGTGCAGGACACATCAGTAACTGTCAGCATTGACCAGCTCCTATTGCCTTCTTTCTCTTAACTCACATTAAGCCATTTCTGGATATCTTCTGTTATCACACCTAGAAAAATAAAAAAAAACAACACAAACAACCAAAACTGGAAGATTTTATTTAAGTTTTTCAACTAGACAGAAGATATCACATCTATGGAAATCCAGATCTTTTCACATTATATACATAGGCCAGGAGTACAGCATAAGCACAGCAATTACCCTATCTGGAGCAGGCATTTGTGAACAATTTGTGAGATAATGATAAGTAAAGACGTTTACAAGTCTCAAAAGCACTGGAGTGAGTGTAGGGTTGAAAATTCAACAGCACAACACTTCACAAATAGATCTGGAGATTCTGAATGGTAAATCTATGAGCAAGATGACTGATGGAATTTTTTTCTGTACTAAATGACTTTTTTTTTTAATGTGATAATTTTTTCCTATAAGAATTAGATTGGAATGTACAAAATAGCCTTTCTACAATGATGAAACATCTTCAGATGTTGTATTGTATTGCCTTAATCTTTCTCTAATCTGATGATGGGGATCAAAATCATCCAATGTTACTACTTTTCTCAAAGAGAAAACTAAAGAAGTTGACACATAAATTTAGATTAAATGCTTGCTCAGGTAGTCATACCAAACATAGATGCACTTTTTCCTGAACTTCATGATACTGGATTGCTTCCTTCCTGTGGCCTCAGATATCCTTTGAAAAATAATAGGATTTGGGAAGTATATTGTTAAAAGTATTATTAAAATATTGTCTTTTTGTGCAGCTTTTTTCATGGCAGTCCAAATCTCTAAGTCTTCTGCATTTTAAGAGTTTTAAGTTATAAACTAAATTCAAATTGGCTTAGAATACATAGTTACTATATAACTGAAGATACACAATGAAAAAAAAAGCACTAAAAAAGGAGAAACTTAAAGAGTTGATGCAGAGATGAAACTAGCTAAAAGTTCAATTCAGTTTATAGAAAAAAATAGGAATAAAGGTAGGGGATAAAGTTATTGTGGATTTATGAAAAGTCACAAATATCACAGTTCTTATGGGAAGAAAGTTTAAAAAAATATGTTTTTCTGTTTAACGTCAAACCTAACCCTTTCTGAAATAATTCAAAAATTCCCAGATGACCATGAAACTGACAGTTGATAAATACAGGAAAATAGTGATACAGATTTAAGTTTGGTCAGATACAAACTCTACCAAGCCTGGTTTTTTGCAAAGGGTAACAGATGTTCAGGGCATCTGCTGTACACCTGGCTTTATGAAAAGAAGAAAGTGTGGCGTGTCTCTCAAGTACATACTTAATGTCAGATTACTTTTTTCTAAGATGCATGTTGAAGAAACATAAACCATCCTAAGTATGCACTTAGACTAGCTCATGTACCTCTAGAAGACTGAAGGCACAGTGCATTATTATATCTAAAATTACTATTAATATTACTTCTGTCATACTATTGAGCATTTAGGTTTTTGAAGTCATATAATCTTGCAGATATTCTTCTTTTTATCTAGACTTTGCTACACAACCATCACTGGTGGGACAGAGCAGGTAAGACTGCTGTCACAGATCACCAGGTAATCATAGAATCATAGAATGTTAGGGATTGCAAGGGACCTAGAAAGATCATCAAGTCCAACCCCCCTGCCAAAGCAGGACACCTTAGATAAGGTCACACAGGAACGAGTCCAGGTGAGCCTTGAATGTCTCCAGAGTAGGAGACTCCACAACCCCCCGGGCAGCCTGTTCCAGTGTTCCGTCACCCTTATTGTGAAAAAATTCTTCTTCATATTAACACTAAACCTCCTACGCTCTAACCTGCTCCCTTTGCCCCTTGTCCTAACATTGGATGACATTAAGAAGAGTCTGGGTCCTTCTTCCTGATACTGGCCCTTAACATATTTATAGACATTTATGAGGTCCTCCCTCAGTCTCCTCCAGGCTAAAGAGACTCAGCTCCCTCGGCCTGTCCTCATAGGTTAGATGCTCTAATCCCTTGATCATCTTGCTGAAAATATATTAAACACCAAATTTATTAACAGAAGAAGTGGAGCATGGAGTTTTCACAAATTCAAGGTACATTGTTATTCCATTACTAAAAGCCCTACTGAAGTCTTTATTTTTATTTTCCAATTGTTTTTACTACTATTATTATTAGAAATATAAGTATTTAAAGCACAGAAAAGTGTGCTATAGGTTTTTCTTTCTCATAAGAGACTGCTGTGTAATGTGTTCTTGATTGTTTAATGGCGCACCTGTGCAATCTAAAATTAGACATAGTTGAGGTGGTTGGAAACTAAAGGCAGTTGACATTCAGTGTTACTCACTGGTGTACATCTAGAGAGGAAATGTTGCAAACTCTTGGACTATTTAATATTTTCCAATAAAAAACCCAAAACAAAAAAACCAAAATCAAAACCAAACCAAACTGAACCAACCAAGAAAAACCAAATGCACACACACATGTACAAACAAAACAAAACAAAACAAAAAACCAAACAAAAGAAACCACAAATGAAAACCTTCTACTTGGCATTGTGATTGTTTAAAAGACTTGCTTTTATTTAAAATGAAAAAAAAATGCGATAAGCTCTTACTTATTCAGATAAAATAGGAGTCGCAACTTCAGAAGGTAGTGGGCTTTACCCTCCACTCGGTGCTTCCTTTTCAGAATCATAATGGTTTATAGACTGACCTTTCTATTTCTGAACTCTTAAGCTAAACCACAGTATATCCAGTATAGTCCCTACCCCAATTTGTACAACAATCTGAAGCCTGAATTAAACTAAACCAAAGACATCCTGCTCCTAGAAGTCTTTTAAATTATTCTTATTCTTAGGATTCTTCTATAAGACATGTTTTCATCCTCCTATCTCTTCTAACCATAACTGGCCTTTGGGAACTGCAGAGCTGTTCACAGAAACAGTAAAAGGATAGGTCATTCCTCATGATGCAAATTTTAAGTCAGGATAGGGCAGGGAGAATACTTCAGAGTAATTTAGTGTCAGATTCTTTGGTTTAGTAGTAGCCCATGTGTGGTGTCTCTTCAATATGCTAGGAATAAGTGTTATAGCTACATATAGATTTTACAGACTTTTATTTTCTAGTGTTTATAGTGAATCACATATTGGTAACCACCCTAAAAATGAAGTGGGAAAAAAAAATGTTTCTCTTCTGCTGTGGAAAGGACATAAGAACATCAAACACTGTGGTGAAAAGTAGATGAAATGTACCAAAGGAGAAGTAAGCAGTTTTCACATGTCATCAATATCATATTAGCCTGTGAGTGTTATGGGAAAATAAATTCAAGGATATTGACAAGACTGCAGCATAATGTTAAGCGTTAATTAGCAATACCCATGTTTTGTTTCAGGTAACTGTTAGAAGTTAATATCAAAAACGTAACATTCTGCTAAGATCCAAAGATAACTCTTTTCAAGTAGGAAATAGGAACTAAATCTCCAATGTCTTCCAAGAAACATATGAGAGGAAGAAACAAGCTTTTGGAAGACTAATTTGGCATTATAATGGCATTGTTAAGACAATGCAATGCTTTAGTTTGAAGATATGAAACTCAGCAGGAAGAATAAAGTAAAGGATGGATGGAACAGCAGTATGTGCGAGGAATTGTGAAGGAAACACTGTAGCGAACATCTGGTAGAGAACATCTGAGGCATATATTCTTAAGTTATTTCTCTTTTTGTCTTGCTTCTTCAAATATCACTTGCTCTGGAATGCTACACACATGCACACACACAGGTAGTGTCATGAGTTTCGCTTACTTAGGATTTCCTATTCTTACTCCGTGACACTGAGAGTATGAGGTGGGTGGGTGGAATAAAATTGAAGGAGGGATGTTTCCATAAAAGACACTGCTAAATTGTGAGCTACTAAACACAGGGATTTTTTGGTGACAATTCTCAAGAGCAAGTTCACTACTCATGCCTCAGATAATAGCCAAAGTTTACTTCTGAAAACCACTCAATGCTATGTGCTGCATACACCCATTGACTTTGTGTACAGGCTTTTTCTGCAAGCCAGTCCAGAGTCTGAAGGGCAAGTGTCCCACAGAGTATCTTGTACTGTGGACTATTCTTGAATATGTCATAGTCTGTGTTTTGAAGAGCTAAAGGAATACCCCTTCTAGAGTAACAATGGTGTTAGTTTTTACAAAACAGATGAATGGTTAGCAATTAGTATAGAAAACAAGTCAATTTTTACAGGCTTGAGATACTAATTTTCAATGAGTTGGGACAGTATGAGTATCTTGGATGGACATACATACCTCACACTGTAGCTAAAATATGTATACGTTCTATCAAAGATACTTGTTTATTCTTTTAATTATTCTCTGTGTGAAAGATAGAAAAAAACAAGTAAAAGGTCCCATGACTTAACAGGTATTAACAAGACAGTACAACTTTCTAGAGGATTTTAACCACAGCACTTGTGAACCTGGATTGTAGCACTGTATAGATCAAGCCTGAGAAACACCTGAATCTCAGCGAACTTATCCCAAGCAAACCTGTCAAATAATTAAAAATCACCCCTTTCTCAGTATGATTACTGAAGTAATGTATGCCTTGTGTGTAAAACAAAGGAGTTTGAGATTTAGTGGCTTTGAAGTGCAAATAATGGGGAAAAAAGCCATTTCTCTTCTTCCTTGACGTTAGGCGGCAGTTTTGGTAATGAATCATCTTCAAAAGTGGTATGGCAGGAAGAAAATTTCAAAAGGAAAATGTAAAGCAAAGGCAATAAATGGAAAGTTGCTGCTTTTTTTAATTAAATAGTAATTCGTGTCGGCATAAGCTCTCCCTAAATTTCTTTAGAAGAGTTATAAGCAGTAATGTAAGCAGTAGTTACTGGAATCCACAGACTGAAGTTTTGGTATCAGACAAACCTTCCAGAGTAGAACAGGTGACCCCAAACTGACCAACTAAAGTATTCCATCCCATATATGTCATATTCAATATATAAACTGGGGATCAGTTCCCAATTGCTAGATTGCAAGATTGCTCTCCCTTGTGAGATTGTTCTTCCTTTCTGGTCTTCCTTTCCTCCTGCGCTTCAGTGATCCCTAAGTTCTTGCATCCAGTACCAGAATCCAGCCCCTGAGCCTGACTTATCTGCTGCGAAGGCCTACTGCTGCAGTATCAGTGGTGACATAGTTACCATCAAGAGGGGTTTGGGTTCCATATTGGGTTCTGCATATATTTGTATATATTTCATTTATCATTATTATTATTACTAAAGTAGTTCTAGTGTTGTTTTCCAATCCACAAGTCTCTCTGTGTCTCTTTTATCCCCTTTACCTTCCCGTTGTGGGGGGTAAGGGGGTAACAGTGTGTGTCTGTCATTGGGTTGGTGGTTGGCCCAGCCTTGACCCTCGACAGTGTGAGATTCAGCTTTCTCTGTCTAGCAAATAATGAGGCTTAGGGAGGATTTCACTGACAATCGTTTTAGCTGGCATAGTTACTGTGTTGCAAATAACAACAAGTTTTCCTGTGTAAAAGAGCATAATCTTCAACAAAAATGCGGTCTTCACTCCAACAGAGTGATAATGGTTTTAAGGAACCCAGAGAAGTGATGGATAGTAGAAGACAGCAATGAATAAAGATAGGTGACTGGGTACAGATCCTTTATAAAATAACAGTGAAGAGGTTGATCATAGACCTTTAATTAATGTTACGTAAATGTTCTATGTTGTGATATGACTTGTCATGTTTTTCCCCAGCAATTTCTCTAGTAGCAGCATTCATTCAGGTTTCTTTTCTGGGGGCTTGGTTGGGCGGGTTTTTGTGTGTGTGTCTTTGGGGTTTTTTTTTAAGTTGACATGATCCGAGAAGCACTGTCAATTGTAAAAACAGAACACTGTTTACATAATTTTACTGACTGACATCATGAATCTGCAAAACCTTTGGGCTTGTGACTGTAATAATTTTAAATAGGCCTTGCTAATTATATTTAAGGCAGTCAAGAGCATAGATTTCTTGCTTAATAGCAGCAGCTTAGTGTGAATACTGGGAACATGTATTCATTATTGCTCTCAGTGTGTATTAGTCCACTTGGAAATGGGACTGACATGACTTCTGGCTTTAAAAATCCATACATCTGTCCTACAAATAGGGCAGAAAACTAAGAAATACAGCACAAGGCTGTAATCTTAATTATATGTTTCATTTGAAAACAAAAGTTACCCTATAAAAATAAAAATCTGTATCTTTTACAAATAATTCATGAAGGTGCGGATCTATACAAAGAAGGAAATAATACTATTTTCAAGTGAGTTTCTGTCTTACATTACTTTTATTTTCTTTCATTTTGCTGCCTAAATATAGCAAGAATTAAATGTTTGAGATTTAAGATTCATTCCAATTCACAAAGATCCACATTCTGACTGAAAATATCCTTAAATTCTCTTTCTACCACAGCAAGAATCTTCAACGATGGGTTTTAAATAGCTCAAGAAATTATTTTCATCTAGAAAGAGGAACAATTTCAATTGTGATTTGGAGTGGTTTTTTGATTGGTTGCTTTCGGTTTATTTGTGAGTGGGGTGCTTTTTTGGGGAGAGGAAAAGAAATTAACCTTCACAGAATTACAGAACCACAGAATGTTAGGAGTTGGAAGGGACCCTGAAAGATCACCTAGTCAAAGCCCCCTGCCACAGCAGGATTCCCTAGACCAGCTCACACAGAAGCGTGTCCAGACAGGTTTTGAATCTCTCCAGAGAAAGAGACTCCACAACCTCTCTGGGCAGTCTGTTCCAGTGCTCTGGCACCCTCAGTGTGAAAAAGTTTTTTCTTGTATTCACATGGAACATCCTATGCTTCAGTTTAAAACCATTGCCCCTTGTTCTGTCACTGGGTTTCACTGAGAAGAGCCTGACCCCATTTCCCTGACACCCACTCTTGACATATTTAAAAGCATAAATGAGATCACCCCTTAGTCCTCATTTAAAAACATTTTTTTGTCTGAATGTTCATTTAGAAAGTAATGAAGTTTCTTTATCTTCAGTTCCCCATATATGAAAAGCTAGAAGTAGCAGCTGCTTTTCATTATGTTAGGACATATGAAAGCATACCAAAAGTGGGGCAAGAAAAATGATTAGATATTTCAGGAATAGCTGGGCAGGGAGGTGAGAATCTGTGATGAAGTCACTCTACAGAGGATGGTTTTGCCTTGTGGCTGTGCCTAAGGCTCTAGAGCTTGGAACAAAGTTTAAAGGGTCAGTGTGCAATTTAAATGGCCAAAAAAATAGGGTGTTCAAATCCATATTTACCTTGGCTCAGTTTTATTTTTAAACTCTGTCAAAACTCACTGTGCAGGATTTTTTTACTGAGTCAAGGGTTTATATCTCCCTCTGTTTTCTTTTTCACTACATTTTTAGAAATCAGCCATTCTGCAGCTAAGTTGCTGAAACAGTAAATGATATTTCTTTAGACCAGACAATTGTTATTGTAAATCTCACTACTCTCACTCTCCTTCATTTTCTATATTCTTTTGAATACAGAAGTTTAGGATTTTATTGGTGGAAAACTGTTCTATTTGTTTTATAATTACATTATTTATTTTTAAAAACTAGAAAATCACACACTCAAATAAAAAGGAAACAATATGAAAAGGATATGATGAACATTAAAACCTTTGACTTTGGATTTTAACTACCCATGTACTTCTTGGAAGGCTACTCAGCCAGACATTCACAGGCCAGGAGGTTCCTCCAATGCATTGGTGATAACTTTTTGATGCAAATGGTGGATGAGCCCACTAGGAGAGGAGCTCTGCTGGACCTGATACTCAATAACAGGGAAGGTCTGGTTGGAGAGGTACAGGTTGAGGGCAACCTTGTCTGCAGCCATCATGAGATGGTAGGGTTCAGGATCTTGTGTGGTAGGAACAGAATACCTAGTAGGATCACAATTCTAGATTTCAGTAGGGCCAACTTTGATCTTTTCATGAGATTGCATGGGGAAACCTCATGGGACAGGGTACTAGAAGATAAAGGGGCCCAAGCGAGTTGGTTAACATTCCAAGCTCAAGATCAGAACATCTCAACATGTGGAAAATCGAGGAAGGGAGCCAGGAGACCTGCATGGTTAGGTAGCGAACTGCTGGGAAAAATCAAGTGGAAGAAGAAGAGAGTCTACAGATCATGGAGGGAGGGGTTGGCCTCATGGGGAGAGTACAAGACTGTTGACAGAAGATGTAGGGAGGCGACTAGGAAAGCTAAGGTCTCTCTGGAATTAAATCTTGCAAGGGAGGTCAAGGACAATAGGAAGGGCTTCTTCAGATACATTGCAGGAAAAATGAATACCAGAGATAATGTAGGCCCACTGCTGAATGAGGTGGGTGCCTTGGTGACAGAAGATCCAAAGAAGGTGGAGTTACTGAGTACCTTCTTTGTCTCTTTCTCTACTGTTAGACACAGTCCTCAGGAGCCTCAGACCCCTGAGCCCTCACATGAAGTTAGGATACTGGAGGAGTTTTCCTTGGTTGAAGAGGATTGGGTTAGGCTAACTATATAGTGCTCAGCCTTACCTCCATCCCTGGAAAGGCAATGGAACAATTTGTCCTCAATTCTGTCTCTAGGCATATCAGGGAAAAGGGGGTCATTAGGAGCAGTCAGCATAGGTTTCCCAAGGGGAAGTCATGTTTGACCAACCTGATAGCCTTTTCTGAGTGGATAGATGATGATAGAGCAGTGGATGTGGTGCATCTTGATTTCAGTAAAGCGTTTGATACTGTCTCCCACAGCATCCTTGCAACTAAACTGAGGAAGTGTGGTCTGGCTGATTGGGTAGTGAGGTGGATTGTGAACTGGTTGAAGGACAGGAGTCAGAGAGTAGTGGTCAATGGGATGGAGTCTAGTTGGAGGCCTGTGTCTAGTGGAGTCCCTCAGGGGTCAGTGTTTGCACCAGTA
>VWZX01005415.1:22630-42075 GCA_013399015.1 Galbula dea
TTTTTTTCCCCCCTTTTAGAAGCTTTCCGTTAGGATTCAAAAGGACAAAGGGACCTCTCAAACTGTGGCTTGGTCTCATTTAGTGTGTTTTTCCAACAGTATGTACTTTGTTAACCACATATGGCAAAAGAAAGCAGTTCTATTTTTCAGGCAGAACCTTCTCTCCCCTTTGACACATTTCAGGGTCCAAGTGCGCTGGTTTTATAAAGCAGAACACACTGAACAGAAATGAGGAATTTTAATCAGCAGGGCGAGCCTTTAAATCCCATTTGCAGGCTGCTTCCACACGGAGAAAAAGGATGACGTAATAGTACTGTGAAACAAAAAGGAAAAGAAAAAAAACCACCATCACGACCAAAATAACCCCAAACCAAACCCGCCCTAGGAAGCTGTGGGTACCCTCGAAAGTAGGCTGAGCCCGGACCGTTCTTTTCTACGGCCTCCTATACCCTCCCTAACGGCACGGCCAGGCGCGCCCAGGACAGCAGGCGGGTGCGGCAGCAGCGGCCCCGCCGGCGTTGCGCCCGCCAGCCACCAGGTGGTGCTCCTGCCCCTGCAATTGCCCTGGGTGCTGCCTCCCACCCTTTTTCCCGCCCCCCTTTCGCCGGGGCCTGGGTCTATGTGTCGCTTCAGCGCTTCACGGACGACGTCCCGCGCTTCTTGGCGTCCCTCCTGCACTTCCTGGCCTCCCTCCCACGCCTCCTGTCACTGGTCTGCCGTGGAGTAATCCCCAGGAAGAAGTAGAAAGGAGGGGCACATCATTCACAGTGGTCCCGCTCTGGTCTTCACCTGTCCTTTCTTAAAGTTAAACTGACTGCTGCTGTATAAAGCACGCTTTTTATGAGTTTGAGTTTATCATTGCTGAGTGTGACCTCAGGGAAGAAAGCTCTGCACAGCTCATTGAGGTGTTTTCTCCTGGTGGATACATAAAGTTGTAGGACAGTACAGAAACTTTCACTGGCCAGTAATGTGAGGCTAGGAAGAGGCAGTTGGATCAAAACAGCCAAATCAGGTACAAGCCTGTCCAGCAGCATTGTGTTACATCCTATGACAGCGCATGAACAACAGGTTGAGGGAGAGTGTTCTGCATTTGTACTGTGTCCAGCTCTGGAGTCCTCAGTGTAGGTATGGTATTAAGGCCACAACAGGAAATACTGTGGACAATAAAATAATGACAATAGGAAATAATAAGAATAGGAAAGACATGAACCTGTTGGAGCAGGTCCAGAGGAGGGCCACAAAAATGATCAGAGGGGTGGAGAGTAAAGGTTGAGAAATGTGGTTGATCAGCCTGGAGAAGAGAAGGTTCTGGAGAGACCTTATTACAGCCTTTCAGGGGGCTTGTAAGAAAGATAGGAACAGACTTTTTAGAAGATCTGTTGCAATAGGAGAAGGGGTGATTGTTTTAAACTGCAAGAGAATAGACTCAGACCAGCTAAAAGGAAGAAAAACTTTACAGTGATGGTGGTAAAATACTGTAACAGGTTACCCAGAGAGGTGTAAGATGCCCCATCTTGACATAGTGAAAGTCAGGTTGGACAGGGCTCTGAGCTACCTGATCTAGTCCAAGATGTTCCTGCTCACTGCAGGAGTGTTGAGCTAGATGACTTTTAAAGGTCCCTCCAAGTCAAACTGTTCTATGATTCTGTGATTGGCTGCCACTTGACATGAACCTGACAAGTAACTGGCTGCACTCTGTCTTGCACAGAGCATCCGATTGTTTCCACTGCTTTTCAGAAACTAGCTGCCAGATAAAGAAAGCTATTAAAAGTTATGGTATTTAATGTATTAAATGTATTAAATACCATATTAAAAGTTATGGTATTTACTAGCACAAAACCAGTTCCGGGTAGCATTTCTAGCTGTGCCAGAGTCTGGGTAGTGTTGTAACAATAGAGTGTAGTTTACCATTATATTATTCAAAGACCTTTACTTCTGCAAGATCTTTCCATTATTCTGTCTCTACCCAGAAGGAATTGCCTACTATGTCTATGACTGTTGTATTTAATTATTGGGTTTTTTTCTTTGTATGGACTGGCTAACCAACCTTTACCAACAGAGTCACTGAAAGTCTGCCATACGCTTTTCTGAGCATATAAAATACTATTGGAATAGGGTAAAGAAAAAAGACGAGAAAGAAGCATATATGCAGAATAAGCAGCAGAAATAAGGAGGTCTGAGCTAATCTACTTGCTGGAAACATGTCTTTCTGGCACATTACACTCTCCTAAAATAACTGAGTTGTTGATTATATTTTTGGTTTAGAGAAAGGAGGGACTTGTTTTCATTCTCTATTAGAAGAAAAATTAAAGCATCACATTTTTGCAGATATCTAGAATACTTTATCTGCACCCTCAAGGATTTTCTACTGTTAATGTCTATTGCGCATTCTCTGATTTATTTTGTTAGATATAAGTGCATAAATATTGAACATAGATATAATCAGAGTGAAGCCTCCACACCAGGAAAAAGAAAACACAGAAGCAATACAGAAGCAAAAACAAACTTTTCAAATCTAATTTATAAAATCCAAGTGAAATAAGTAATAAAGAAGTATAACAGGAATATCTAGTGAACGTACAAAACCTCTGACATTTGTATTATTTACAACTTCAGTTAGTGGTACAGAGGTATGAGTATGTTTTCCAAAGTTAGAAGCTCTATGGATATTGTTAAAGGACTGCTTCAGTTGAGTGTGTGTCTGATCAGAGGATAAAAAATTCTTCAGACTTGAGACTTCTATTGGTTTCCTTTCATCCTTTACTGTTATGTAGGGTCTAGTTAGTGTGAAGACTGCTGGGTACTGTAACAATTGATTAAAGGGTACTTGTGACATAAAGAAGTTAATAACCTGAATGATGAATTTCCGTTCATGTTTATTCTACCTGCTAGAGAAACCTGATCAAACTATATTCCTTCTGCAACACTTTGTCTAAGAATATTTTTTTTCAATGTTGATTCCTATCTTTAATCTTCTGCTCTTTGTTCTATTTGTTTCTTGCTTTTTTTTTTTTTTTTTTTTTTTTTTTTTTTTTTTTTTTTTTTTTTTTTTCCTGGCTTTTTCCTTTTTTTCTGCAGTCTTTTCTGCTTTTTCATGTTCACCCACATCATCTTCAGCTCTGTGACATTTCGGTCTGTTCATGCACACACACATTCTGCCAAAATAGGTTAGCTAAAAACATTGCCATTTTTAGTGACTGCTCCATTTTCAGCACTAAACTGTACCAACTGTGACTGACAAGGGTCATGCTGTCAAGGCTAGTAGCTCCTAAGGGGCGATTAGCTGGACTAGTGATATCTGGATGGGGCTTAATGGTCATCTAACTTTCCGCTACACTAATCCATCCTAGATATGGATCTTTTATTCTTTCAGAAATGCCACACTGGATGATTCATTATTATTTACTAATTGTTGTTATTGTTGAGCTGTTGTTTGCTTTGCCTCTAGTCACCTCGGTTGTGAGCTCTGCAGAGTCTCAACTTGAGGAACTAAAAAAAAATGCAAGAGCTGCATGAAGGTAAGATGAAAAGAATCAAAACATCATCTGAGTAACATCTCCCAAAAGTCTGATGCTTTGCCTTAACGGTATGAAATTGCAATTCACTTTATGAAGCTCAAAAAGTAATTGCTGGACCTGTGTTCCAAGACCACATGAGTATTTCTCAGAAATGTTTATGTCCCAGCCAATCTCTTTACATCATACTTTTATCTTTCCTCTTCTAATCTTCTTCTGCTTCCTCCTACTATACTCTAAATGACCCAGGTCATAATAATCCAAATTGTAATAATATGACTCCTTTTTTTGTCTACTTCTGCGTATTCCAAAAAGTAAAATAATAGTGTTGAACATCTAATTAGCTCTTAATATATGTTCATAAATCACTGATAAAACTTCCTTTTTATTTGTTTATTGTGTTTATTTTGCCTGTGGATGTGTTTGGTCCCACAAAAATATTATTGGTTTAAACAGAATTGTGTATTCCAGGTTAACAGGTAGCACACAAAGCTGTTTCACAGTACTAGAATACCTGAACATAGTTGTCCAGGTTTGAGTTAGAACAGAAATGATTCTGTTTGATGATTTTGTTTTCCAGCTGAAGCTCCTCTAAGTAACTGCATTTCTGAAGCTAGCAGTATGTTTTTTACAAACACTGCCTGCTTCCTGCAGTGATTAGGCCCAATATTTGGGTTTACTGCTGAGGATTAGCATGTGAAACAGGATCACTGCTGAATCTTGTGTCTCCCAGTGAGAGATGCAGAGCAAAAGTCTGCACCCACAGGGTACAAGTCTTCCTACAGGGAAAAACGGACAACTTAAGTGTCCCTAAGCTGACCAATTACGTATTCCATTCCATATACTTCATACTTGATATAAAGCTGAGGGTCAGTTCCCTCTGCTCTCTCTTGCTTCTTGCTCCTCTTGCTTTATATAGCCCATCTTCTCTGCTCTTGCCTTTCTCTCTCTTGCTCCTGAATCCAGCTCCAGGATCCAGACCCTGAATCTGATTCCCATTTGCTGCTGAAGGCCTCCTGTTGCAGTACCAGTGGGGATAATGACATAATTGCCATCAAGGGGGTTTTGGGTTCACTGCTGGTTGTGCACATATTTGCATATATATTTATATATTGATCTATTGTTATTACTTTCTTACTTACATTAAAGTAGTTTTAGATTTATTTTTTTTTTCCAATTCACAAGCCTCTCTTTCTAATTTCATTTCCCACGAGGGGAGAGAAGGAGGAAGAAGGGGATAGGGGAAAGCATCTGTTGCTGGGTGGTGGTCAGTCCAGACCTAGCCCTTAACAATGCTACATGCCCACATCATGGAAAAAGAAGGATCTGGAGCTGCCACATATTCTCCCTCAAAAGAATCTGAATAATATCCTATGGAAAATACTTCTGCTGTGAAATCCCTAGAATGAAACTCAGAAGACGTAATGAAGGTTACATTTTTTACACTGCAACAGTCTTGTAGCACAAAACCGCTTTGGCTCCAGCCTCCTAATCATCTTTGTGGCACTTTTCTGGACCTGCTCCAACAGTTCCATGTCATTCTTACACCAAGAACCACTGAGCTGAACACATTACTCCAGGAGGCATCTCACCAGACTGAAGCTGACGGGGAGAATCACCTTCCTTGACCTGCTGACCACATTTCTCTTGATCCAGTCCAGGATGAGATTGGCTTTCTCCTTCGGTTTACAAACCCACCCCTCTCACGAAGTACTATTTAAATGCAAACATAACCTAACAATTGTCATGGTTCAATTGCTCATCTGTAAACTAGTGATAATACTTCTCTGATAGGAAGTGTTTTGTTAACGCTCTTTCACATATGCGACAAGCACAAAAACTATGGAGACAGTGCTTTTGAAAAGCCTACACATAGAGTAGCCCATTATGCCTTTAGGAATGCTTCAGGATTGTTTTTTAGAAACTTCAAGTTTAGTACTATTTGGTAATATTGCCATCTACGTGCCATAGAATTTCAAGGGCAAAACACTGTATTCTGTTATTCTATTTTATCACAGAATCACAGAATATTAGGAGTTGGAAGGGACCTCGAAAGATCATCTAGTCCAACCCCCCTGCCACAGCAGGATTCCCTAGACCAGGTCACACAGAAGCGCGTCCAGATGGGTTTTGAATATCTCCATAGAAGGAGACTCCACAACCTCTCTGGGCAGTCTGTTCTGCTGTTCTATTTTAGGTGTGGATTGCTGCAGTAAAATGGCGTATTTTATGGTTTCTGTGAAGTCTTGAGCCTAGCTGCATAACGCTTACTGGAAATTTACAGAAGAAACACAGAATCATGGAATCATTAAGTTTGGAAAAGAACTCTAAGTTCATCAAGTCCAACTGTGGATACAACATCACCATGCCCAATAATCATGTTGCAAAGTGCCACATCTACTTGTGTTTTTGAACACCTCCAGGAATCGTAACTCCACCACTTCCCTGAGCAGTCTGTTCCAGTGCTTAAATACTCTTTCAGTGAATATTTTTTTTTTCTAATATCCAACCTGAACTTCCCCTGGTGCAATCTGAGTCCATTTCCTCTTGTCCTATTGCTAGTCACCTGGGAGAAGGACAGAACTACTAAACTCCACCTTTTCATAACCTTCTTTCAGTGAGTTGTAGAGAGCAGTAAAGCCTCCCATCAGCCTTCTCTTCTCCAGATTAAACAACCTGGTTCCCTCAGTTGCTCCTCATAAGACTTGTGCTCTAGACCCTTCACCACCTTTGTTGACTTTCTTTGGACACACTCCAGCAATTCTATGTCTTTCCTGTAGTGAGGGCCCCAAAACTTAACACAGTATTTGAGATGTGGTCTCACCAGAACTGAATACAGGGAGACAATATTCGTTGTTCAAGTTGTATCACCAAGAATGTAAGATGGAGGACTTGTTTTCGTCAACAGAAATACACATAGAAAAACTAAAATGACTGAAAGGCAACTACATTGTTCGTGTCTAGTGCATAATTAATAGAAAATGCGCAGTCAGAAAATACTGCAAGAAAAGGAAGAGAAGGCAAATAAATAAGTCTAAGATCATGGATCTCTTCACCACTGAAGTTGTTAAGGCATTTAAGGGAGAATAATTTTGTGAATGAAATCTCTAAATAAAACTTGAGCTTTGATTTCACCACATCTTGTCTGAATCTATAAATGGTTATTTTTAATTCTTATTAGGTCATGGAGGAGATTTTTTGTGCTGGCTTTACTAGTTTAAAAAAAGGTCTTCTTCATGTACCATGTGATTTGTCAGTCTTTCAAACTTACTAAGAAGTGTTTGTTATGTTCTTCTGGTATAAGACAGTTTGGTATAAGACACTGTCAGTATTCTTTTCAGTAGAAAAATGTTTATATTCAATTTTCAATAGTTGATGCATGTCAAAGGTGTAGTGTAGAAGACAGACAACTGAAAGAATATTTTAAATTAAAAACCCCATGCTAAATGTATGTCTTCAAAACTTAAACTCTTCATACAGTGGTGACACTCTTCCTTGAAGATAGTTTGAAGTGTGCAGTTTCATATCACTTGAGATAAAGACAGTCTGTCATTTTTCTTTTATTGTCCTGTAACAAGAAATACAAGATGCTCTTAGTGATTAGTCCAATTAAAAGAAGAAACGCACAGAATAATACTGGAATCATATTGGCTGTTACTGCAAACTATAGTACACTTAAAAGAGAAATGCAATTGCTCCTCTGCAAATGCCCTACCAGTGCTCTTCAGCTAAATCATGTGGATTTGTCTCACAGGAATTTGTTGGGTTTTCTCATAGGCAATCTGTTGCTTATTTTGGTAGCCAGGAATTAGGAACCTTCTGGTTCTGTTGAACTGTTCCTACAGTTGCTACTTTAAAATGCTTTGTCATTTACCTAAAAGCCTAATAAATATAATTAGAATAAAGTAGAAAATGGTATTTTTTTTTCTATTTTTCTAAGCAAAATTCACTATTGGCAAATAGAATTTGGAAGCAGTGACTAACATTGCTCACCAAAACAGATCAGAAAACTGAAAGCATAAAATTCATGCATGAAAATTTCCAATATATTCTCATACAGTTTTGAAAGAGCAGCCAAACATAAGTCAAGGTACTTTTTAAGATTACTAGGCTTGCTATCAGATACACTGTGCCTAGTGTTCATGTCTGAACTACTTTTGGTGCATCCAGCAGCCTGTGAGATTCACCTGGGAGTTACTGGTGTTTCTTGTGTTTCACCAGATGCATTTCTGCTTAAACATATATTTCTGTTTTATTTTGTTTTCAAATCATTTACTTTTGGATGATGCAGCTGAAAAAAAAAAAAAGAACTTTAGGTTACTCTAATGCTGTTGCTTTTCATTTTAGGTTTTCAGTTCTTTAGGGGAAGGATTTAGGGCATTTATTAGCTTTACATTTTGACTGCAGTTCACATCTCAAGATTTGACAGTGCTATGCTGGCAAAACAGTTCTTCCACCTCCTTAGTCACTCCTCCAGCCCACAACAATGTAAGTAAGGAAATAAATAAATAAGCCTTCCTGAGAAAAAGATGATGTTATATGGCTGTTATTTATATCCTTATGTGAGTTCTATAGACAAGATTTGTCTCTGACATTTTGCTTGTCTAAACAAAACCAGGAATGGAGGCCCTGCAGAAATAGTTTTCACAAAGTGCAGCTATGCATCATGTACAGATGATAAAGACAAGTGGAGGTCAGATACAACCTCACCCTGTTTAAGTACTACAGAAGTACTACAATTACTTCATAAAGTTTTAAACTGACCATTGATTTGCTTTATTTCCCTAAGCCTTATAGCAATATGGAATGATTAGTTGTAGGACAGTGTAAAACATATATTGTAGTTGTTCATTGTTTTGTTGTTTGGGGTTTTTTTTTAACTTATCCAGTGAATTCCCATGGGTATAGTAAGAGCTGTAGTGTGTCACAGTATAACGTCAGCAGTCAGTGCATAGATCCCTTCTTCAGGGAGGAATCTTTCAAATGAGGAACTGGGGAAGATGAAAGAAAGTGAAGAATCTGAGCAATTTCTATATGGCCATGTTTATCAGCACTGGAGATACTTCAAGGATACATCTGCAAAGTTGAAAGGACCTTGAAAATATTTATTTTTTAAAGACTTTTCAAATTATGAATAAGAGATAAAATTCTTGATCAAAACTGTCATTCAAAACCTCAAGATTTCAGGGAAAAAATCATCTTTGTTTTTCACTGATGAAAATGCAAAGGTGTCTTCCATCTCTGAAGCTGAAATTTTTAGTTACATTTGTAGTCTGCTATTACATCTTGTAAGTAATTTTTTTTTGTTTGTTTCTTATGTTTTTCAAAGCTGGAAAATTCTTCTCGTTCATAAGTCACTCTTTCCAGTAGAAACTGTATCAAGTAAGCCATCATTAAAGTCTCCACAGAAATGAATTTGAAAATCTGGATTTGAGTCTTGATACTTTATTTTAAAATTACTGTGCAGAAATTTATGACTTCTTTGCCAATGTCCTTCTTCATTGTACTGAAACCTTTTTCTTCACTATAAATCTATTCCTTTCTATGCCTAAAAAAATCAAAGGTAGCACACTCCATGCTGCTACCATTGTTGCTAGCTGCTTGAATCATTATTGCTCTGGACTGTAACTGTCAGAAGAGGATATCAATAGACAAATGGCAAAACCTAAGGCATCCCAATGACAGGGAAAATGCCTACAGTCAGGAAAACCTCATATCATAGCTTCCCACAAGATGTCATTTGTTAACAGTGTCAAAATATAGAATAATTTAAACAGAACAATGTGGTTAATTCAGCTTTTCCTGAGACCTGATATTGTTGCGTTATCCTGTTCCCTTGTAAAATATAAAGAAAAAGATAATTACATTCTGTGTTTGTAGAGAAGATTACTGTAAGAAGAGTACTTAAAAAGCTGTTTTGAAACATAGTGGAATGTAATAGTAGACCAGCTCCTTCCAGAGAGGTGGGTGATTGATTGATTGTAAATATTTCTAATACATTTCATGTTTCCTTTAATGAGCAGGAATTTTGACCTTGCAATTCATGTTCATGTTCTATATGTCCCAAATATCTGATTGATCGATTAATTTATTGATTGATTGCTATAACCTTGAGGTCTGTAAGTTGTATGTATTACAGACGTATAGTAAAATATCAAAATTTTACCTGGCACTTTAGATATACGCCCTACTATTTAAGATTATAGCAAACTTTATGTCCTGAGGAGACCAGAAGAGTTAAAGTCATTTTGTGTACAGACTCATTAAAAATAGTAAATGAAAGAGCTCCAGATGTCTTAATATTTCTCCTCACACATCACCATTTAAGTATCATTCATAAGTTATATTAAAGTCCTTTCACAAGAGATGAGGAAGTTTCTAAGTGTTATAGAGAAGGGGGGGTGGAAACAGGCTAAATTGAAATCATCAGTTTGGAGCAGTACACAGGCACAAAGGATGATTTTTGTATTTTATTTTTTGCCTATTGCATCAAGTCTTGTCACTGGGCACCCCTGAGAAGTGACTGGTTCCGTCTTGTCTACTCACTCCTGCCCCTAATCAGGTGTTCATAGGTGTGAATAAGGTCCTCAGCCATCCCTTCTCCAGGCTATGCACTCCCATATCTCTCAGCTTTTCCTGATATGTCAGATATTTAGGTCCCTTTATTATTTTTGTGGCTCTTTGCTGCACTCACTCCGTTATGTACATGTATCTCTTGTACTGGAAAGCCAAAGCCTACAGGAGCACATATCTGGCCCATGGTCATCTTGGCATTTTCTAGGACCCACAAGTCCTTTTCTGCAAAGTTGCTCAATCAGTCAGCTTCTACTGTGTGCTAATGCGGTGGGTAATCACCACTATGTCCTGATACTTTGCATTTCTCTTTACTGAGGTTTATGAATTTTTTTCCAAAGCCTTTTCACCAGTTTGTTCAGAACCTTCTGACTGACAGCACAGCCACAGAGTTCCAGTCACTCCTTCCAGTTTTGTACTGTATACAAACTTGCTCAGTTTCCATAGCCCAGGTCATTTTGGACTCAGTCTCTAGGGCACACCACTAGGGACTGGCTTCCAGCTGGACTTTGTGGCTCTGATCACAACCCTCTTTACAGGCAGTTCAGTTTTCAGTCCGCCTCACTGTCCATTTATCTGGCACATACTTCACTACCTTGTCTATGAGGATGTTATGTAAGACAATGTTAAACCTTGCTGAAATCAATTAAGCTTTGACTCCTCTCCACCTAACCAGTTATCACCTTAGCCGTTATTAATCACTTTTCTGTTTATTGAATGCTAATACTATGAAAATCTGTCATAGAATGAGATCCCTTAAACTGCTTGGGTTGGACAGCAAATACTTGCTCAGAGTAGATTTTATTAATCTGATTTTACTTAACAAATATTTCACTGATTTCACTTGGTGATGAATATACTGAAAATCTTGGGATACTTAGGATACTTAATGTGTCAGGCGCTGCCACAGAAAACACTCTCAAAGGGTAAAACAGTTCCTGATATCACACTTTTTCACCTGCATAGCATTGCTAGAGTTTAAAAAAACTGTAACAACTTCAGTGAGTTAATTTCAGAACTCTGTAATACATGATGTGTGGGAAAAGCAAAAGAAAGATGAACAGAAATCTTCAGCCATTTGCAGAGCAAAGTGATGTGGTGGTGTCATCAACTTAAATTACCATTAGCTTTTACTTTGACATTATTAACCAGTTTATGTTGTCAGGATTAAAAAATAAAGAGTAGACGTTTATCACTATAGGTACTAGCTATTACTTGACAGCTGAACCCTAAGACTTTAAATCTGTTCCCACTGAAGTCAGCAGGAATTTTGCCAACAGTTTTAATGGAATAAGGAGTTGGCCTTCATTTATAAAGAAAACCATAGAACCATTAGTGCTAGAAGTGATGAAGAACTGCAAGGAAGGACAATTTATAAGGGAGTTTTCTTAAAAAAATAAGTTTAATCCTGTAGTCTTAGTAATAGTAAAATTGTTTCAGTGGTTTATAAATTAGAATAAGGGATCCTATGGCCTACAAAAAAATAACATATCAACTAACAAAGAAATTATGAAAGGGATATGAAAGCTACACAGAAGATATATACACTATTATTTTTAGTCACAATGGAAAAGGCTAAAAATAACCAGATTTGCAGGTGACTCCACTAATTGAAAGAAGGCTGATTTGTGTTAAGAATGGCAGTTTATGGCGACACAGCTGAGCATCAGAGGATGGGAAACTGATAAATCAAACCAGTTCATTTCTTCAGTGCCTAAGTAATGGCTTTTAAAAAATAACTCACAGAATCACAGAATCCTGAAAGAGTGGTTAGATATTGGAATAGGTTGCCCAGGGAGGTGGTGGAGTCACCATCCCTGGAGGTTTTTAAGAAGAGGATAGATGTGTTTCTTCAGGGGATGATTAAGGGGTAAGAGTAGTGTAAGGCTATCGGTTGGACTAGATGATCTTGAGGGTCCTTTCCAACCGTAATGATTCTGTGATTCTGTGTGATTCTGTGAATATCCCTAGCTTGAAGGGATCCACAAGGGTCATTGAGTCCAGCTCCTATTTAGGCACAGGACAACTCCAAGGTCACACAGTGTTCCTAAATGCAATGTCCAATTTCCACTTAAACTCCGTGAGAGTTGGTATCATGACAGCCTCCCTGGGGGACCTGTTCCAATGCTCCACCACTTTCTGGGAAGTGGTGGAGCAGCCACGCTGCTGCAGCTCTGCGGGCTGGGAGCTGCACTCTGAAGCCACCAGTGGCCTCTCCTTCTCTGTGCTGGATTTGGGGCTCTTTCTGCACAAAGAAGTTCTTGCAACATTCCCCGGCTAGATCCTCTAGCTGTCAAGCTCTTCTGGTAGATCAGAATCGCTGGGCAACCTCCCTTGACTGTATGCATAGGTATCCACTACTTGATATCAATTAATTTACAAGTCTTAGATGTCTGCTTTCTATGACCTGCTGCTGACATGTTTTGCAGATAACCTAAGTATGCTAAACTGCAGACTTTCTTATAGACTCATGTAACTTTTAAGAGCTTTTCATATTACCACGTGTTTCAGAGTTTGAGACGTGTTCAATTATGAACCAGTGTCCAAGGAACAATATGCCACGTATGAGTAATAAATTTTATGTTAGTTCTGTTACAAAGAAGAATTTCCAATTATCTTTAGATTATGCAACTAGATCACAGAATCACAGAATATTAGGAGTTGGAAGGGACCTCGAAAGATCATCTAGTCCAACCCCCCTGCCACAGCAGGATTCCCTAGACCAGCTCACACAGAAGCGCGTCCAGATGGGTTTCTCCATAGAAGGAGTCTCCACAACCTCTCTGGGCAGTCTGTTCCAGTGCTCTGGCACCTGAATTGGGAAAACATTTCTACATGTGTATACACATGGAACCTCCTATGCTTCAGCTTACAACCTTTGCCCTTTGTCTTGTCACTGGGCTTCACTGAGAAGAGCCTGATCCCATCCTCCTGACACACACCCTTCACATATTTAAAAGCATAGATGAGGTCACCCCTTAGCCTCCGCTTCTCCAAACTCAAGAGACCCAGCAGCAGAACAATGTGAAAAAAGGCTTTCTTGTTTTGCTTGTTTTAAAGTGATGAAGAGATAAATAAAGATTACATTATTTTAAATACATAAAACTACAAAAGCATTGTGTGCAGAGCAAGTCAGAAGTTTATCTGGAGAAGAGGAGGCTGAGGGGAGACCTTATCGCTCTCTTCAGCTACTTGAAAGGTCATTCTAGGGAGGCGGGTGTTGGCCTCTTCTCCCTTGTGACTAGTGACAGGACTAGAGGAATGGGCTTAAGTTGTGCCAGGGTAGGTTTAGATTAGATATTAGGAAGAATTTCTTTACTGAAAGAGTGGTAAGATATTGGAATAGGCTACCTAGGGAGGTGGTGGAGTCATCATCCCTGGAGGTTTTTAAGAAGAGGATTGATGTGTTTCTTCAGGGGCTGATTTAGGGGTAAGAGTAATGTAGGGCTACCAGTTGGACTAGATGATCTTGAGGGTCCTTTCCAACGGTAATGATTCTGTGATTCTGTGATTCAAGGAACATCCAAGCCACTCATCTGCATAGATGAGCAATAATAGCAAGAATCTATGAGTAACAGAAGAAAAGATTAACCTGTTGCTGACTGCAGCAGTGATTTGATGATTGTGCATACAAATAGGACAAAGGTACTCAATACCTTCATAGTCTTAGTCTTACCAACAAAGACTATTGAAGGAATGAAAGGAGAAGAAAGAATATGCAGATCAAATAGGGCTTACTCAGGAGAACTTGATCCATAGAAGATCCATGGTATGAGATAGGCTGCACCCAAGGTTGCTAAAAGAAGTAGACAATACCCTCAGAGCGCTGCTTTAAAATCTTTCAAAAACTATGAAAATTGGAGATCTGTGATGACTGGAGGAAAACAAATATTAGACTTTTTATGAAAAACACCAAAATATCAATAAGGTGAAGTACAGACAAGTTAATCAACTTCAACACCGGGAAAATCACAGAGTTGTTCTTATTGTAAGACTTCCATGCCTGTGAAGGAGAAAGTGACTGGGAACAGTCAGCATAGATTTATCAAGGGTAAGTTGTACTTGACCTACTGGGTTGCCTTCTGTGGCAAAATAACTAGATTTTTGAACAGTGGGAGAGAAGTGGATGTCATTTACTTCAGCTTTAGTGAGTTTTTTGACACTGTTTTCCACAGTATTATTGTATTCAAGTTAGCATAATACAGTCTGTCTGGGAGAACAACCAGGTGGGTAAAACTGCAGAATTATCCAGGACAATCACAGCAGTGACAAATATTCCTTAGCTGCCTTCCAGTTTGTGAACCAGAAGGCCAACCACCTCAGGAGTGTGTATGATTGTAGTGGATCCTCTTGCACCACTGAAGGGGAACCTTCCTGCTCTATTACCTTTCTGAAATATCTGTGCACTGACACATGTAGCATGAGGTATAAACAGAAAGAACAAGAGATCTGAGTGTGGTCACAGGGCTATGGTGTCATTGCAATTACAGACACATGGTGCAATAGCTAACATGACTGAAATGCTTTCATGAATGGTGTTGTGGTTTTAGAGGCTTTTTCCCAACCTCAAAGCACGGCAGTTAAAGAAGAGGCTGGGTTTGAAGATAAAATCTAAAACTGCTTTAATAATAACAACAAATATAAATGAAACATATATAAATATATACAGGACCCAAAATACTGAACCGTCCCGGTGCCAGCTCCCAGCTTCTCTCAGTCCCCTGTAGCAGCTCCCAATCCAAGCAGCTTCACGTGTGTCTCAGCTAGCACAGACCGTATCCAGCAGCACCCATGTCCCAGCAGAGAAAGAGACTCTCAGAACACCCTCCTCGTGGTTCCAACACACTCCCAGAATTCCCCTGGCTTCCCCCTTTTGGGGGGAACCTTGGGACTCAGGAGTTTCAGGTTTCTTAAAGGGACAGTCCAGCTTAGCAGATAACCGAATAATCATGTACATGGTAATGGAATACCTTTTAGAAAATAAAGTCACTGAACAGAATTAATTCTGTTCGAACCCAAATCAGAACATTTTTACCCAAACCATAACAAATAGCTATGTACTTTTTAGGAAAGATAAGCTAGCAAGACAAGCTCAAATTAATATTTCAGGTTTTGTCCTTATTTTAGTTTTTGGTATCTTCTGTGGAAGGAGGTGATAAGTGGGAATGTATATGTCTTTATCAGTTCATTCTTCTTGGTAGTTTTTAATATTGCTATTGATATATTCAGGATTGGGTTAGGAAAGAAGGACTATACTGAAAAAGCTAGTACTTAAAACCTGGTATGAAAGCATTAAATATTACAGTTTTTATTTTTGTTATGGAAAAAAAAAGTCTTCTCCAGGCTGAACAACCCCAACTGTCTCAAATTTTCCTCATAGGAGAGCTGTTCCAACCCCTTGGTCACTTTTGTGGCCCTCCTCTGGCCCATCTCTAACAGGTTCATGTCCTTCTTAAGCTGAAGACACTAGAGCTGGATGCAGAACTCCTCCTTCAGGTGAGGTCTCACCAGAGCAGAGTAGAGGGGCAGAATCACCTCCATTGACCTGGTGGCCACACATATTTTGATGCAGCCCAGGATTCAGACAGCTTTCCAAGCTGTGAACACACATTGTCAGCTCATGTCAAGCTTTTCTTTCATATGTAGCCCCAGGTCTGTCACCAGACAGCTACTCTTAATCACATCACCCAACCTGTACTGATATTTAGGATTGTACCAACCCAGGTACAGGGCCTTACATTTGGTCTTTTTTTTGAATCTTATGAGATTCACATAGGCCCATTTCTCAAGCTTCTTCAGGTCCCTCTCAATGACATCCTGTACCTCAGGTGTCAACTACACCACTCCTCTTGATGTGATCTGCAAACTTGCTGAGGCTGTGCTCAGTCCCACTGTCAATGACATTGATGAAGTTATTAAACAACACTGGTCTCATTATGGACCCCTGAAGGACACTGATTCTTACAGATCTCCATCTGAACATCAAGCTGTAGAGTACGACCCTCTGGATACAACCATTCAACCAATTCATTACCCATTGAACAGATCACCATCAAATCTGTATCTCTCTAAGTTAGAGAGAAGGATGTTGTGGGTAACCATGTCAAAGGCCTTACACAAGTCCAGATAGGTGACATCTGTAGCTTTTCCCTTATCCACTGATACAGTTATTTCATCATAGAAGGCCAATAGGGTGGTCAGGCAGGACTTGACCTTGGTGAAGCCATACAGGCTGTCTCAAATCACCTCCTCATCCTCCACGTGCCTTAGCATATCTTCTAGGAGGATCTATTTCAAGATCTTCCCGGACTCAATGTTATGGTTTGGATTAGAACAGAATTAATTCTGTTCAGTAACTGTATTTTCTAAAAAATATTCCACCACCACATACATAATACTGTTATTAGTTATCCCCCCCCACACACACACACCTTGCCTGACCTGTCCCTTTAAGAAACCTGAAATTCCTGAGTTGAGGACACTGCAAACCCCCCTCCGGGGGGCGGGGGGGGGGGAAGCCGGGGAAATGCTGGGTTTCTCCGGGGGACTTTTGTTGATTGGGACCACGAGGAAGCTCTCTTCCTGCTGGGACTTTCGGCCGAGCTGCGTGCTGCCTGCCTGTGCTGAAAGCTACATGTGTTCTCTCACTGCTTTGGACTGTTTGTGCTGATTCCACTGGGAGCTGGCATGGGGACGGTTCAGTATCTTGGGTCCTGTACCTGTTTATATTTGTTTCATTTATATCTGTTATTATTATTAAAGCAGCTTCTAGTTTTTAACTTCCAATCCAGTCTCTACTTTAACTGCCGTGTGTGGGGGCTGGGAAGAGCCCTTAAACCCACCACACTCAAAATCTTCATTTTCTTAGTCATACAACAAAGAAATATTGGAGTCTGGAAGAGGAGACATGGAGCATGCATGCTAGAAAATGCTTAAAATATTGTTAGAGGGCACAAGAATATTTTTGGTGAAAGCTGCCAGAACAGTCTGATCAGGTAAAAACCTATAAGATGATGGCTGACATGATGGAACCACATTGAACATGGTACATTCAAGATTACCTGGAACACTGATGTTGTTATTAGGCCTACTTGTCAGGTTAAGAAAAATTCTGCAGAAAAAAAAGTCCACAAAACATGAAATAAGCACAGACAAAAAACAATTCAGTGAGAAGTGTTGTGAAAGTAGAACAGAAATCAGTCTTTAATTTCCACACTTACTATGAACTTCTAGCTGACTAGGGAAACCTGTTTGTGAATAAATGAGCAGTCCCAGAAGAAAAACAAATTAAATTACAGAAAGCAACTTCTTACTGGTTTCAACTAGTTCTGTATTTTCTGCTGAAGTGATCAATTTTCTTTTATTTAACTTATCAAATTATCTCCTCAGAGATTTTCTGTTTCTTTGCAGCTGGTGAGCGTTTGGATAAAATTGAGAACAGAATTCAGCTCACAGTTTTTGAAGGGCTTTTGTATATTTCAGGACAAAAAAAATCAATGTAAATGTAAGGTTATTATGTAAAAGAAGACCTGTGAACTTGGAAAGCAATTAAAAAAGACAACGTAGAAATTACTATCATGTTCATGAACAGAATAATGAAGGCTAACGAATCTTTTACCAGAGCTGCAAAATGCAAATGACTAACAATGTTTATTTATAAAGTATTATCAGTGTAGTCTGTGATGTGTTTGGAGATACAGCACATTTTAATATAAAAGGGAAAAATGCTGGAGTGGCTAAAAAACCCCTCCTAGATCCTGAATGCTTATATTACCAATGGGAATCAGTAGGGCTAAGGATACTCAAGGAAATAAATAATATTTGTTTTATGCAAGAGCTTTGGGTTTGTTTACCTATTAATATGATATATTTCTTGATCAGATTTTATTAATTCTTAGGAAAATGAAATGGAATCAGTGTCCTAGACAGGAAATAAAATCACCAGTATTATGTTCTCATTGTTAACAATAGTTATTCTGCATATGCTGTCAGTAGAGGTTTATCTGAGAATAGAAATGTGATTGTATCTGATTTAAAATAATGTTAGATGTGACTATTAAAAGAGAACTACATTTCTACTTTTGAAAATCTGTACATAGAAGCCAATTTCCCTTTGAACTTTGTGAAACCTGATTTCACTGAATTGTATTGAGAAAAGCAGAACATTTCTGCACAGAATCTTCCTTTACACCTCCAGCATGGGATGGGGTAAGGTAAAACAAAAGCTCAGTAGGTTTGGACTTTTTTTTTTAATTTCCTACATTTTTTTTGTCTTTTAAGACAACAGTTTACATTAATTATGTGTTAGAATTAGCCCTATGGACCTATACCTGTATATCTTTTGGTATGAGGGGCCAAACTGATCTCAAAATTATCAAAGTAAGTGGTTCTGTACAGAAAACTCTTCTGGTTTTGGCTGTGATAGAATTAATTTTCCTCACAAGAGCTGGTCTGGACTATGTTTTAGTTTTGTGCTGAAAACAATGTTGATTACAGAGAGACATTTTCATTATTGCTAAGCAGTGCTTGCACAGTCAGGGCCTTTTCTGCTACTCACACAACCCAATCAGTGAAGAGGCTGGAGATACACAAAAAGTTGAGAGGGGTCACAGATGCAACAGCTGACTTCAACTGATCAAAAGGATATTCCATACCATAAAACACCATGCTCATCATGTAAATCTGGGGAAAGAACGAAGAAAGAAGGAAACATTCCTAGTTACGGCACGTTTTTCTTTTCCCATTTAACCATTACATGTGATGGGGCCTTGCTTCCCTGGAGATGGCTTTCTGCTGGTGGAGAGAGTGGAATTCCTTATTTTTTCTTGAAGGTATACATGGTTTTGCTTTACCTGTTAAACTTTCTTTATCTCAAACCACAAGTTTTCTCACTTTTGCTCTTCTGATTCTCTTCTCCATCCCACTGGGTGGGAGTGGGCAAGGGTCTGTGTGGTGCTTAGTTGCTGGCTGAGATTAAACCATAACAAAACCAAAACATCATGTTCTTGCCGAGAGAGATAACTGAGGTGACACATATGCTGGGTTTTTTGTGGGTTTTGAATTACTGTGGAGATGAGTGGGGAAATGCAAATGAGACACTTATCATCAGAAGTGTAAAAAGTATAGTTCATTATGTTATAAAGCCTCGCTTTAATTCTTGGGGGAAATGTGAAGTAGATTTTCTTAGAAGTAAGTTCTGAACACATGCAGGAGAAAAACAAAACAAAACAAAAGAAGAGTATTTGGGCTTAGCCAGAATGGATTTCCAAGAGATAAACCATGCAACTGGCAAGGTTGTAAGTTAGTAAAAGAGAATTGAGCTGGGTGAATGAGTGGCTGAGTGGCTGGTGCTATGCT
>VWZX01005416.1:0-17090 GCA_013399015.1 Galbula dea
AACCGTAATGATTCTGTGATTCTGTGATTCTGTGAGATACGTGGTTGAAACCACAAGGGTGGAAATATTCCCTTGGATTCCCCCCTTGAACCATAGCCAGGCTCTGGGTGGAATCCAACTTGGAGGACAATACCAGATGTTTCTGTACCTAAGAAAAATGCTAGTTATTCTTTCTTGCTGAGTTTAATAATTAGGTTTTATAAAAGCTGGACCCTGGAGACCTTACCTACGAGTGGATGCACTGTGTAGGATTCTCAATTGCCGGGACAGTTCTCCAGAATCCTTGCTGCAACCGAGGCTCCCCAGTGACTGTGGATCTGGATGACGGTCAAGTATTAGGGCAATTGTTGATGTATCCTTTTTCATAACTATCACTCACTCTGTGTAGTAACAATTAGATGCATTGCCTAATTTTGTGTTGTTGCTTAGCAATATAATCAGCTTGTCTTTGCTGATTAATTTATTGTCTTATTTTTGTATTATTTTGAAATAGACAAAAAAATAAGCTTACTCTTCTTGTTGGTACCTGTGCCTGTTCCGCTGACACTATCAATTGGCAAAACACAAGTGAAGGGAGGTGATTCTCCCTCTCTGTTCTGGTGAGACCCCATCTGGAGCACTGTGTTCAGCTCTGGGTTCCCCAGCATAACAAAAAACATGAACCAGCTTGAGTAGGTCCAGAGGAGGGCTTCAAAAATGATCTAGGGACTGTAACACCTACCCTATGACAACAGGCTGAAAGAGCTGGGGTTGATCAGTCTGGAGAGGAGAAGGTTCCAGAGGGACCTTATAGCGGCCTTCCAGTACTTAAAAGGGGGCCTACAGCAAAGATGGGGAGGAACTCTTTATCAGTAAATGTAGTCATAAGATGAGAGGTAATGGTTTTAAACAGAAAGAGTCTAGGTTTACATTACATAGTAGCAAAAAATTTTTTACAGATGTGTCAGGTGCACTTACACCCTGTAAGAGACTTTTTGAATCCACTTTCTTATCAGCTATGGAAAACAGGTTTCCTAGCTGTGCTGAGACTGCATGTTAATNAACCCTGGGCACATCGCTGGACCCGATCCATGGTGGTGTAACTATGCCCTCTTGCTCTCTGTCCTGCTTCTTTGCTTCACTTTTCTCTATTTCCTCCGTCCTGCTGTCCTATTGCTCTAACTCTTTCGTTTCAATAAACCCTAATTGTTTTTCAGCATTTGACCTCGTTTGTGTCTTAATTTCACTCTGGGAAATAAACCTCAAATTTACCCCGTGTCCATTAACTGGACAGGGACACTTCCTCAAAATATTAACAGCGTATAGCTGGATAGGTAGCCTGAGAAAAAGGAGCTGAGGCCTTCTGGAGCCAGTGGGGCACCTGGGAATACCAGAGAAGTGTAAGCAGGAATCCTTTCAGTGGTAGCTTAGCCCTCTGCTATGAGTCTGGGGTTGGTTTCGTTTGACCGTGAATCAACAAAGGAAGACTGGCTGATGTCGTCTACTTAGACTTCTTTAAGGACTTTAACACGGTTCCACATGACATCCTTATGTCTAAATTGGACACCTAAATTGAAGGGTGGACCATTAGATAGGTAAAAAATTGGCTGAATGGACATGGCAGAAAGTTGTGGTCAATATCTTTATTTCTAGGTGGAGAACAGTGATGAGTGGTGTCCCTCAGGGCACTGTCTTAGGACTCATGCTCTTCAACATTTTTATTAATGACATTGACAGGGGGGTTGAGTGCACCCTCAGCAAGTTTGCAGATCACATGAAGTTGAGTGGTGTAGTTGACATACCAGAAGGATGGGATGCTATCCAGAGACACCTACACAAATTTGAAAAGTAGGCCCACAAGAACCTTATGAGGTTCAACAAGTCCAAGTGTAAGGTCCTGCTCTTGGGTCAGGGCAATACTAGGGACAAGTACAGCTGAGGAGACGAAGTTATCGAGTGCAGCCCTGAGGAGAAGGACTTGGGGGTCATGGTGGATGAAAAGCTGGATATGAACCAGCAGTGTGCCCTTGAGGCCAAGAAGGTCAGCCATATCCTGGCCTGCATCAGAAGACACATGACCAGCAGGTGATGGGAGGTGATTCCGCCCCTCTACTCTGCCCCTGTGAGACCCACCTGGAGTACTACATCCAGGCCTGTGGTTCTCAACATAAGAAAGACACGGACCTTTTAGAGTGGGTCCAGGAGAGGGTCATGAAGATCATCAGAGGGCTGGACCACCTCCCCTCTGAGGACAGACTGAAAGAGTTGGGATTGTTCACCCTGGAAAAGAGAAGGCTTTGGGGAGACCACATTAGCAGCTTTCCAATACTTAAAGGGAGCTTATAAAATAGAGGAAGAGAGACTCCTTACCTGGGTAGAAAGCAATAGGACAAGGGGGAGTGGTTTCATACTGAAGGAAGGAAGATTTAGATCGATCTTAGGAAAAAATTCTTTATTCAGAGAGTGATAAGGCACCGGAACAGGTTGCCAGAGATGTTTTGGATGCCACATCCCTGTCTGTATTCAAGGCCATGTTGGATGTGCCCCTGGACAACCTGGTCTAGTTGGTGGCATTCCTGCCCATGGCAAGGGAGTTAGAGCTAAGATGATTTTTAAGGTCACTTCCAGTTTGGGCCATTATATGATTCCATGAGTCAGCATCAATGAATGGGTTACAAATAGAAAATCCATCCAGATGGTAGTGGTGAACCTGACCCTGTTACTGGAGAACCAGAACTGGTGGCAGTCAGGGGGTCTTTATCTCAGGCTTGAGATACCACCTGAGGAAACTTCTGTATATTGAGAGCCCCTACCCCTTTTTGGTAAGTGGTGTTCTCTGGGTACCCTCAAAGGGAGGTTTTACCCCTTTTTTGAGTGAGAGCATGTGTAATTTTGGTTTGTGTTGTTTAGTGCTTGCACTGTTTATGGTTAAAAATTTTTTGTGGTAGCAGTTAATATCCAACTGGCAACTAAACCTTTATCTAATTTTCACAAGGAGTACTATTTGACTTTGTTTCAGTAAATCCACCTTTTTGTCAAGCTATCCGTTTTGTGGGTGCCTCCACAGCAACGATGAGGGTGGTGTGACACTGGCTTAGAGAAGTTGTAAGTGCGCCCTCCCTGGAAGTGTCCAAAACCAGGTTGAATGAGATCTTGATCAACCTGGTCTAGTGGAAGGTGTACCCGTCCAAAGCAGGGGGGTTGGAAGTAGATGATCTTCGGGATCCCTTCCCGTCCAAACCCTTCTACGATTCTGTGTAGACTTCCAGAGAATTTAAGTTTCCTGCTTGCTCTGTCATGTAAGAAACAAAGATGGGAATTCTGGTTGAAATAAATTGTTCTTATACAACCTTTATGATTTTATTGAAAGCATGTCGATAACGCTAGATATTTTCCTAACTCCTGTACAGCTACTGTTTACAGTACTAGATGGTAAAGCTTTCTAAATAGCAGTACCTTTTGCTACCCTCAGAGGAAGTCTAAGCCTATTCCATTTTCAGTTCAATAACTTAAAATTAACTAATACAGTGATTAGCTTAGGGATCCATCAGTACTAAATTGTTAGAGGATTCAAATTCATTATTGCTTAAAGCAGGCTTATAAAAAAACTGTAATTAGAAAGACCACTGTCTAAATACTGGGATAGTAAGAAGTATGTTGAAATTACCACTCCAACCCAGGCCAGGCTGAAGACAGGGTCATTTTTTTGGAAGCTCAAGGAAACCTATACCATGTGGTATTATGAATAAGTAACATTAAAATTTGAGAGATATCTTAAAGACACTTGAAGCTTTTAACTGGATGGGGCTCAGGGCAGCCAGATCTAGTGGAAGGTGTACCTGCAAGGCAGGGGGGTTGGAACTGAATGATCTTTAAGGTCCCTGGTAACTCTGGTGATTATATGATTCTATGAGACTCCTCGCTTCCAATATTGCCCCTAAGGATAGCAGAATCACAGAGTGTTGGGGTAGGAAGAGATCTCAAAATATCATCTAGTCCAACCACACTGCCAGAGAAGGATTCCTTAGAGTAGGAAACACAGAAACGTGTCCAGGTCTCACGAGCCGGTCTGGGACCGGCGAGTGGTTTGATTCGTATTCTCGGGAACAGAATAAAGACTCAAAACGGAGTCACGTGCCAGACAGTTTATTTGCCCGACAACACGTTTGCAAAGGTGAAAGGGAGAGAGAGAGAAAGAGAGAGAGAGAGAGAAAAAGGTTACAATAGTTACCACCACGGGCCCAGGTCAGTTAAAGGCACAGTTCATCGTTTCTTCCTGCGGGAATGGGGGGGCTCGCTCCTCCACAGATCGTGTCCTTCTTGTCCGTGTCATGTCCCATAAATTGAGTGCGTGGCGGTATCTGTCTATCCGAGAGTGTATGCCCCCCAAAGTGTGTCTTTCTCACCTTTTTATAGGGCCAAACATTACACATTCGTTGTATTTCCTAACCTGTCTATGCATATGCATTATCTGTCCCCGCTTCACGTGCAAATGAGGGCTCTGCCCCTTTGAGCAAGCGCAGTGTCTCGTGGTAGTGGTCGNCCCTTTTCTTTTATTCACATGGAACCTCTTATGCTTCAGCCTGCAGCCATTGCACCTCATCCTGTCACTGTGCATCACCAGAAGACCTTGACCACATCTCCGTGACACTCACCCTTCACATATTTATAAGCATAGATGAAGTCACCCCTTAGTTTCCTCTTCTCCAAGCTAAACAGACCCAGCTCCCTCAGCCTTTCCTCATAAGGAAGGTATTCCACTCCCTTCATCATCTTGGTGGCTCTGTGCTGAACTCTTTCCAGCAGTTCCCTATCCTTCTTCAACTGAGGGGCCCAGAACTGGACACAATGTGCCAGATGTGGCCTCACTAGGGTAGAGTAAAGGGGGAGAAGAACCTCTCTTGACCTACTAAACATCCCCCTTCTAATACACCCCTGAAACTCATTGGCCCTGCTGCCCACAAGAGCACACTGCTGGCTCATGGGCATCCTTCCATCCACCAGGACCCCCAGCTCTCTTTCTCCTTCAGTGCTCTCCAACAGGGCTGTTCCCAACTTACCCTGATTTATGGGGTTTGTCTTTCCCAGCTGCAAAACTTGACACTTGGCCTTGTTGAATTTCATTCAATGCCTCCCTGCCCAACTCTCCAGCCTGTCTAAGTCACGCTGAATGGTAGCACAACCCTCCGGTGTGTCAGCCACTCCACCCAGGTTATTGTCATCAGCAAATAGAGGAAGAGAGACTCCTTACCTGGGTAGAAAGCAATAGGACAAGGGGGAGTGTGGTAGCCTGCCTCAACGAATGGGCCTCAGCTAGAAAGAGAGGAAAGAGGAGCTTGACCTCTGCAGGACCCTACTGTACCCTTGAGACAAGGACACACAGAGAGACACAGAGATAAACAAAGTTTAGATAGTCAATGGCAAGGTGTTGGTAACAGACTGTGACCAATGATGACACGATGTTTGTTTTGATGCCAACCCTGGAGGGTATAAAATTGGAACTGTTGTAAATAAAGTTTGCTATTGCTGTAGAAGAAGTGTGTCATGGCCATCTCCTATTAACAACAGGGGAGTGGTTTTATACTGAAGGAAGGAAGACTTAGGTTAGATCTTAGGAAAAAATTCTTTACTCAAGAGAGTGGTAAGGCACTGGAACACGTTGCCAGAGAGGTTGTGGATGCTGCATCCCTGGCAGCCTTCAAGGACAGGTTGGATATGCCCATGGACAACCTGATCTAGTCGGTGCCATTCCTGCCCATTGCAGGTAGTTAGAACTAAGATGATTTTTAAGGTCCCTTCCAATCCAGGCCATTCTATGAATCTATGAATTAATTCTATGAACTAGTTTCACATTTTGATCTCCTCATTCTGAGATGTGCATTGAAAGTATTTCATAGTAACGTGTGGGAATCCTAGTTCTATGTTCTTGGTGTGTGCCTTGCCAGTCAAAGTTAATGTAGATTCAGAAGACCAAAGAAGTAGTTTATTCATTCTGGCCTTGTCCAAACATATTTGTCTCTGGAGATAACCCTATCTTGCCCAGCTACTATATTGATGTTACACTTTAACTATTCTAATAGGATTAAGTCTGTGGAACCGCCTGGGCTTCCCCAGTTGTAAATTTGAGATGCCTATATCTTTGCAACCTTGAAGGGGGCTTAGAGATAGCACAAAAACAGTTTGGGCACTGTGTCATAAGTGGAATGGAAACATTATTTTATGGTTACTTTGAAGACTTTCTTCATATCACCCTGTGGACTTTCATCTTCATGGTGCCCTGTTGTTCTGTTCAGCCACTGGCATCAGGTGAGGGTAGCACTTATTTTATCCCTATTATTATTTAAATGCCAATTATTAGTTAAATTGGGGCATTCAGAGTGGGGCTCATGCTACAGGCATGCAAGGTTGAGCAAGATAGTCATATTCTTTCATTATTTGAGAGGTAGGATGAATTACTTTGCTGGTGGTATTTTCTGCAGTACCTCAGACTAAGTTTGCACTCTGCTTTCTCTTTTTTGCCCAACAAACCTCTGATAGAGATGGTAGAGAGTTGTTTCCCTTTGTTTTCTTTTCTCTGACTCATGCCACACTTGTGGGTTCATGGCCTATAGCTGTGTAATTACAGTAGTTTGTTATGGGCTAAAGATACAAATTTGTTCCGATATATTTGCTCTAAGATGGAAAAGAGAAATAAGCATGTAAAAATGCTTTAAACACTACCTTATTCTACAAAAGAGTATAAAGTAATACCCTCTGTAGGAGAAGTTTCTCACATACCATTTAGGGAACAGCTGGTGATGTTAGTAAAGAAACAAAGACATAAAGTTCGTGCAAGAAATATCAACACCAAACCCGCATATGACAGGGAGTATAATCTGTTTTTCAAGTTTTATGTCAATATTTAATGGTCCAGATCTCCACTAAATGTTATTTGTTATGGCTTCATGGAATCACAGAAACACAGAATCACATAATCACAGAATTCTAGGAGTTGGAAGGGACCTGTAAAGTTCATCTAGACAAACCCTCCTGCCAGAGCAGGATTCCCTAGACCAGGTCACACAGAAACATGCCCAGAAGGGTTTTGAATATCTCCAGATGAGACTTCACAACCTCTCTGGGAAGTCTGTTCCAGTGCTCTGGCACCCTCACTGGGAAATATTTTTTCTTGTATTCACAGATCAGCAAGGCAATGCTGGTTTATAACAGTGGAAAATCTGGACTGAGGGATTTTCAGATGTATATTGTGCATATTCTCAATTTGTTATTATTTTTTTCTGTTATGCATTTTATTATTTTTATAAAATTTCAAAATACCAATAAAAACAGAATTAAAAAAAATTTGGGTGGCATCAAATTTTTCTTTGGCAACACTGATTTTTCAGTACAATTGTATTATACATTAGCATTTTATTTCCTTTTATTGTATTTTTTACTGCCTTTTTATTATATTTCTATTTATTATTCTGAACTATCTTGGGATGACTTTGTCAAGAAAGATGCTGTAGAAAAACAGATGTATTGATCTGACGATAAGCAGAACAAAAATAAAAAGAGTGAGATATGTCCTAATAAACTTGCAACTGGTAATACACTTTAACTTATTTTAGTGGTTAGAAGTTATGGAAATGACAAGTTCCAACTCCCTATTATATCTTTGAATGACAACTTTACTTCCATGAGCCCTCTTCTGCAAACTGTTGTAGAAATGTTTGTGTTTGTAATTAATTGGATTTTAATCAGACTGTATAAAGAAGTTGCAGAAGTTGGTGGTTTTTTTAAGAAGTAGCAAAAAGCCCTTTTTAAAAATATTGCTAGAGATGCAGAAATATTCTTTGCTACTACAGTTTGAATAGTGAATTAAAGTGCGTTCATAATTCAATACAAAATTGGATAGATTAGTTAGCATTTGAAGAACCATTTTGTATATTTCTGAGGAAAGAAAAAAAAAACCAACAGAAAATAAAACCCCAGACATGAAGCATAGTTTATACTAAACAAAGAAAGGTATCTCCCAAGCCCTTTAAATCGCTTGCATTGAAACTCATAAACATTCATTAATAATGTTCTATGGGAAATAATTTTGCATAACATTGCAGCATCTATTGAAATAATATTTTGCCATATCATACAGATAAATCCTAATAAGGAAGGCAATTAAAGCCAAGTGGAGAAACAAAAACATCCATAATGTTATCTCTAAGTACCAACTGGTAATGTATTGAATGCAGAAATATATGTGGGAGTTCACAGTCTTTTCAGTGTCTTCAGGATCGGGATGAGTGGGTTGGCCGTTGTTCAGAGATTTACTACTTCTCTGCTTCTTCCTTCTCCCAAGTCTTCACTAAATCTGTGCCTGAAGAGTTTTATGCATGTAAAAAAGGCTGACCTAAGACTTCAATGCATCTGGGTAAGGAGGCATTTGCATGCTCCAGCAATTATATTTAAAGCTATTAAAAAGAACAAGGGGGGGGGGGGAAAGGAAGTACAACCAAGAGTAACAAGTATCTCGCAGAATCACTAGAAAAATGAATCTATGGGCTGAGGGCCAGCACCACTGTTCAGGTACCTTTATCCTTTTTTATAGACCATTCTGTTTGGTCTGGTGTGATTTAATGACTTGCAGTGTCCAACCTATGGAACACTCAAAAGGCTTGAGCCAAGGACTCTTGTTCAAGAGGTCTGCAGCCCTACTTTACATGTTCCAGTTTTAGAGTTACTCTCCACAACAAACTTGCACTGCCCTAAGGGCATTGAGAGCACAACAGTATCCAAATAGGACTAACCACACTGTTTGGATGTGGACAGATGCCTGGATTAACCAGCTCAGGACAGTGAATCCTTCTTAATTTGTTTTTCCCTCCTGCTACTCTCCTTTCTTTTCTCACCATAACAATGCAGTCTTGCACAATATACTTTTGTATCCCTCCTCTAGCTTTTCTTTCATTGTCAAGCTTTTTAAAGCACAATGTTTGTGGGAGAGGAATCATAGAATCATAGTCTGGAAAACACCTTTAAGATCATCCAGTCCAGCTGTTGAAGAAACATTGGAGTGAATCATCACAGCCTTATTTCTTCATATTCTCTTTCAATAAGTTAAGTCACTGCAGACAAAAAAAAGTATTGCAAAGTAATAAAAGTGAAAGGTCTGATCCTTAGACAGTGCTATGAGAACCAGACTCAGACTTAGGACTCAACTTTTGCCACAGAGAAACAAGGAAAAAGTCTCGTTGGATACACAGTGATCACACAGTTGCAGAGAATTATTTCTTCTGCCCAGGTAGTCCTTTTCTGTGTGTGTGTTTTTATTTTGTTTCTTTTGAGTTTGTGTCTTTTTTTTCTTTTATTTTTTTTTCCTTTTCTCCCCTCACCCTCACCCCTTTTATCTTCTTTTTTCCCCCAGGACTGTTACCCAAATGTGAAAGTCCTTGAGGAAGATTTGTGCTGCTGCTTCCATGCTGTTCCCTCTGTCACCTTCATTGTAAAGAAAGAATGACTCTTTCACAAAGCATCCCCAGTAGTGTATGCTTTAAGTTCACCTAAGAAAGAGTTACCTGTACATTATACCTTGCTGATAGTAAGATGGATTTAGAAACTGATGAGAAATGACAGGGTACACATGTATATTAAAGCAGATCACAGGAAATTGAAAATATTACTGTAAGTTATTAAACATTGATTTTCCAGCCATTCATTGATATTGTTTGAAAAAAACAAATGTTAACAGTAACAACAGCAGAAACAATTGGAAAAGAATATAGTCTCATTTTAGAGCTGAGATTGAGAAACAAAATCGGAGAGGATAAGAGAACAACGCAAAAAAACTGCAAGTCCAGACACAATACACAACTAGAAGGTACCAAAATGTTAGTATAGAATAGAATAGAATAGAATAGAATAGAATAGAATAGAATAGAATAGAATAGAATATTTCATTTGGAAGGGATCTTCAACAATCACCTAGTCCAACTGCCTGACTAATTCAGGGCCTACCAAGTTAAAGCATGTTGTTAAGGGCTAAACAGTGACAGGTTTAGGGGCATCAGCCACCTCTCTAGGAAGCCTTTTCCAGCATTTAACCACCTAACTTATACTAAAGATCAGAGACTAAAAGTCCACAGAAAAAATGGATACTTAGGGTATAATCTCTAATTTTAAAGTCTGCTCTTGATTTTTGATGGTGTTTTTCACAGATTTAAGGTAGTTTTGGTTTAAATAGAGACACTCTACAAAGACTGAACCTTTTGAGTTTTCTGGTGTAAAAATATGATCTGCTTTTACCAGTTCTCTGAAGTTCATTTATGATTAAGTTTGAAAAGTTTTCTGCTTTTGAGTACTCTCAGTCCTATCCTGAACACTGATCCCAGCTCAGCGGGATATCAGGTACTTTCCAGGATCAAATGCTGGCATTCATACTCCTGTTGATAAGCACTTTAAAAATTATTATGGTTAAATATCAGATTTTGTTTGAACACAAATTTGTTAAACTAATAAAAAAGGCTACAAATTGAAATATATTCATTTAAAAGAAACTTTCTCCCCCACTTCACTAAAGTTTAAACTCATTAAGCAATTAAAATTTTCTACAAAATGATTTGCAGTGGTTTAACTATACTAATACAAGTGGGAGTGCAGTCACTTCTTGAATCCTGGGAAGGACAGCAGCATTGCAAAGGAAAGATATATGGCAAGTGGATGGGCTGTGTGAGGCCAGGTCAGGTCAGGCATGGTGACAGAGCAGACCAAGCAGATAGTGACCACTATCGCAGTAGTAAGGGCTGGATGTATTGGTCAATACACATATATAGGATCTCAGCCTCACAACAGGACGGATATACTGACTCCTTATGTTTTTTCTCCCGTCCCCCTAAAAAATGGCACAATTCTTGGCCATTCATGGCATGGCTGAACTTAAAAGTATTGTTCCTATGTCAATTGAAAATTAGAAAGTATCAGGACCAATTTTCTCATATTGAGGACTTACAACTAAATGCTCTTACTCTTCTGTTCCCACCTTAAACCAGGGTGGCCTTGCTCATGCTGTTTCCTGCAAACAATCTCATTCACTTTCTATCTTTGAACCTGTGTCTAGGGGCTGGCTAGGAGGATTACTCAGCACAAGCCAAACCTGTGCCATACTGGTGAGGCTGCATCTGGAATATTGTGTCCAGTTCTGGACCCCTCAGTTGAAGAAGGACAGGGAACTGCTGGAACGAGTCCAGCACAGAGCCACAAAGCAGATGAAGGGGCTGGAACATCTTCCTTATGAGGAAAGGCTGAGGAAGCTGGGTCTCTTTAGCTTGGAGAAGAGGAGGCTAAGGTGTAACCTCATCTATGCTTTTAAATATGTGAAGGGTGACTGTCAGGAGGATGGGGTCAGGCTCTTCTCAGTGAAGCTCAGTGACAGGACAAGAGGTAACAGTTGTAAGCTGAAGCATAGGAGATTCCGTGTGAATACCCGTAGGAATTTTCTCCCATTGAGGGTGCCAGAGCACTGGAATAGACTGCCCAGAGAGGCTGTGGAGTCTCCTTCTCTGGAGAGATTCCAACCCCATCTGGACGCTCTTCTGTGTGACCTGGTGTAGGGAATGCTGCTGTGGCAGGGGGGTTGGACTAGATGATCTTTCGAGGTCCCTTCCAATTCCTAATATTCTGTGATTCTGTGATTTAGGAGGTCTGGCAGAACCAGTAACAAAAAGCTCCACTGCTCCAAATCTCCAAACTGTATGTTGAACAGGAAACCTCAAAACTGTTGTTCCTGTTCTTGTTTTCATCAGTTAACAAGTACAATACAAATGAGATATTATAAACTAGTTATATATTTACTGATTATTTGTTTGTAAAAGTAACATCTCATCATGTTACAACTCTTAACTTAAAGCAACAGAAAGAGTAATCCATGTCATATCTGAGAACAAATACTGTGTTTCCCTTATTTCCTCCTTCATATCTCTGCAAAATTTATTTCTTTTATTTTTTTTTCCTTTTTTTCAACAAACTGATAATCCACATGGATAATATTTCCAGAAAGTATCAATGGAAATTAAGCATGTTTATTAAGAGCCTAATATTACACCTCCATCACTGCTTGTGAAGATCTTCCAAACATCTTTATAAGGGTTTAGATAGTGTAAGTATCACTGTAGATTTACGAGATAGCATTCCATGATGAAATTTATCTTACAATAACTGTAAGCATAATTATCCAGTACAAATGAGCCTCCAGGGAATAAATTTTCATGAAAGAGACTGCCCCAATGCAAAACAAAAGCATCTTCAACAGCCACAGTGTATTGGAAAAAGAATTAAGAATATGTCTTTTTTGTCTGTACCTGTCTTCAAAATGTTAGTGTTCTGCACAAAGAATTATGTACAAAATGAGCATTCTTGCTTAAAGAGACTGCTTCCATTTTCTTCTTTTTTAAAAAAAAATTCTCTTCCTTATGGCACCGAGCAGACAATCAATCAACCAAAACAGAATGCTGGAGAGCTTGCAGCACCATACATAGGAAAATACTATGATTTCTTCAAGGAAAGGAAGCATTATAGAAAGATTGGAAAAAAGAAAGTTAGATTCAAGCTAGCTCTGGATATTAGGACACTTCTCCTGAAGTAGTTAATATGTATTAGAAGGAGGATATGAACCTGGCTCACTCTACTAACATGTTGTGCTGTTGTTACTCTTTCTAAGGAAAGACAAACGTCTCCACAAGCTGGGAGATAAGAAGTCCATTTTCACTATCCTTTTTTTCAAAGAATGCCTATGTACAGCCTGGACAGTGAAAATTTCTGTATCAATTACCTTGAATTTAATTTCATTTCTTTCTGGAAACTACTAGTAGGCAGGAACTAATGTTGACCTTCAGTCTTGGAGACAAACCCTCTGACTGTCCCTTTCTGACAGCTATTTCTCGCAATCCTGCTGCCACTGCTTAGCTAATAGTAAGTAATACTAGATAAGACATAAGTTAGTGCTTAACTTCCTTGACTCACACTTACCAGAGCATATGAGAACAAGGTTGGGTGGAAGTAGAAAGGCCTTCTCTGCCATACATTGCCTGTGGGATGGTCATTCTATTCATCACCTCATCAGTTCTATTTGCAACATGAAGATATAAACTGTCTTGCTTTGTGCAGACTGCAAGTTCTTCAGGACAGTGATACAGTGCACTTCAGGGGCTGGTCTTCAATGACGTTGCCGGCTGATATTATTGCATTTAGTAATCTGAAGACCACAATATATTGGAAATTGCAGTTAAAAAACCCCTCTATATTATAACATCTTGTCTTTGCAGCAGGTGCAGTAGTAGCCATTATTTTTGAAAAGTTAACATTTATTTGTGAAGACATAGATGTTTATTGACTTTAATTTTTTTTAGAGGATTCATATGTTATGGAAAATAACCCTGATGTCTTGAATGCTATGCTGAATTCTGTAGGGTTTCTTCTGCACAACACCACTGTTGACAATCAAGCAGCAATCACCAATCAGTTTGGTTTGTTTAGTTATGTCAGCAATTTGTGAAGCAGGCAGAGTTGTCAAGAGAAATAGGTAATGTAAACTAGCATGCATATTGTTTGAATACAGATTGGCCTGTTACCTACTATTAACAGAAAGTTGTCTGGGATGAAGAGTCTTAAATTTCAACAAGGTTTTCTTAAATGAAAATGAAAATCAGAGGTGGTTTGCAGTGGAATTTAAATGAGAAGTAGTTCAATCACAGTCTGTATAAAGTGATCACACTGAAGCACCCATAATGAGAAAAGCTGTGCAACGGACTGGGATTCAATCTCTTTTAGGAGGTGCTTTTCTTGGAAAAGAATTTCCAGTGCTGAAAGATTGAACATGTTCTTACCTTAACTTTCACTCTGACACTACCTTTCAAAAATAATAACCAGATTTTTTAAATGTTGAACTTTTCTGGCAACTGGTTTTTGTCCTAGCAGAAAAGGTCATAGTTTGCCTTATGTATTCTTCTAACTTTCAGACACATGGGCAAATACAAATCAGTCAGTGTCTTAGAAGTAAGTGTAATCTTTCCACACAAACCTGATATTACCTCTCATTTTATCAAGATTTTTTCCCTTATATGTTGTATAGAGTAAAATAAGAGCCTGTGAGATCAGAAAAGCTCAAAACATGAAAAAAATCATTCTATGATGGCTTTTTACCAGATCCATCTTGATCAGTTACCTTTGAATTGGTTGTTTTCCAACACAGTAGTATCAGAGATGACTGAGTGCCATCCTCAGCAGAGGTGAGATGAAGAAAGTGGGCAAAATCACATTGGCTTTGTTATTATTAAAAGCAGATACCAAAGAAGATTAAGCCTAAAGCTGTTGTGTTGATCAGAGATTAAACTCCTGTATTTCTAATTCTGTAAGGTAGCACTTTATAAGATATACTGCTGACTGCAACAGGATTCTTGAAATACCCAGCATCTAAGCAAATATTTTCAGCCCGTTGGTGCAACAGAACATATCTGATTCATAACGATTCATCCTTTAGGTTTCACTAAATAAAAGTTAGTAATCTATTCTTACCTGGTAACCATGTAGCAAATGGAAAGACATATGCATCCCCCTGAAAAGATCAGTCTTTCCATTCTCTGGTTAGGGATGGGACGAATTGCCTGTGTCTTTCCATTGATTCTATAAGCAGTACACATGGCTGGTTCAGAACAAAGACTTCACTTTTAGGTTGCTAAACACAGCAGAGATGACTCTTGCATAATTATCATTTGATATAGTCACCATAAACCACTCTTCACTGCACCAGACCAGTCTCTGAAGTCACTGCTGTAGCAGTTAAAAGGCTGCTAGAAGTACGAAACAGCATTTGCAGCAAGCTCACAAACACATCTCTACTGCTCTTCTTACTCTGCCTGAATAAGTAGGTGCATGCCATCACAAATGTGTCCCCATGGCGGCCTTAGTGGCTTACTTAATCTAGTACTAGTATTCCTCTGAATAAGGTTGGTTTGTTTTTCACAGCCTTCATATCAGCAAAATGGGAAGTAAAGTTAATGGTTTTTTTAGTTGCTTATTTTTAGTACATATTGATCCATACTGTTAAGATGACCAGCAACTGACAGATAGATCTTCTGAGGATATGTGAAGCACTACGATAAGATCTCACACTGTTGTTGTAAATCCTCCTTTGCTTGGGTTCAGTAATGTTGAATGCCTGCTTGTACAGTCCTACTTACATTTTCAGGACACCTCACTAAATCCTGGATAAATAGAAGAGATACAGTAAAACTGCTAACTGCACATTAACTCTCCTCCTCAGATAAAGATTTTCAGTCTGATAGTTGTATGGAACAGGTTGTAGCATAAAGCCTCACTTTTTGAGATATAAACCTACCATTTGCTGATGTAGGTTGGAAAGAAATGTCCTGCCTGGGCAACAATTATCCTAAGGTTGGAAGCTTGGGAAATCAGGTACTATGTGAGCTTTGGTATTCTTTTATATCAGCTTTGAAAATCAAGAGAAGGGTAATATTTGCTGTCAATCCCTCAAATGAGGTACAATACACTAACAGATCAAAGCCCTGTAAATGAGGTGCAAATGAGCTACGGCACGCTAACAAATCAAAGCCCTGCAAAGCTTCTGAACATTGGATGTTATTTGTTACAGATATACTGGTGACTCTCCATGCATATATATGCACTAACCACATAAAACAAAACTACTACTACTACTGCTAAATACAAAAAAAATCAAACAAACAAAAAAACCCCAACAGATCAACAACACATAAAAACCAACAAACCAATTAACCTACCAAACAAACAAACAAAAACAAAAAACCCAAAGCAAAGCAGAAAACCCCACAAGAACAACAAAAAATCACTACCAAAACCACAAACACAATTAAGAAAGAGAAAGGTATGAGCTCTGGCTGTTATGCAAGGTAAATATTGCTAATGCAGATGAACAACTGCAAAGCTGTGTTCTGTAATAGCAGAGGAAAGCTACAGAGGTAGCTTGAAAGGTGGAAGAAATCAGCTGATTTAAATATATTTTAATAAATAAATAAATAAATGGGAAAAAAAAAGTTTTTTCATGTATAATTCTTTTCAATGTCCTGGTAGGGTTGTTGGTGGAAGTCTGTCTACTCCTTCTCCTTCAAGAGTATTTTAGAGTATTATAGACAAGATTGAAGAAATCAAAGTATGAATATATGAGAAGAATGTAAGTTACCTACGGTTGACATTGAGAGAAAACAAACAAATCCAAAGCAAAACGTGCACACTAAATCCTCCGGAAAAATATAATAATTCAGTGAAGTTTTATGATAGCACATCAGTAATTGATACCCTTGAACACACAAAGGTCTGAAAGAGATGTTTTAAGAGCAGCAAATGAGATGTGAATTTACAATGTAAAGCAATACAAAGAAAATTCAGTGCAGTTTTTTTATTCATTAACAGATGTATCATATAATAAGTTAAAAATGCCATAACTCTGTCACTTCCCAACCCACCAAACATACAAAAAAAGATCTCTATCTGCCCTTCCCTGTGTAAACAGAGCAAATGCGGAACTCCACTTCTTTTACTCAGGAACTCTCCAGATTAATACATTTACATGCTTGTTCTCTATTACTCTGGAGCCATCAATTAGATGTAAAATGACCTTTTTATGTTTCTATTTAAAACAAATAGTCATTTTTATTTAATGCTTAACAGAAAGGAGTTGAAAAATATTTTAATGTTTTGCTTCCTATAAAAACTTTTCTAAAATGTAGAGTATAAAGGTTTAGTTAAAGTTGCAGCTTACTCGTATTTTATGATTTTCTGTTTTCTTGTCCTTGTTGCTTCTAGCTTTCTAACTTTTCTTCAGTTTCAGAAAAATGATACATTAACAAATCCAATAGTGTCTTGATACCTTCAGCTGTTAAAAACCTATTCTGTGTCCAGAAAGATATGAAGTGACAAATCCTTATGGTTCTTTATATTTGCTTTTTTAAAATTGAGAAGAAATGAGGAATTGACGAAGTATTAAAATATTAAATATAAAAAGATTATTAAAAAAAGAACAGGAATATGACAATAAAAAGGAGAAAATAAAGGTTCAAGCCACATGTATTATTTGGGAAACGAGG
>VWZX01005446.1:0-17102 GCA_013399015.1 Galbula dea
TCATCCACAAACTCCAGAAATCTCCTAGACTGCCTACCCAGGTCATTCTCTGCTGGACAGTTCTCTAACCACTCCTTCCGAAACCTGCAGCGCTGCTGGGGGCTGTTGTGACCAAAATGCAGGACCCGATATTTGGCCTTATTGAAACTAATACAATTGGCCTTTGCTCATCAATCCAGCCTGCCTAGGTCCCTTTGCAGAACCTCCCTACCTTCAAGCAGATCAACACTTCCACCCAGCTTAGTGTCATCTGCAAACTTACTAAGGGTGCACTCTAAGTCTTCATCCAAGTCATTAATAAAGATGGAGTGGTCCCAGCACTGAGCCATGGGTGACACCACTCATGACTGGCTGCCAACTGGATTTGACTCCACTGAGTACAACTCTTTGGGCTTGGCCATCCAATCTATTTTTTATCCAGCCAAGCATGTGCACATCCAAGCCAAGAGCAGCCAGCTTCTTCAGTAGAATGCTGTGGGAAACTTTGTCAAATGCCTTGCGAAAGTCAAGGTAGACAACTGTAAGGCCTTTGACACTGTCTCTCACAACATTTTACTAACCAAATTAGAGAACTGTGGATTTGATGGCTGGACTGTTCAGTGTATAAGGAATTTGCTGGATGGTCGTAACCAGAGGGTAGTGGTCAATGGCTTGAAGTCCAGATGGAGANAGAAGCATGAGCAGCAGATCGAGAGAGGTGATTCTGCCACTTTGCTCTGGTGAGACCTCATCTGGAGTACTGTGTTCAGCTCTGGAGCCCTCAACACAGAAAGGACACGGACATGATGGAGCAGGTCCAAAGGAGGGCTACAAAAATGATCAGGGGGCTGGAACACCTCCCCTACGAAGACAGGCTGAGGGAGCTGGGATTGTTCAGCCTGGAAAAGAGAAGGCTTTGGGGGGACCTAATAGTCACCTTCCAGTATCTGAAGGGAGCTTAAAAAGAAGCTGGAGAGGGCCTGTTCACAAAGGCCCGTAGAGAAAGAGCAAGGGGAAATGGCTTTAAATTAGAGAAGAGTAGATTTAGATTAGATATTAGGAAAAAGTTCCTTACCATGAGGGTAGTGGAACATCGGAACAGGTTGCCCAGGGACGTAATTGAGGCCCCATCCCTGGAAGTATTCAAGGTGAGGATAGATGGGGTTCTGAGCAACCTGATTTATTTGGGGATGTCCCTGCCCACTATAGGGGGGTTGAACTAGATGACCTCTGGATGTCCCTTTCAACCCAAATGATTCTATGAACATTCACAGCCCTTCCTTCGTCCAATAAGTGTGTCACCCTGTCATAGAAGGAGATCAGGTTAGTCAAACAGGACTTGCCCTTCCTCAACCCATGCTGTCTGAGCCTGATCCCCTGGTTATTCTGCATGTGCTGCAGAACTTTACTCAGGATGATATGCTCCATCAACTTCCCTAGTACAGAAGTCAGACTAACAGGTCTGTAATTTCCTTGAACATCCTTCCATCACTTCTTATATATGGGGGTAACATTTGCTGATTTCCAGTCTGCTGGTACCTCCCCAGTCAGTGAAAATGCTGAAAAATGACAGAAAGTGGCTTGGTGAGCACCCTCACCAGCTCTTTAAACAGTCTTGAGTGCATCGCATCTGGCCCCATAGATTTGTGTGCATCCAGGTGGTGCAGCAGGTCACTGACCACCTCCTCTTGGATTATGGGGGGTGTCATTCTGCTCCCAGACCCTGTTTCCTTGCTTAGGGGTTTAGATTCCCTCTATATATCTGGTCCTGTTGCTAAAGACTGAGGTAAAGAAGTGATTAAGCACCTCAGCCTTATCCTCATCTTTCATCACTATGTTCATCACTGCATCCAAAAGGGGTATGGTAAGAAGTTTGTAAATCAATGAGGATGATTAAGTTTACCAGAAATGTCAATGCTCCTGGATTGCAAAAGAAGGAATAGACAGTAACTAAATCTATGAACATTTTATTTTCAGCCCAAGAGAAGGAGCCCTTCAAAATCTGACTGCACTGGAATATTCTTTCCATATATGCTTTTGATGATGTCTCTTTATCTTACCTACTAAGGTTTGAAGAAATAATAATCTGAATTGAGTAATAAGAGATGATAGATTATTTGTTATATATCTGTACAGAATCATAGACTGATTTAGGTTGGAAAAGACCCTCAGGATCGTTGTTGCCAAACGTTAATCTAACACTATCAAGTTATATTTTTCATTCCCCAGAGAAACACAAAGCTAAAGGCTGTTCCACTGGCTTGGCTGAGGCATTCATAAGTGACACCATAAAATTAAATCCAGGAAGCTACTTCTTTTTGCTATTTCTAGTAATTTTGTAAGTTTTGCATAGTGTTCCATTTTCATGTATGTTTTTCTGTGATCACTTTTACTGTTTATGTGGTTTGTTGATGTTTTATTATCTGGCAGGGTTTCTTTTAATCCTTAATTGAAAGATAAGAGAAATCTTGGTAGATGCAGATGGAGAATAAATTTTTGGTTCTCCATTCACTAGTGGGGAAAAAAGAAGGGAAGGAGGTGGATAGTTAAAGACTAAGGTAGAACTTCAATTTTTGCCTTCCTTTTTGCATGGAACCTCCACATTCTGAAAAAAAGGTGTATCTCTTCTTGTACCTGATAAGCCTTAAAATTCCAAATGTATCCAGTTTCATGGACCTTTAATGTTGTGGTATGCTATTGTGGGCTGTAGGGTCCAGGTCCTAGCAGAGGGGAAGCTGGATAAGGCCGAGGTCAGTTTCTCACAAGAATGAAGTTAGCCTGGGAGAGAAAGTGGGAGTCAGCTAGCAGGAGCCTTGCAGCTGCACACAGAGGCCTTGACATCCTACATAGCCTTAACATCTTATCCTTCCCACACCACACAGCGCCAGTCTTATCACATTAACATTTCTTTGAAGTGCACTGTTTTTATCCCCAATTATGGTAGTTGTTTTTACCTAGTAAGTGTTGCTTCTTAATTGGTTAGTGTAATTTGAATATGTAAGTGTCACTTGTTAATTCGTCAGTATACTTTGTGCATAAAGATGTTAGTTACTAATTGGTCATTATTCTTTCTGTAAAGGTATAAAAGATGCTTGCTAACAATAGAGCAGTCCTAGCTAGACATTCTTTTATATAGCTTTTTACTTATAGTAGATTTCTTACCTTTTCTGCTTGGCCTACCGCAAATAAATTTATCCTTTTTTGACCACCACTGCACGATCTTTCTGTGTCGGTGTGTCAATTACGTCTCGACTCAACCTCCAGAATACTTGTCATGTACGGCATATTGTCATACTAGAACACTTAAATTCTGGGGGTTTTTGTAAGAATTTGAGTATGTTTTTGTACACATTCGGGAGGATGTATTTAAGAAAACAGAAGGTACTTCAGCATATAGCCTGTAGACACAGATAATGTGAAGAATTTCATACTAGATTAAAAACTGCATCTGGTTTGCTACTGGTAAAACATAAAAAAGTAAGGGCCATTGCTAGAAACAATAGGAGACACATAGAAAGAGAAGTGAGTTTTTGTATAGGAAAGGAAACACAAACAAGTGCAATTTCTAGTTCACGCAGAAACACCTCACTTTTGCAATTTTCATGATATGTTGGGAATTATTTGTCCAAAACTGTGTTCAAACAGTTTTCCAGTGCAAGAATAAAATGTGAACTTTTGTTCCTTTCCTTTCTCTCTAATCCCAAAACATATGGTGCGAAGGGAACTGAGAAGTAAAGATTCACAGAAATCTGTGTCTCTGTTGAAAGAGAAAAAAATTAAAATCTGTTTCTGCTTTCAAGGAGCTTGGTAGAGCTCTTCTCTCTCTTCTCTTTCTGACCAAAATACTGAGATTTTATGAGTATTCCCATCACTTAATTAGGGATGGTTTAGACAAAATACTTTTGTTGAAGGATAATCCTTTATGTGTTTGGCCCCACTACAAGAAAACAAAACAAAAAAAAAACCCAAGCAAACAAATAAACAAATATTTCAAAACCCTTAGTTTTACTACTTTTGTAACTACCAGTTTTGTACTTAGGAGACCATTTTGAACCTGCTCCATAACTTTCAGATAATAACCTTGTTGTGGTCAGAGAGGCTTACTCCAGATCTCTCAACGCACGGCAGTTAAAGAGAGACTGGATTGGAAGTTAAAAACTAAAAATTGCTTTAATGACAACAACAAACAGAAATGAAAACAAATATAAACATATACAGGACCCAAATACTGAAACCCACTTCCACTCTGTACGAGTAATTAACGTCAGGATCGAGGTTGCAGAGTGTTCCGGCTGCAAAAGAGCCGTGGTACCAGCTTTACCCGGCCTGGCTTAAGCAATCCAAAACAGCAGCTTCACGTGTGTCTCAGAGAGCAGAGACAGCCTCCAACACATCCAGGTCACAGCAGAGAGAGAAGAGGGCTTCCTCGTTCCCACCAGTTAACAAAAGTCCAGCAGAAAAACCCATCATTCCCCTGGCTTCCGCCTGGGGGGCGGACAGGGGGGACGACAGTGTCCTTAAGATTCAGGAATCTCAGGTTTCTTAAAGGGACAGTCCAGGCAGGGTGTGTGGGGGGAAAAACTGGTAATGATATTATGTATATGTGAATGGAATACCTTTTTAGAAAATACAGTTACTGAACAGAATTAATTCTGTTCTAAACCAAACCATAACAAACCTTGATCCTAGTCTGCCTGTGCATCACCATTTTCTAATGCAGACGAGGCATTTATATGGTCTCAGTTGCCTTTTTTTGGTTGCTGTGAGCCTGTAAAGCTTATGACAAGAAAGCCCTCATGAGTCAGAATGGGTAGAGGTGGTGTCACTTTGTTCATGGATTCAGTAGAGGGTAAAGATGATAGCTACAGAAGTAATTTCACAATTTGTATTTGGAGTGGCAAGGTATTACTGAAACAGTTTTGTTCTGCTGCATTTTGTAAGTACTGTATGTAACGGTTTGTGGAAGAAGATTGTCTGCTTCTTTAAGAGTATTTGATCAAGAATCTTTTTCAATGCAATGAGGGATAATAAGAAAAGGAGGAAACCAGAAACAAGGGACACAAACCTGACAGAAACAATGAAGGAGGCAGTGACAAGAATCAAGCCTTGTCAGTCATGTTTTCATGTTTGAGAGAGTCCGAGGATGTTTATTTCAACCAAGTTATCCAATGGGGAACCCTGGGAAAATAAGGTCAAAAATAGGAAATCAGAAACAAAATGTGAAATGACATAGACCTGACAAAACAAACATGGAGACAATGACGGGTAACAAACCTTGCTACCACATTGCTTGATGGGCTATCAGGAAAATACAAGAGGAGAAGGTAATATGGCCATCTGTGCTTCTATTTTGTGTGTGTGTTACTGTAAGCAGTGACTTCTCTTTGTCAGTCTGTGTGACCAGTCATGTCGGTGTCCTCTCCATTTGTGATTCTGGGCTACACAAGCAGCTTTGAAACTGGTCGAACCTGGGAAAGTAACAGGAGCAGGCTGCTGTGCTCCTAACATCCCTCAACACTATATATATTAAAATATGGAAGACTATTTTTAAACTTGTTCTGTCCTTTAACCAGATCCTTCTGGAATAAATATGAAAAGCTAAAGAAAATTGAAGTCTGTTAAATGCTTCCCTTCCCTTTCCCTCTTCCCTTTTTCCTTTTTCCCTTTCTCCTCCTTCCCCCTCTTCTTCCCTTTCTCCTTCTCTTTCCCCTTCCCCTTTCCCCTTTTTCTTCCCTTTTCCCAATGTGATTTCCAAAGCAGAAGATACCCGTATGTCCCTCAATATCTATTTGGTTTGTTAGTGGGAAGAAGAAAAAAAATAGCTGTGCAATCTGAAAACATTTTTTTTAATATTCCTGACAAAAATATAAGTGAGAATTGAACAAAAATTATTGTTTTATATTTTTCACAGAAAATTGTTTATATTCTTGAGTGAATCTGCATAAATGTTGTCACTGCCATCGTTGACTGTAGAGCAATTAAATGCTTCACGTACTGTAAAGGTGTTTTAATTATGCTGCCATAAACTCACCCTGCAAAAGAAAGCTATGCATAAGAATGCTGCAGAAAAAAATAGAAAATTCATAGAAAAAAATATACATACACACACACACACGCAAAATCTATACCTTATACACATTGGCTATCTGGCTGGTTTTAAATGCCTTAGCAAATTCAGAAAAGGCTTAAATACCAGTCTTAACAACCCCCAAAACACCTTGGGGAAGGAAACTGCTTTCTGCAGGTGTTCTTGGAGAATATTATCATACCTAAGAAACGGTTAAGGTAGACAGTCACAGTGTAGACATTACAATTCAAGTGTTAAATCACACACATGGGAAAGCAAATCCTATGTCTGGAAGTAATGTGTCAGTTGACTTAAAATCTGGCCAGGTACATCATGGCTCTGACTCTTGTCAGACACTAATGTACCAGTGATGGGGTTAAACCATGTCTTCAGAGCTATTCCCACACCAGGCACTCACCATGGAGGCCTTGGTGTAGCACCAGTCAGATTTAGGAAGCCAAGAAAGCACAGGACTTCTTATCAGCCTCCTGTATGACAACCTGTCATCAAATCAGGTCCACAGCAAGGCATGGGTAAAATTCAAGCTGACATTACTATTTCATAGTGAAGTATGCAGGAAGACAAGGAGAATCCCAATAAAGAGGGCAAGAGACAAAATTTAGGATCATATAAATTGAGGTTGACCCAGAAATGTCAAGAACTTTTCAATCTTCACAAGTTCGTAGATAACACAGATTTTGGGGAAGGATAGCGGAGACTGATTTGATTCCACATGGTAGATGCTATGCCTTTCTGTCCTCATTAAAAAGAGTGCATCGTGACAAAAGGCACCCCCAGAATGCCCGATCTTGTCTGATCTCGGAAGCTAAGCAGGGTCAGTCACAGTTAGTACTTGGATGGGAGACCACCTGGGAATACTGGCTGCTCTAGGCTTTCCTGCTGTGGCAGGGGGGTTGGACTAGATGATCTTTTGAGGTCCCTTCCAACTCCTAACATTCTGTGATTCTGTGTGATTCTGTGATATGGAGAAAAGTGGAATTGGATTTGAAAATCACTTTTTTTTTTTTTCTCAAATTAGATAGTAGCCGATATATGTTGTTTGGGAGAATTTTTTAAGCATATTTAGTGTGAAAATTTGATATGAAAATAAGGAGACTAATATTAGAGTCACTGTTGTATCAAAAAGCAAAAGAATCTCAGATTAGGAGCATTATTAGTATAGCTCTCACCTTTAATTTCTAGTGACTGTCTGTGATGGTTTGCACCTGACTCCCTGCCAAATGCCCAAGCTCACAGTGAAAGCCTTCCCCTCCTTTCCCTCTCAGAGTTTTAGAGAGACTACAAGAGAAACTAAAGAGCCCAAAACAACCCGAATTATATCAAAAGTATATATATTTACATATATAGCAGTTATATACAATTAAAATACTATGTACACAGTAGGGAAAATCCAAGGAAAAGGGAAAAGGGAAAGAAAAAGGGAAAAAAAGGAAAAAAGGAGAAAAAAGGGAAGAGGGAAACTAAAACAGGCATGTACACTCGAAACTCAGGATAGAACTAATAAAACAGAATCTTACAACTCTTCTTAAGATAGCAGAGTCACACTGACCAACGTCAGCAACCACTGCCTCTCAAGGCCTACAAGGCCTGCAAGGCTTGACTCCTCCACACGGGTGAGACCGATAGCAGAGAACCTGTGTCTTCAGATCCACCAGAAGGGAAGAGAGAGCGGAGGCCTCTCTCCCTCCTTATTTATACCCCGAGTTACATAAAATCGTATGGAATACTGGGAAACATGATCACTTCCCTGGTTACAAGCTGCTTACCAGGAAAAGGCCGGGACCAAACCATTACACTATCCCACTAATTAAAATCACCTGCTATCTATATGCGTGTGATTTCAGGCTGCTGAATTTGGATACATCTTTTCCTGAGGTCTGTAAAATTACTTTTTTTTAGAGTCTGCAGAAGATCCTACTTGTTTTCACTGCAGTGCTAGCTCCCCTGGGATTATTTTTTTGTCCATGTGTTGTTATAAATTCAGCTAACTTTAAAGTCAGTTGCTGAGTCAGGGTGATCTTTTTGGGACATTTTATGCCTAAGCTTTGCACATAGTATCCTGATCAGTTTTATGCAGGGCTTTGCCTTAAGTGCTGGTGAGTATAGGTTGAGGCAGAAGTAAAACAGAGTTAAAGGAAAAGAACTAAAAGGTTAGGATGATAAACTTTGTTGTACCCAATTAATTGCCTAACAGCTGTAATTTTGTCTGTCACTTCCTCCTTTAGGAATACTACAGGAACTCCAGGGAATTTAGAATCTTGCTATATTCAGAAAGCAAAAACTAAATGTGAATTTTAGATATATAAAGCAAAGATATAAGTTTAAATTTTTATTACCTCATTCATAAGTAAATGACTGTAAATATAGTACCCCTCCAATTAAGCAGCAATTTTTAAAATAGAGGGCATCGTGTAAGAGCACAGAGTAAGCAGTAAGGGTGCTCAAGATTACAATGCTGGCTCCTGCATTGAGGTTTATATGATTTTAGGTTAATTAACTGTTTTTTTCCAGTGTAAAACCATTACAACATCATCACAGGAGGGATGCTAGGTCTAATTAATACTTGTAACATGCTTTGAATGCTAAGTTATGAAATATGATTTAGTATTATCACTAAATGAATATAGTTTGGGTTGGATATTCAGTCCATCAAGCTCTCCCATGAAATGATGAGAATTCTTCTTGATAAGGAAAATTTGAAAGAGAATACCAGGCATTGGCTTTGAAAATTAAATTTTGATTATTTTTAAAATCACTAAGTTATTGGGGAAGATGTGGGATGAAAATAAAACTACAACAAACAGAATAACTGGAAAAGAATTAGATGTGGAGGAATATCAGAAAAGTCTATTTGTTTGAATGGTGGTTTTCTTTCAATATGTTTGTGTCTGACTTTCTGGGAAAAAATAATATTTTGAGATTTTATGCTCGTTTTATGCTGAAGTGGCATTTCTTTCTGGTAAACAGACACAAAAAAAGTTTGCCTAATCTATAGAGGGTAAGAACAGTGGGTTTGTATAACTAGATTTTTTTTTCTTTTTTCTTTTCCTTTTATTTTTTTCTTAAATATTTTGGAGCCCAAATCTTTTGATTTTAAGACAGTTTATTCTTGGCATGAGTAGCTTCTCATTGAGGAACACATGGACCTTTTTGAATGTCATCTGTAATAAAATTCTCTATCTACTGAGAAATGGATTTTATTTTCAGGTGTAATAAATTAATAAAAGAATGAGTGGACTGTGGGCTACAGATTCTAAACAGCCACAAGAAAACTGGGAGTGTGTTTTGGCTGCAGGAATGTGGGATGCGGTAAGATGGTGCAACTATAATTGAATTGACCTAAAGTTGTCCCACAACTATTTAAATCTTACTACAGTTATTCTTACTTGAAAGTACAAAGCTTGATTATGCTAGATTTCTTGAAGATAGTTACGCTGCTGTGAACTACAGCATTTGCATTAAAGGAGAGCCTTCTGGAAAGGACAAGTTCTGTGCACCTTATGTGTATTTGGTGCACATCCACATAAACACGTTCAGCCAGTTCAGCACTCATAACTGTGTAATCATACTACAAGTAGTGTTTGAGAAGCAAACCAAGAAATGTGCGAAAGCTAGTTTCGTTCTGAGTTTGATAAAGAAAAATCTGGATAAGAGGGAAGTCAGGGAAGAGTAGTGGAAGATCATGAGTGAGAGGTGAGGAATGAAGGAAAAATGACAGAAGCATAGGTGTCATATACTAAGAAGCATAAGCATAGTATGGGTTACTCTGCTTCTTCCATTTCATTATTCCTAATCAGCTGTGTTGGAAACCTGTTTCAGAAGAAAGGCTTTGCTGAAAGAAATAGAGCAAAGAATCATTTGAATTTATTAAAAGCCAGATGTAAAAGAATTAAAAGGCTTGGGTAGCTAGTGTAGTTGAGTAGGAATTAATTTACGTTTGCTAAAATTATTTGTGCTACATCACACAACTGATACAAAAGGATATTCAGTGCTATTGAAAATTCAGAGACAGTTCTGCGAAGTGGCAGTTCCCCATCCCTTGTTTAACTCAAAGATTTCACCAAAAAGTTCTTTATAAATGAGCTACAATATGTAAGTGTCCTGGATTAAGCTGGGATACAGGTAATTTTCACAAGAAGCTCGGTGGGGAAACAACCAAGACAGCTGACCAGAACAAACCAAGGAGATATTCCATATTATATGATGTCATGCTCAGTGTATAAACTGGGGAGATAGCTGGTCAGAGAAGGAGGGATCTCAGCTTGGGAACAGACTGGGCATCAGGTTCTGGATGGTGAGCAGTTGCATTGTGCAACACTCATATATATATGTTATTTTATTGGCATTATAGTTATTATTTCTTCTGTCTTTGTGTTGTTCTGTTAAAATCTCCCTATCACAACCCATGGACTTTTAGCTTTTTCTCCCTATTTTCATCCCCATCTCATGGAGGAAGAAGGGGTTGGTGTGAGTGAGAAGCCATGTGGTGGTTAGTTCCCTGTAATCCTAAACCACAACAGCAAGGAATAAGGTTGCTAATGTGAAATATTCCATATATTTCTACTATTTTATTTGCAAGGTGGTGTGTCTGTTAACTGAGTGTGCATCTGTCTGATAATTACACATGAAGGTACTACTGCTGTTTACAGGCATCCAGTAAAGATTTACAAGAATGTTATTAAAGCAGCATCAAAAGGAAGCAATAGCAAGTCACTTGGTTAATAGATTCATGCAGCTTTGCTTAAAGAATTTAATAGGTTTTGCAAATGTAATTTCATATTTGATCTAGTTTAACTAGTAATATGTTCTTGTTAATAGCACAAAAATAATGTTTTACTGATTTCCTGGATGCAGTGACAGCTTTGCCTTTTAGCGACCACAATCAGAATCAGAACAGTTCTAGATCTTGGACTTAGCAACTTGTGATAGTGTTGTTTAACCATGTCAGACAACACACCATTAGCAAACAGCATTTGCCAGGGCTTCTTAAGCTGGAAACCTCCTTGGTTCTATGTTGTGAGGCTGTATTGTAAATCTTAAAGGATTTGTGAAAGGGAAAATCAGCTTTTTACATTGGGTGAATGCTCAGCATCACAAAACCAGTGTGTGGGTGTTTGAAATACAATTTCTGTTATACATTAGGGGCAGAAAGATGAAATACCCATTATATTTTTAGTATAGCGTTTACAAGAGCTGAGTGAAGATAAGAGAAGAAAGATAATATTGACTACTTGATGATTTTGACTGTCCAACCTGAAAATAAGATCGTTTTGTTTGTTTTTTTTCTAGTAAATGAAAATTGATGCTACAGCTGGATGCAAATATATTGAATTTAGAGGTAAATTCTGGCTAATCTGGTTAATCGGGTTAATCTTTGTGGGATGTGCCTTCCAAACCCTTATACTATCATTTAAATTGCTTGATAAATTTGTATTCATATTAAAGAAAATCTCAGTTTGATGAATGGCATTTAACCTAATAATTTACTCCTAAATTAAGATTAAAAAAATGCAAGTTAGTTTACTACCTGCATAATAATATTATTGATGATCCACTGTATCTGCTTTTGTTAAAGTGTTTCTCTAACTATGCTTACCACTATGTGGTACTCACTGTTCTCTATTAACAAGAGCTAGGGACGGTGGCAAATCTGTAATCTTTCATTCAGTTCAACATCAAGCCCTACTAGTGAGGAGCAGCTCTCATCTGTGTCACCATTACACTTAGTAGAAACAAATTTCCCCAAACTCCCTTTTTCATCTGAATGGGAAAAGGGACTTGCAGAAATTTCTGCTGGTAGAAATTTTGTACCATTTCTAGTAGCGGAAACTATCCTGTATCTGCAGAAAATTCTTTACTGCCTATTTCTAGACTACTTAAATTACAGCTGTAGCCCTTGATGTCCAAATCAATTATATAATAAATTCTTAATTTCCAGAAAAAGGAACTTGAAATTGTAGTTCGGAGTTTACTTGGACCATTTTAGATTACTCAGTTATTTTTTGTGAAATGGAGACATGAGAGAGGGACCCTAACTGCCAGAGATCCTATATATATGAAGGAGGGGTAGGAAGATTATATTTGTCAATATCCAATTTTAAGCAGTCAAAGACTGTAAATCTTTCTTTCATGTAGTAACATTACAGTAGGAGTTTTCTTCAGCTGGAGCTGGTTATCTATGGTGGCTTCAACTCATTTTTACAGCTGGTGTTTTTTCCACATGAACTAGAAGTTTGCTTTGGGGCTCAGCTGTAATTCTCATCATTTGACCACATTCTGTAGGCCAGAAGGCCACCGGTACCAAGCCCATTAAGCCAGAGCTCCTACCTGTCTAGCTGAAACAACCATTGAATTTCTCTTTACAAAGTATTTGGCACAGGGATGTGTCTACTATGACTGTTCACATATAAGAAGGTGCATTCCTCAATACTGCTAAGAATATTGTTTTCCAAAAGAATGACAAAGGTCATTGTTGAGGGTTAAGGCTGGGCCGACCACCAACTCAATGACAGATGGTCCCTGTTATGCCTTTCCCACCCACACCATGGGAAAGGAAAGGGGATAAAAGAGAGACAGAGAGACNTTATCAAATATGATGTATATTGGATGGCTTACTTTAGATGGTCAGCTTGAGGTCACCTGTCCTGTCTGCTCCTCCTTGAAGGTGNATCTACAGAACCTAATACCGAACCCGACCTTCCCCCTTGATGGTAACTACATCAGCACTGATACTGCGGTGGTAGACTTCAGCAGAAGATGAGTCAGGCTCAGAGGCTGGATCCTGGTACTGGATGCAGGATCTTAGGGATCACTGAAGCACAGGAGAAGAAGGAACCGAGAAGGGAGAAAAAAAACTAGCAAGGGGGGACTGACCCCCAGTTTATTTATCAAATATGATGTATATTGGATGGCTTACTTTAGATGGTCAGCTTGAGGTCACCTGTCCTGTCTGCTCCTCCTTGAAGGTGCAGTCTTTAACTCTGCACCCCTCAACATGAGACACAAGGTTTAGCAGTGACCTTGTTTTGCATACCAAACCCTGGTAGTAAATCTAAACATTAGGCCTTATCACTGCTAGAAGCTGGCAGTGTCTATGAAAACATCTTGTTATTCTCAGAAAGTGCAGTTTCTTAGAGGAGCTTCAACTAAAAAGTAAAATCACTGAACAGAATTAGTTCTGTCCTAACCCAAACCAGGACAGTCATCACGTTTGAAAATAAGAATTCCTGTTGCTGCAACTCCTCTATTTGGTCCTCTGTACTACAGCTACTGATATACCAAGTCAGATTTCTTAGCTGTTAGGCTGATTTTTAGTCTGATTTTTCTGTTGGTGTTTTTGTTTGTTTGGGTTTTGGTTTGCGGGTTTTTTATGTGTGTTAAGTTGTGGGATTTTTTAAATTGTTTTCTTACTTCCAAGCACAGTAGATTTTTTTCTGGAAATATATTTCAATAAATACTATAGGTTTATTGTGAATTATTGCTATTAATGTAGGTGTCCATGAAAGTAACTAATTCTGCAATGCCAAGTACCTATACATGAAGACCTCTAATCTCAGTAAAGACTAGGAAATATATCAAACTGGTTTTTAATATCAAAGTACAGGATAGATCACTGCCTTCACCAGTGTACAAAACTGAACGCCACATACATTTAACAATGAAGAGACAGTATCTTTTAGCAACTGTGATTCATAACACCCATGAACATGTAATCAAAAGTCTATGTAAGTCATTGTTTTAGAAGGGAAAATATATTATTTTGTTGTTGTGTAATTCTTATATAATATGTTTTGAGAGACCAGATTCAACACTTCATTAGTGCAATTTTGCCCTATTCTAGCTCTATTGACATTAATAGAATTAAATTGTTGTCCACCTGGAATAATGTAAAACTAAATCAGATTTCTATTTAGTTTTTCCTCTTTGGTTTTACATTTATCCCAATTCCTTTTAAGTTAATGTCAAAAGCCTGCTGGGAGCAGAAGCATATTAGAGACCAGACTTCTTTCACTGAAACTGTCAGCTTCAGCACAAAGCTAATCTGCAGAGAGAAAGCAATGCTTAAGAACTATTCCTCAGACTTTTCCTCTTATGTAATGTTTTGGGTTTTTTTCCATTGTATAGCACACCCATTTGAATTTGAGTATAAAAATACATAAAAAGTGATACTAAAATGCAAGCTTTTTAAAGAGACTTGGGTATAATATCTAGCATTATGGGTAGACTTTCCATTTTTTGAAAACACTTTGTACTCTGCCTCCAACATGTTCTTTATGTATTCCCAGACCTATTTGTTTTCTGCTTTTTGTCAGCAATTTACTCTTTGCTAGGTGTTATACCCTAGTTTCTATGGAAAGTTTGGACCTGTTCAGAGGAAATTGCAATATGTGATGGCCAATTCTCAGGCATATTGCTTTAGCATAAGAGGTGGGGAAGCTTGGCTATACATACGAAGAAAAGGCAGTTGGAATTCTCTGGCATAAGAGAGAATATTATAAAAATAAAAGCAAATATTTTGAAACTTCTTAAAAGTAACAGACTCTTTTGACTATACATTCAGGAGGTATACCTTGTAGAATTTTAACTGAAATCATTGGGTTGCTGGTCTTGCAGGTCTTTAAGGAGATAAGTATACATCTAGTATGAAAATGCACATTAGAAATTATTTATTTCAAAGATCTAGAAGATAGTTTTCATACTCTAGGTAAATCCATGACTCATTCACTTCCTTGGTCTGTAAAAGGAAAACTATTTGAAAGAACAGGTAATGTGCTGAGAATACAGTGAACAAAAATCAAGACATGTTTAAAAGAATGTTGAACTCAAAGGTGATGTTAAGACCTAGTTAAGAGAAAAAAGTCTGAAAGCTTCTGAGTGGAAAACCTTAACCTGAGAAAGGTTAAGACTGTAGCTAAAAAGGGACAATAGCAGTAGGATTAAGATCTGGTCTTTTTCCTTAAGAACATTTGGCCTTTTATAAAGTTAGAATGTAGATGCAACGATTGAGTGAGAGACTTCACAACCTCCTGAAGTTCAAGAGAGTTGAAGTACCAAGGTTTTATTCCCTTGGGCAGTCATTATTAAAAGGTAAGACATGGAGGTCGCATTTTTCTTTTTTATGCATATATTTTCAGGCAGTGGAATAGAAGCCAGCTGAGTACTTCATAAAAGACAGTTATGGTCATTAGGTGCTCCATTTGTTCAGTACAGCACCAGTTGGGAATGCAAAGGTAAAATAAAGAATTCAGGCTTATTATTCCTACTCAGCATCTGCAAATTGGAGGATAATTCAAGGCCCACCTCTCCCCCTGTCTCTTCTTCACTGGTCATGTTCCATGCCATGCCACAGGATGAATTTTGTATAACAGACAATGTCCTACAAAAGTGTCTAGCCTAGTGCTCAGACGTACCGTTACCTACAGTGCGAGCTCAGCATAACCCATCTGAGAATAGGGGACAGGAAGGTAAGTAGTGAGATTGAGGAAGACTATTAACAACAGAATGAAAGAATGATTTTTTTTGACAGCTCAGATGCATTATACATACATGCTACTTAATGCTATACTTATGGTTATGAAAAGATAACCTAAAACAATACTGAAGAAAGCAGGTTGAGGTCTTAGAGATGTGTAAGAGTCAGAAGGATGGTACTATACCTATATGAGTCTGTATTAGCTCAGGGTGCAGAGACAGGGGCCTTAAGAGAAAGGTCAGTGAATAGAGAAGAATTTTGGGTCGAGTTAGGGAAAGCAGTCCCTCTGTTGTGACATTAGGGATGTGGCTCTTTGATGAAGAATAAATAAGTCTGTTAATTGCAAGTGAAAGACAAAGATTTCACCAGCCAACTCTGAAGAGGAACCTTTCTCACTTAACATGCTTTCTGCAAACTTTAAAATGTACCTGCTAAAAATGTTCTAGGGAAAAAGGAAGGAGACAGTGGATTGATCTAGGAGAAGAAAGCCAAAATCCTCCTTACTGAACCACAACGGTGGCAACACTGAAAAACTTCTCATGTAGAAAACATGCTGTCCTGAAATAAGGATTAGCCACAGAATGGACAGCTCTTGTAATATAAAAAACCCACCATAGTTCTGACAGTTTCTCTTTCTGTGCCTTTGAGATGAACAATCTTTTTTTCAGACTAAGCATGGAAGATTCATGTGAACATTAGAACATTTTCTGATTGCATTACAGGCAAGAGAAAAGCAGGAGTTGAAGTAGAATAATCAGAACAGAATAATAGAGAACATTAAGTGAGAAATGGAGGAGAAATTAAGGGGAGTATGGTGATAAAGTAGAATAATGGGCCAAATAATACAAAAAATAATAGTAAACTTGCATTAAATGCAAGGATTAAATGATAAAGATTTAACACTGATTTAGAGTAAAAAAAAGATTATACACTAATGACTTTATCTGTTCATTTAAAATTGAGGCCCCGGATGTATGTTTACAGAAGCATTGTGCTATTTGTCTGAAGTTTGATTCAAATTGTTTAGGTTGCACTAATACCTTGATTCAGGCAAAAACCTGTATCTTTTACAGTCATATTTATTGATTAATCTTTGTTATATGCAGTGAATAACCAAGACTGAAAAATAGTGCCATTGCTTGGACAATGCATTGAACATAAGTTTGACTCCAGCTCTAGTGAAAAGATGCCAAAGGCTTCAGGTAGATTTTCTCTCAGCTTTATATGTTGTGAAAGATATACACTGATTGAACATTAAGAGCAGCCTCATGACTTTATAATGGAGACCCAGGTTTTATAGGTGTTCATATCTCAGTGTCCTGAAAACAAACTGTAATTGGAAGAGAGGAAAAAACCCCAAACAATTTTGGCTTGGCAAAAGATTCAGAACATAAGCAGTCAAAATCAAAATGGACATGTCAGACCTAAAGGCACACCGAAAAAACCCAGTATTTTCTTGTTGGCAGAATATCTAATTTGATTATAATAACATACATACATATGAGAACTTTAAGAAGCTTGATAAACCAATGTGATGGTTTGGATTAGAACAGAATTAATTCT